>PVLA01001236.1:0-385801 GCA_004027455.1 Hydrochoerus hydrochaeris
ACCCCCCCATTCACCAGCAAGTGTCTGGTTGGAGGAGCCTAAGGAAAGAGGGGTGTTAAAGTGCTTGTCAGTAGAACACTCTGGAACAACCAAAGAAGGGGTTCCCACCCCAATGGCTCTGCTGCAGCCCAGCTTTCTGTAAGTGGCACAGGAAGAAGGGCCCAGTGCCTTCTCTCATACTGCAGAGGCTATGCCCCATCCTCTGGTGCACTAATGTGCGTGTGTAGCCGTGCACATGTGTGTGTGTGTGTGTTAGGGGAGGAGGCTGCAGGTATGTGCGTGTGTTAGGGGAGGAGGCTGCAGGTGTGTGCGTGTGTTAGGGGAGGAGGCTGCAGGTGTGTGCGTGTGTTAGGGGAGGAGGCTGCAGTGGCTGAGCAGGTGGACTTGCATGGAGGGGCTGATTGGGAGGCTCTGTCTGCAGCACTTGCTCTCCTGGGTGGGCTTGGATGGTGCCAGCTCACTTTTCCAGGGAACTAACAGGGGCACTATTCTCTCCTGTAATAAAGATAAAAATGCTAATAATTAACAACAGCTGTAGCTGATGTCTCCAGTGCCTCTTTCCCCAGACACCAAACTCTGGGCAAAAAGCAAATCTTCTGGCTTTATAGCTGCACCCAGGGGCCGGGAAGCCTGAGGCGTCGCCCCATTGTGTCTCCTCCAGCTAGGAGACAAGTGGAGACACAGGTAGCCCTGTCCTGTCCCAGACACTGCCCCCTGAGGCCACTAGCAAAGTTGGGAATAAGCCCAGGTACCCCACTTCTTGGGTCCCCTTCTACCCCTCATGCTCAGGGTTCACCCTGTGCCCAGCATCAGCAGTAGCAGGACAGGTAGGGGAGGAGCCAGGTGCCAGCTCTCTGCCCAGTTTGCTAACAGCACCTCCCACTGGCACCCTCTCTGCTCCCTGCCCTATAGCTAGCTCTGTGCAGGTGGGACTGCCCCCTGCTCCCGAAGCTAGTGGGGACCACAGTCTGCCAGGTCTAGTCCCTGCAGGGGACAGTTGATGGCTTTCTCTGGTCCCAGCCAGGAGTCATTACACACCAAATGTCTGGTTTAAACAAGCTCTATTACAAGTGCCACTGGGGAGGGCCAGGAACTTCCCGAGGCAGCAGTAGCCACCAGAGGAGCAGGAGGAGGACCACGGCGCCTTGCAGCAGCTGCTCTCCTGTAAAGTATCTTCTGGTGAATCCTGAGTAGGGCGAGGCACCAAGGGTTCCGTGAGCCAGCGTCCCGAGGGGCAGATAAAGAGCTGCCTCCCAATGGCTGGGCAGCCCACCCACACTGTGGTGGACATCGAGGGTGCTGAACAATTCAGACACAGATAATCCGGAGCTCTCACAGCACCCAGAGGCATACAGGTGGGGGCGAACTCCCTCTTTTAAATAATGACAGGATCTGAGTTTCCTTTCCTCTGCTTTCCCCGGGAGCTTTAGGACAGGGAAGAGGTCAGGAGGGAGCCACTATCAGACACTGTTATAAATGTATCCCACCTGAGCTGCAGAGAAAGCCTCTTAACCTCCTGAATCCCTGGTTGGACTGCAGAGGGCCTGGAAATTGGCTGCAGTTGTATGCAGGCATGTCGGTGTGCGTGTGCGTGCACAGGTGCGTGCATTCTTCGGGAGAGACTGTCCACAGCCTTTATCAGAGACTCAGCAGGGTCTCTGGCCCCCCGCTGGTCAGCATTGCTTTAGTCTTGCTGGTCATGAAAATGCTGAGTTGACTTCTTGCCAAGAAATATGACATCATCTCTCAGAACTCAGGTGCATTTGGAGGCCTGGCTTCCGTTTGCTTGAAGAGGGGGCTAGGACCATTTTGGGGACACAGCGGAAGCAGAATTATGACAAGGAGTCCTATGCCAGGCAGAGCGCTAGCCGCCTCTAACCCAGGGGCAGTGATGGAGTGCCTTGCTTAGTGCCTCATTTTTCCTACTGCGACAGCTCTGTATCTACTGTTTCCTGTCACCCTGGTGACAGCCTTCTAATGATGAAAGCAGCATCAGTGTCATATAAATTCTTCCATAACCCCGGGAGCTAGATAGAAGATCAGGTTTAGGAAGTTGGAATCCAAACACTGTAGGAATAGTGGAAAGAACAAAGCCTGTAGAATGTGAAACACTTGGGTTCAAATCCTGCCTTGGCCTCTTCCTCGCTGCGTGACCTTGAACAAATTACCTAACATCTTTGAGTGTCAGCTTCTAGTTCACAAAATGAGACTAGCGCCTCACAGGGTCATCTCAAAGATTAAAGGTGGCAATGCTGGCTGGCACTGTGGTGTACAGCAGGTGTTTAATAAGTGAGGCCCCTTTCCCAGTTGGCATAGGTGGGGATGCACACATCTGTCCACCTGCCTCGATGCAGCAATAGGGGAATGGTGGGTAAGATGGGACAGTGGTTAGAGCCATGTCCCCCTCCACTGGCTCTAACCCCCTCATGGCTGGCCGAGGGTCCCCTCTCCTCCCTGAAGCTGGCCTTACAGAGATCCGTTTCCATGCTAAAGTTTCCAGCTGGGCTTCCACCTGCATGGGGCGCTCTCCCCACCCTCTCTGTCCTGGGATGAGAGCTCGCCAGCTCTCCAGCCCCAGCCCTGTGCCTGTGCAGCTCCCCAGCTCTCCTCTCCTCTTCACCCCAAACTCTCCTGGAGCTGGCTGTTCTCTTTTGTGCTTCTCCTGTCTTTGAACCTGTGTCTGGGATGTCCTTCTACTCTCTGCTTGGGGAGCTCTTAATTACCTTCCCAGTGTCAGCTCCATTGACCTCTCCTTTGTGACATCTCCTGCTCCTGCTCCCAAAGCACTTGCCCTAGTTTAGCAGGAGCCACAGGGCCTCCATCTGTTCCCTAGGCTGAGCTTCTCAAGGGTCAGGCTGGGTCCTTCTGTCCTGGCAGCCCAGGCTCTGGCATGTGGTTAATGCTCCATCAGTATGAACTGGGGTAGGTGGGGTTTGCCATGGGTGGCAGTGGGGTCTCCCTTCATGGAATGATCCTGTAACGGTGGCAGTCCTTCTCTAAGGATGGCTGGATCCAATGGAGCAGGCTTTACCATGTGTCACCACATCTGCACTTGCCCTCTCTGAGCTAGGGTGCAAAAGGGCTCTGCCACTCATCCCAGTCCCTTTTCTGCCTTGTAGAAGCACTGGGGGAGGGAAAGGACAGGAAGGAGAAGGGCAAAGGACTCACAGGGTGAGCACTCATGGCCTTAGGTCTGTCCCCCGAGACGGGCCTCCTTCAATCATTTCACAGCTGAGGAAACTGAGGCAACTTACTGGCCCAGAGCCACACAAGAAGTTACGCAGAGGTAAAACTGAAGAGGGGTTGGCCCAGCCCTGGAGCAAGAGTTTTTTTCTCTAAAACTTCTGTAGGTATCACAACATGGCCCCAAGAGGAGACGGGAAGGCTTGCGCTGAACAATGGTACCTGTGTTCTACGTTCATATTTCTCCTTCCCAGACGACAGAGAATGGGGGATGGAGAGTAGATTGAGCCTATTGCCAGAAAGCAGGGGACAGTGCATCCTGCAACCTGGCCGTGTGGGCCATGTGGGCCTACAGGGCACTTTCCTCAGGGTGGCCTCAGGCACATTTATGAGGATGACACTGGCTGGCACAGGGTTGCCCTCTCCATTTACTGAGCTCCAGAAGGGCTCCCACAGCAGCGATTCCTTCCCCTAACTCAGTGCCTGCCCAGGCCCTTTGTGTGCTACTACCCAGCAGGCCTGTTCGGCTGCATGACCAGGTCTCAGGCCCCAAGGTATGGAGAGGCGGTTGGGAGGAAGAAGCTGGGGAGACCTCCAAGGTCCTCACCTTAGAGCTCTGGCTACCAGGGAGCTCATGAAGGAAGGGGCTGGGACCAGACTGCTTGGACAGGCCCGGCCCAAATCATCAAGGACTCGATTGCTTTTATTTTGAGCAGAAATATATGACCTGAAAAAACTTGGCACTTGTAGCTTTGCTTTTTGGTGCTTTGAGTTTTTATATTTTGTGTTTTTCTTTTTGGTTATGTGTATTATTTTTCTTTAACTTTTAGTGAATGTGCCTTTATTGAAAAAAAAATCCTGTTTCGGTTGAAATTGAGAGGAAATAGGAGTTGTGGGCACCTGTGTTAGTACAGTTGGGAGGAGGAAGGGGAGAAGGGCAGGGAAGCTGAGTGGGCAGTGACATCTGGGGAATGGTGACTGTGAAGAAGGCGGAGCTCCGGCCCTGCACACGTGAGCTGTTTCCAAAGCCTACAAGCAAGACCGAGATGGGCACCCTTAGCACCCTGATCTGGGGTCCCAGCCCAGGCCAGAGATGTGTCCCTGCTCCGCACGGGGTAGCAGAGCCTCCATTCCTTCCCGGGTGGCTGCGGCAGAGGGGGAAGAAGGGCTCAGAGCTCTGCCGTGATGGGAAGACTGACTCTAGGTAGGAATGGGGCCCGGGAAAGCCGGAAAGCGGGGAGAGAAAGCCTTGGGAGGCCTGGTCTGCTAGGGTTAACTGCATCTTTCCTTCAAGAGGGTTTCCATGCCATGTTGAATAAATAAAATACTTCTCAATGGCAAAAGCTGCATTCCACAGTGTATTAGATACCGCCATGTTGTTGCCCGGGTCTGTCAGCCACCATCAAAGTGACAGATGACTTATCAAAAGCCATTCTGACATTTCCAAATGAGATGTTTTGATAGAGGTGCCATTCAATGGGCCAAAAACCCTAGATAGAACCTGAATGTAAATGAGGGACATTCGTCACCTTTGTCTCGTCTATTTAAGGTTTCTTGTCTGACAATGGATGCTTTGCCCAGGAGAGCTAAGGAGAGGCAGAGCAAGTGGCAGGAGGGCAGGTGAGAAGGAAGAGGTGCACCGAGCCCCAAAGAGTCCAGAAGGCAAGGTGGGATCCCCAGAACCATAGGCAGGAAGTTGGGAGGGGGCAAGGAGCCCTGATTATGTTGAGTCACCCTATGACTCAGCAGAAGGACAAAGACTGGCCTATCCATGATGATAGCCCTACAGGATACTGTGAGATGGGGTGAGTCCAAATCGAGACCCCATTACATGTAATACATTCTAGATTTCCAGGACTTAATAAGGAAAAGGACTGTAATCTATCTGAATAAGTTCATTATTGATGACATTTAGAAATGATATTTTTGGTGTATGGAGTTAATGTTTCTTTGTACTTTTTAATGTGGTCACTCAAACATTAAAGTCACACATGTGACTTGTATTATATTCCTATGGAACAATAGTATTAGCATAAACTGGATTAGAAAGACTTCAGGTTCTAATCCTTTCTCTACCACTTAGGTGGAGACTCTGCAAGCCTAGCTAAAGACAGAGTTTAAGGACACCATGGCTGGAGCTGGTGGGTCAGGGGTTGGTGGTGTGTAAGGGAGCGGGTGCAAAGAAGAGAGGGCTTGGGGGGGCATTTGGCACCTGTCACTGAGCGGGGAGCCCTGGGAAGGACAGATGCCCATGTGGAGTGAGGTCTGCCACAAGGCCATTCCATTGTTGGATAGGCCGTAATGTTGCATCCTTCAGTGCAGAGTTGGAAGAAGCCTTTAGGATGACCCAATTCTAGGGCCCCAGGAGTAGAGAAACCCCTTCCTCCCCGCTTTCCTGCTCCGTGTGCTTCTCCCCTGCTCCCAGAACTTTCAGTGAGTGTGTCTACTGCATAGCAATGGCAAAGTCCTCTCATGTGGCACTATGGTCCCTGGCCTGCATGGGTTTGTGACCTCATGATTGGTCACCACCTTCCCTGCTCTTTGGAGGAGGAAGTGAGGCTCAAGGTTACTCCATGGTGAGAATAGGTCTGTCCCCAGGCTGCTCCTGGCTAGACCACAGCCCTTCCACTAGCTGAGCTGCTTCTGCTACCCCTGGCAGACAAGGATGATGAGGCCTCTCCTAGCCAAGGCAGATTCATCATGGTGACAGGTGCTCATGGCAGCCAGGAAGCAGAGCAGACTAATAATACCAGGTGACCAGACCCTAAGGCAACACCTTACTGACCTTCCCAGGAACACCTAGAAGTATGTTCCACCAACCCCCCAGGTGGATCCTAAAGCCAACCAAATCAACGATCCACCCCAACCACCACTCCCTGGCTTTGGGAAGAAGGAAACCAGGTCAAGGGATTTGTAGAAGAGCACAGAAAAAACAAGGTCAAAGCCAGGAAAAGGCCTCAGAATTCCTGATTCCAAGCAATGCCTCAAGCAGCAGCGGTGATTCAAAGAGGCAGATGAGCTGCAGGCCCCTCTGTGGAAGGGAAGGAGCAGAGGCAGGAACCTGGGCATCTCCTGACCTACTGCTGCTCAGGCCTGAGGGAGGTTCCTGCTGGAGAGACCTCGGGAGGACGGGGCCATGGGATGGTCAGCTCCATGTTTGGAAACCCATGAGCTGTGAGGTCCTTGAGGGCAGAGAGGGGCCTGACTTATCCTGGCCCCAGAACTTGTGCAGCAGCACTGCGTGCACTAATGAATGGATGGAAGTGTGGGTGGAGATGAGGCGAAGTGGGCAGGAGACATGGCCTGGTACCCTTGGGATCTCTTCTTTCCTCCTCGCTGCACTTGTGAACATACCATGCAATCAAGGTGCTGGGTACAAACCATGAGCAAGAGTAGGAAGATGTTCTATACCCCCAAAAAATACGGAGAGAGGAGACAGAGACAGAGAGAAAGAGAGAAGAGAATTCACAAGAAGGGTCTGTGTGGTCCTCACCCATGTGACCAAGTCCTCTCCCTTTTGCGCCTGAATTTGTTTAGTAGGAGCTAGGGTTAGACTAAGTGGTACTTTCCCACACTAAGCCCTCCTCACTCAGCTGCAGAGACTCCTGGCCTATGCTCAGGTAGAGGAGATCAAAGCCTGGCAGAGCCACCTTGTCCCAGGGGAGGCAGACAGACACTGCTGAAGTTGGGCCCCCAGAGACCACACAGCCAGAGGTAACTGGCTGTGACAAGGAGTGAGCCAGTAGTCAATTCTGTTCAATAAAGCTTTGATTGCCTCTGAGCCTGGTAAACAGGGAGCTCCCCTGTGGCCAGAAGCCCTCTCTTCCTTCTCCCCTTCCTGCTGCCTATACCAGGACTCAGGTCACCCCCACTGTCCCTCAGCCTTGGGCACGGGTGGGCAGCTGAGGGTTAAATGCCTTCTGGCAGGTGAGGGCCCCAGCGCTGGATGCAGTGGGAGGAGGAGGAGGGAGCCGGAATCACTTAGCCCTCATTAGTCCAAATTAAAATCAGGAGTGAGATGACAATTACAATTTGCAGTGGGCTAATTGTTTTTCCTCAGAAGCTGATCATTCTGCAGATTGGGGAAATTAATTGTTTGAAGTCCCAGGTGGATTGGCTTTGGACCAGTGGGGGGAGGCAGGCCCTGGCTCCACCCAACCACCGCCCTTAGGGCAGCCACCCAGCAATGACTTCTGCCCTTTCTCTCCAGCCAGGGACAGACCGAGCATCTGGGCTCCTAGCGTTCCTTTGCACATCGTCAGAGAGGCAGGGCTGGAGGGGTAGGGGCTTTGAGCAGCCTGACACTGCTTCCCATCAGTCCACGGCACTGGTGTGGGCTCTAAGAAGCCTCTTCATCCCTGCCATGAGTTCCCATTTCCACAGGCATCAGCAGTCACTGAGACATTCACTCCCTCCTTCCTTCATTCAACAGACACCAGCAGCCTACTAGGCACCGAGCGCCGTTTAACGGGTGACTGCAGTGCAGAGTACAGATACTGCCTCTCCTCTCTGGACCTCACATGGCAGCAAGTAAATGGGCGATAACTGTATAAGTTATGGGGTATTAGAGAGCGCTGAGGGCTCTGGAGGAACCGCAGTAGGCAGAGCATCAAAGACCTCCACCCCTGAATTCCTGGAGCATTACATGGTGAAAGGCACCCTGAAGGTCTAATTAAGGTTACAGACTTTAAGAATAGAGCGTCTCGCATCACCTGAGTGGGACAATTCTAGACCCATGAGTCCTTTCCTTGCTGGAGGCAGCAGAAGGAGGCCTAGAATTCAGGACCGGATGTCCTCTGGCTGATCAGAGGCACAGGAAGCTGTGTGCAGGGTAGTAGAGAGGCCTCTAGAGGCCAAGAGTGGGCATTAGCTGATAGCCAGGCCAGAAACAGGAAACCGGAAACTGGGACTTCATCCAACAACCAACCCGCACTGGATCCCACCAATCGCCAGGATGAGCTCCAAGTGACACTCCCCCAGGGCCTCCAGGGTCCAGCCTGGCTGACACCTTGACTTTTGAGGTTCGAACCCTGAAGACACTAGCCATCTTCACCCAGATGCACTTCCGACCAGCACAGCTATGAGATGACAAGTGCATGTGGCTTTAAGCCACGATACTGATGGTGCTGTTACAGCACTCATGGAAAAGTGACTCAGGAACGGACAGGGTAGTAGGACAGAGGGACTTGGTACCATTTGGACATGGTGGCCTGTTTGAGGAGGGGACCTGTGAACTGAGATGAGCATGATGAGGAAACAGAGCAGGGAGACCAATTTGTTCCCTTCCCCCAGTTCCAGCACTGAAATCCTGCAGCCTTTTAAAAACTGCTTCTGCTCAGGGACCCCAGATAGCTGGTCACCAGGGCAGAGCCAGGGGAAGGGCTCTGCAGCAGGTGCTTTCAGGTAGGTCACACACGATCGATCGATCGAGAAATTCTAGCTAGAGGACAGTGAGACCTTTCCTTCCTGAGCCTCCTAGCTGTGGGATCCTCCCAGCTGTGGGGGGTGGGGAGTTGCTACTGCTTGTCCTACCTCTGGGCTACTCCCTCCCTTCCCACCTCCCTTCCCAGCTGGGCCCTGCCCATGCCCAGGTGTCTCCGTGTGCCAAGTACCAGGTGAATGCCACTTCATTCCCCAGCGGGATGCTGGCACACTGCCAAGCAACACACAGCAGGGAGAATTTTTCAGGATGTCTTTAATTAGTGAGACAATGGGAGGCTGGGAAGAAGAGAAGACAGAGGTTGTGGACAGCTTCACGCCCTGTCAAAACAGTGGCTGTGCGCCTGCAACATGCTGAGAAGAGAGAGGGAGTCAGGGAAAGCAGAGATGGGCAGTAGGGTCTCAGGTCCTCTCCTCTGCCCCCTGGGCTCTGTATTAACCCACTCACTCCAGGCTCTACCTGGCTCCTCCCATCTGTTTGGAGTCCAGGAAGAAGCAGCTTTACAGGGTAGAAAAGCAGAGCTTTGCAATGGGAAGAGCCAAAAAGGACTGAGCTAAAATTTTGGCTCTTTGTCTCACTATCTGTTTGATGTCTGGCAAGTTAATTGCTCTGGGTCTCAGTTTTCTCTTCTGCACAATTAGAGTAATAATACCTGCTTTGCAGGGTGGTTTTTGGAAAGATTAGAGATTCAGAAAGTGCCCCACATGGAGAAGGCACTGGATGAATGGTGGCCGTTTCCATTCTTAGAGCTGCACCTCCCATGCTGGAACCCAGCCCCTGACACATTTCTCAAACCCAGAGTGTCCTCATGAGTCACCTGGAGCCCGTGCCACCCCTCCCAGCCCTCATTCTGCATGCAGACTGCTGTAGACTGGGTTCGCTTCCATGCAGATGACTCTGATGGGGCAGCTGGGTCCCCTCTTGCTGTCCCCAGTCAGTCCTGCCCCCTGGGAAAAGGAGCTGGCCCAAGGCAGCCTGGTCCCTGTGTCCATGTAAGAAGCCCCCTCTGCAGATGCAGAGAGCTAGTGTGAGACAGTCTCTCCCTACCTTTTAATGTCACCAGGTGCCTGTCCCTTGGGTAGCTTCCACATTCAAGCAAGGTGAGCTGTCTGTTCCTCAGAAGGTCAGAGCTTGCAAGGAAGAAGGGCATGGCACCCAGAGCAGAGAAATGACTTATGGAAGGGCACATGATGGAACACTGGCAAGTACACAGCTACACAGTGGCTGATTCCTTTCAGCTCTGAAGTTCTGAATTTCAGGAATGGTCCACTTCAGGACCTGGCTTTGCTGGTCTCAGAGTGAAGACCCTGAGGGAAGTCAATGCTGCCTGCCTCCCTCATGGCTAACCATGTTAGGTTTCTGCCACTGTGACAAAATACCTGAGAAATACAACTCAAAGAAGAGAAGGTTTATCTTGGCTCACAATTTCACAGGTTTATGGCCTAGGCAGCTGGCTGCACTGCTTTTAGCCTTATGGCAAGGGAGACCATCATGGAGGGAGGGTGTGGCAGCAGAAATCTGCTCCTGGCAGCCCGGAAGCAGAGAGAGAGAGAGAGATAGAGGAAGGGGTCACAAGAGGGTGCTTCAAACCCATGCCCCCAGTGGCCTGCTTCATTCATTTAGATAGACCCAGCCTGCTAATGCACCCACCGGGCTAGGAACTCAGCAGTGGGTGAATCCATTGATGAAGTCAGAGCCTTCGTGATGCAACCAACTCTCAAACCCCATGAGCTTCCAACAAGCCTTCAACATGATGAGTCTTTGGGGGACATTCTACACCCCAAGCGTAACACATTTCTCTGCTTTCTGGGAGGGGAGATCCTCTCCTCACCTGTCAATGACAATATGCTGATCCTTTCTGACCACTTAGTATCCAGCAGGAACCATTCTAAGTGCTTTGTGTGTGTGGACATATATTGTCCTACCAAAGCCCTCTGATGCTTTTGTCCTCACTGGCAAACCAAGACACAAGAGATTAATCTGCACAGAGAAAGCCAGGACTTGACACTCGGCATCTGATCTTGAAGTCTGTGTGCTTAACCACTGAGCAACACGCTCCCTCCAGCCACGCTTCGCATTTTTCCTCTTACTTTTTGCCATTCTCTCTCTCTCTCTCTCTCTCTCTCTCTCTCTCTCTCTCTCTCTCTCTCTCTCTCTCCATGCATTCATTCAACCTGCTCTCTGCCAGCCACAGGGGACAGATAACAAGCTGAAGCCCAAGCCCCAGCCTCTGTGCTGAGGACGTTCTCCACCTCACAGGAAAGACAGACAGATGTGACTGTAGCTCCAAGGGCTGTGAGGGGAAGGACAAGGACATCTTGCAAAGTGGGGAGATGGTAGCCTCAGAGCTCCATATCCGCTCTCTACAGAAAGTATTCTTTCTGTTCACTCAGTATTTCTCCTCTGCTGTCGGCTCTCTGTATCTGCGTGTAACGAGTTAACAGTATTGAAAAATGAAAAATCATAGATAAACATTTAGAAAGAATTTAAAGCACACCCTTTCCCGCCTCCCAGGACCTGGTTTCCCAGTCTCTCTCCTACCTCATCAACATTCTTACTATTCATCTCTGCCCCTGGGCCTCGCGTCATCTTTATATCCACCTTGTTTTGTAAGAGTACATCCTTAAGTTGCTTTTGAAAAAGAAGTAACTTTCTTAAAAATTGTTCATGTTCAAAAATGTCTTTATTCAACATGCAGTTACTTGATAGTTTGATTGGACATTTTTATGGATACAATTCACACTGAAAAGAATTTCCCCTCACACATGTAAAGGCGTTCCATCATCTATTTGCTGCCAGCTACCGTTGAGAAGTCTGCTGTTTTTCTAAAACCTGTCCTTTTCCTTCTAGATACTTGTAAGATCTTCGCTGTATCCCTGACTTTCTGAAATTTCAAAATGTTGTGTCTTTGGGCAGGGGGGTCTTTTTGTTTTGTTTGTTTTATTTGAGATGGGATCTCACTATGGTGCTCTGACTTACATTTTGTGGGAGTCTTTTTCCACTAATTGTGCTGGCCACCTGGTGAACTCTTGAAATCCTCTTCATTTTATTTAATTTTTATTTATTTAAAATTTTGTTTAAAATTTTAATTTTTATTTAAAATTTAAATTTTGATTTAAATTTTGTTTAAAATTTAAAATTTAATTTAAATTTCAGGTATTCATTCTTCGTAAACTTCTTTAAAAAGCAGTAATCACCCAAATGTGTCCATCAACTGACAAATGGATTTGAAAAGTAGTTTATCCATTCAGGGAAATATTGTTATTCAGTCATGAGAAGGAAAGAAGTACTGACATGTGCTGTAATGTGGGTGAACCTTGAAAACATTATGCTAAGTGAAAGAGGCCAGACCCAAAAGACCACGTATCAGATGATTCCATTTATATGACCTGTTGGAATAGGCGAGTCCATAGAGACAGGAAGTAGATTAGTAGTTGCCAGACGCTGCGAGAAGAGAATGAGTATTTATGGAGATTTTTTTTTGTTTATTTGAAATAATGAAAATATTCTAGAATTACATAGTTGATGGTTGCACAAATTTGTGAATATACTAAAAACCATCAAGTCATATACTTTAAAAGGCTGAGTTTTATGGCACATGAGTGATATATCAATTTTTTAAAAAGCCCTGTGTTCTTATTTTGGGAGCATAATATCCTCTTTTAGCTCTTGGAGGATAGCAGTTATGTTGGTGGTGCTGTCTATGGTTTTTGGATTTCCTCCCTGCATAGTATTAGCTTTCTTCAAATTGTTGTTTTCTGTTTATTTTGGCTTAGGCTGTTTAGAGTAGATGCTTGCCTTAAAAATCTAGTAAGTCTTGGCCAGAGGTTCGTATTTACAGTGAGGCACTAGAAATCCTGTGAATGGGCAGAGCTTGTTAATGGGTGGGTCTCAGCATGGGAGGGTTCCATGGGAGTCCCCTCAGTGTCACATTTGTCTAGCTACCAGCGTTCCTGGTGCCACTGGAGGAAAGGGACAAAACACTCCTCACTTGGCTTGCGGACTTGCAGCAAATCCTTATCTTTTTATTTTTTAAGACAAGTCTTGCTATGTAGTTGAGGATACCCTTGAACTCACTGTATAGCCCAGGCTGGCCTCAAACCTGCACCAATCCTCCTGCCTCACCCTCCCAAGCGCTGGGATTACAGGCATGTGCCACCATGCTGGGGTCCTATCTTTTCAACATATTGTCTTGTCTCTACCCATATGGATAGCCATGCCCTGAGGTCAGCCTCTTTTTAATTCAATCTCTCTGGAAAGCACAGTTCTCTCTGGGATGCTTTGGGGTAAACCAGAGACAGTCTTGAGGTGAAATGAGGTGAGGAAGTGATCTGGAGTCACACTCTCCTATTCTGAGCCCTACCCCAGACCTATCTTCAGATACTGACAGTTTTTCAGCCTTTTCTGTGGTTTTATAGCAGCAATTTGCCCATTTCTCCTGAACTGCCCTCTTTGCAGGTCTTCTTGGGTTTTTCTTTTTAATGCAAATCAGTTAGCTTCTCAGATGCCAAGACTGGATTGACAAGGGTTCTTCACTTCCATCTCTCCTTTGCTCTGTGGGCTTCATCTTTTTCACTCCTTTATTTCAGTGGGTTTTGGAAGAAGCAAAGTCGCATGGATGTGTTTAGTCTCCCATGTTTAATGGGAAGTCCCTTCCAGCTATTGTCATTTGGAAGGGGCAGTAGACACTGACATGCTCAGATTTATCATAACATGGCTTCTGCAGTTGTGACCAACCAGGATCTGACACCAAACAGTATCCACTGCTCACCCTCACATGTTGCGAGCTGATGCAAGGAAACCTCCTGGCTGACTGGGAGCGAGGGGACTGGGCCCTCGCCTGCCATCCTCATTACATGCCTTAGTCATACATTACTGCGTTTTATGGGAGAAAGTACATGGTAGTCTTTATCCCATGGAGCCATGAAGGGCTATGATGTATCCCTTGAGAATGTCAAGAAAGGTCTACTGAACCTCTGTTACTATGGAAACTAGTTCCCTGGTGGCACTCAGGCTTAGCAATATCCACAGTGGTGTGAGACTCAGATAATGGGCAGGGAGTGTCCCTGGAGAGAGGGCCACACTCTGTAATGACCAGCCACATGTTTCGTGCTGTCTCTAGGGTCTCCTCCCAGCCTGAGCACCTTGCATGGGGCTTGGCCTAGAGAGCTTCCGCTCCCAAGAAAGAAGGGAGGGGTGGGATCCGGAATCATTCAAGTGCCTGGAACTGCTTCCCAGGACTTCTGTCTTGCAGTCACCAGAGAGAAAGAGTTGACTCAGAGCTCTTATGGTGGCCAGTGACTCATAATCCACTTTCACAATATGTAAGTGGATAGTTCAAAACATACTTGTGTTTGGCTTTGTAACACACTGCAGTCCCCCCATACTTATTATGCAAATGAGTTAATATGTGCGAAGTGCTGAGGACAGCTTGGCTCATGGTAAGTGCTTTGTAATTGTTTATTATTATTATTAAAATTGTCTTCAGCTTGGGTCTATAGGAAAACAAATTGGAATTCTCTGCCTCTTGACAACTCCTTTCAGAAAGAAAGAGATGGGGTAGAGACCCAGTGATTGGGAGCTCCTGGGTCTTTGGTCCCTCTTTACATGATAGTGGATAAGCTACCACTTAAATATTTCCTTCACTGGTTCCCCATTCACTGCATGGACTCACTTCCTGCCACCCTAGTACCAAGAAGTGGTGCCGATGCCTGCAGAGGCACTGCTGGGCTCTCTCTCTCTCTCTCTCTCTCTCTCTCTCTCTCTCTCTTGGGCTCCTCATGGCTGCCTTCTCTGGTTTCAGGCAGACAGCAGACCCATCTCCTCCCTGCTTTGTTTCTATCACGGAAGTCTGCCTGCACCCTGCAGTGTCTTGGCCTGCCATCTCTGCTGATCTCCTCTTCTGCCACCCTGCCTGGTCCTTCCAGGGGCTCCTCCCTTCCACAGATGCCTCCTTCACCTCTCCTGGCTGTCATCATCATCATCACCAGCACTTTTTCTCTTTTCTTCCCTTGGTCTGTCAGCACCTTAGATCCTAAGATCTTGTTGATCTTTATAGTTTGAACATATGGCACGGACCTCCTAGCAGATGAACACCATGTATAATACATATTATTTTCTTGTCGGGATGACAAAATCCTCTTCCTGTGCTGCCCCATTTCTCTGATACCCAACACTCCACACACACACACACACACACACACACACCTCCTGGGTTGCCCCTCTGCCTGACTGCATGGGAAGGAGATAGTGTCTCCCACCACCAGGGAAGCCTTTCCGACCTTAGCTGCAGGAAGAGGCTGAAATAGGTTACACAGCTCAGTGTGTCAGGCCCAATACCTACTGATTAGGAGCAGGCTTGTTCAGGGCAATTTCCATCTCGTTTGTCTCTTCATTTGTAGCTTAAATTGGCCAATTTCATCTGGAATGTGCCTGGACTCTGGCAATCCACACACTATAAATGAATGTCCCTAGCGGTGGTCCCAAGAGGGAGTGGGGGAGTGGGCCTGGGTCCTCCCCAGCTTCTGAGTCTCTGGTGCACAAGGCTGGGGGTGGGGAGCACACACAACTGTAATGAGAGGGCTTTAGGGTTATGCCTGGGAAACATGAGGCTGTTTGCCCTTGTAAGAGCAGATAGCACCGACATGATGTGGAGAGAAAGAAAGCAAATGCTCCACTCATATGAAATTAAGAAACACAGAAGATGAATCTATGTTGCTAGCACTCTGAATGGTGATTGGCTCCTTGAGTTATAGAGGATAAGGAAATAGGGGTGGGTGAAAATGTTCTGTATGTTGTAGGCCTTGCTCTGAGAGTGGTGGTAACATGTGTACATTGCAAATCCCATGTCCAAATTCATCCAGTTACACACTTAGGATGTTTGTTTCTGTGAGTATGGCAAGCTTTGGCGGCCCAGGGCAGGAGCCACGGGTGTCTCCTGAGACCCACACCATGCTGGGACCTGGGGCGCCAGAAAACCAAGCAACCACCCCCCTCCCTGTTTTAATTTCAACATACATGAAAGTATGGACAGCTATTTTGAAGAGGATGAGAGACACTATGACAGCCATTAGTGACTTCCCTACTGTCTGGTTTTGAAGACCTAAAAGGCCTTCCTCATTCTGTTTGGATCAGTTTTATATTATGTTGTTTTGTATGAATTCTCTGTATGCAAAGATATGGAAAACTATTTGGAAGAAAACAAGAGACAATATGATAGATAGTGTAGATCTCTGGTTGTCTAGCTTTGAAATTTATATCTCTTACATTGCTTTCTTTTGTTCTGTTTTGTTGTGTTTAATTTTACCCCCTTTAAAAAAAAAAAGCTGCCAGCATGCTGCTCTGGTAAGTGGCTGTGGCCTGGCAAGCTGTGGCAGCCCCAGGGCAAGAACCATATCAGCGTTTCCTGAGATCCAAGATGCGCCATGTTGGACCTTGGGGCGCTGGGAAAACGGGCAGCCAGTTCACCCCTCTGGTGGGCGGCTGTGAGCCTACTGGTGCGCAGGCTAAGAATCAAACATCCATCCATCCATCCATCCATCCATCCACTCCCCCGCCCTAGCAAGTGAGAGCCGGAGATCTGAGCATGTCTTGAGAGTTTGACTATAAGCAATATAGCAAATAAGGGGGATTTTCTTCTGCCATCTCTTGGAGGGCAAATATTTTTAT
Source organism: Hydrochoerus hydrochaeris (assembly GCA_004027455.1). NCBI lineage: Eukaryota > Metazoa > Chordata > Mammalia > Rodentia > Hydrochaeridae > Hydrochoerus > Hydrochoerus hydrochaeris. The sequence continues at coordinate 16,292 of PVLA01001236.1, forward strand.
TTGTTTTGCTCTGTTTTGATCAATGGTATTGCTCTATTTAATATTCTGTTTTTGTAATTTCAGTATTTCCTTCGATATTACTCTGCCTGATTGAAGGAACAACTATTGTGAAGAAAACCAGATGTACTATTGTGCCTATTACTGTTGTCCGGGTGGCCTACTGTGAGGTTCTGTGCAATTTCACTGCACTGCCTCAGTTGGCTATGTCCTGTCTTGTTCTGCTGTATTTTACTACCTTCAAAATAAAAAATACATAAAATAAAAAATAAGAAAAAATTTTTAAAAAGTAAATAACAACAGCAAAACAGATCAGCAAGGTACTGAGCAACCTGAAACATGATATAACTAAACAGATAATGGACTTAAAAAGCAAAAGGAGGAAAAGCAGGTGCACTAAAGGATATAACTGCATGTATATTTAAGGGTATAGGAATGATAATTGCATTGCTAAGTTTTTGTTGGATCAGAGAATGGAGCTGTTTGCAGCCTCACTGTTTGAATGTCCACTTTGTATGCTTTGATTTTGTAACTTGAACAACTACATCCAGGAAGACAATATGTAATGTATCAACTAGTGATTTCTTACTGTTCATTTTTTTTTTTGAAATTCTGTATTGTTTCTATCCTTTTTTTTCTGTTTTGTTTTATTTTTCCCCATCTCTTTAAATAAAATTTTTTTAAAAAGGATGTTCGTTTCACTATGAGTTCTTCCTCGGTAGAATTTGGGGGAAAGGACACACTAATGATTTTCAAACTTTACCATGCATAAGGCTACTGTGGGAGCCAGGCATGGCTGATACACACCTGTAGTCCCAGCACTCTGGGATACTGAGGAGGGAGGAGCCTAAGTTTGAGCCCAGCCCGGGGAAGCTTAGCAACTTAGTAAGACTTTGCCTCAAAATAAAAATTTAAAAAGAGCTGGGACTGTAGCTCAGTGATCTGTAATATCAAAATAGAAAACAAAAAGAGAGAGAGAGAGAGATTTCTGGGCCTCTGTCATCTATTAAGTTAATCTGGAGGGTTATCTGGGAATCTGCATTTGCCTATGTGTGTGTGCATTGTCTTTTTTGAGGCTGAGTACTTGCTGTGTAGTCCAGGCTTGCCTTAAACTCACGGTGATGCTCCTACTTCAGCCTCCCCAGTGCTGAGATTACAGGCAGGCACCACCATTTTAAAAATGTCTTTTCATCCCCAAGGGCACGTTTGAGGCAGGTGGTCTGTTGACCCCACATGATGGAGTAAAGGGGGATTAGACATCTTCCTGGTCAAATGCTCCAAGTGATGCCATCCTGCTGGGAGCCATGAAGGGCAGCTGGGAGGGTGAGGGCTCCCAGATGTTCTTGACAGGAAGAGTAGACCAGGCTGCAGCAGAATCAACTGCATAGGTAGCAGCAGGAAATGAGGTGCTGCCCTTTGGGCCAAGGACAATCAGCACAGGAAGTGGGCCCACTCACGAGGGATGGGAATTTCCAGTACGGCCGTCCCTAGGCATCTGCCCAAGAGTCACTGAGCAAACCTCAGGGTGGAGCAGCTGGGGAGAGCTGGTCCCCAACAGAGATGGCACACCATGGGCTGGCCAGGTCCCTGGGTCTCTGCAGACTGCATGTGACCCATCATGCATTCCTCAGCATGTACCTGCTGTTTGGCAGCAAGCAGAAAACCACAGCTAGAGACCCTGGGGAGGGTGCAAGCTACTTGGCATTTCCAGAGATAAATGTCAGGACTGGCAAGAGCCCGGAAATGTGTGCAAACGAGCTACCTTTGACTCGAAAGCCTAGAAGGGGTAGGATGGGGGGATGGCGGGGAGCAACATTTGGGGCACTGACATAGCAGCCCCATAAGCATCCAAGCCCAATTCTATACGATCCAATAATCCCGAGCATGATTTACTTGTGCCCACTTTGCAGACGAAATACAACTTGTCCAAGTCCACAGTCTCATAAAGAGTGGGGTTAGGACTCTGGTCCATAGGACTCAAGCCCTAAGATCTTTCCATATTCCCTACCACCAGCCCTTCTCAGCCCCTGAACAGTCACAGGACATTTTAGAATTTTCTCAGTGTGGTACATACCTATAATTCCAGCACTGTGGGAATCAGAGGCAGAAAGATCACCAAGTTTGAGCCCAGCCTGGGCAACTTAGTGACTTAGTAAGACCCTATCTAAGTAAAAAAAAAAAAAAAAAAAATGGTTCTAGTTTTTTAAAAATTGCATAATGCTATCTCATACATTATCTGATCTTCACAAATAACTTGTGTAAGAAATTAAGTCTTATTCTTTGGATAAAATGTTTGATCTTCAGTTAAAGAATAATAAGCCCAAGTTCAAATAGCTAGTTGTTAGCTGGGAACTGGGACTTAAAATTTGGATGGCTCTAGGATTGCTTCGATCATTGGCCTGGAAACTAGCTGTGTCATAAAGCTAGGGACAGCTGGAGACGCCTTTACTTAGGAGATAGCTGATTTCATGACTAGAGGGGTCTGATTTTCCTGAACTCTTTTTTTGCACTCTTAAAGGCTCAGGGGACTGAGCTGGAAAACATAGCCTCAGCAGGGAAGTGGGGGCTCAGAAAGCCTTGGTGAGTCCTTAAAAGTTACACAGGGTGCTAAGGTCAGAGGTCAGAGGTGAGCGCCAAATCCATGTTGCTTCCTTTCCAAAGGGCTTGAAGGGTGTTCCTTCAGTCTCAGGTTCTTTTCCTCAGGAGTCCTCCCCGGCATCTTTTGTGGACTGTGAGCTGACAGATGCCCAGGTGCAAGGAAGCATCAGCCAATCTTGGGGCGGATGGGGGAGGAAGACAGGGCAGTAGCCCCGGGACTCTTGCTCTTTCCTCAGCAGACAGCATCCACTAGCATCAACTCACTGGAGCATGTTAGCAAGGACACAGGCAGGGATGGGGCCCCATGTCACATTGGGTCATAGCCCTGATGCCACCCATGGGAACTTTCCCAGCCCTTTTCCCTTTCTAACTTGGCCGTCAGAAAGCCACACACAACAGTGATGGATGCAGAGTAGGAAGCTGTGTTCTGGGGTCACCTAAAGCATCTGGGTTTATTGAATGCACCAAGTCTTGAGACAGGGCAGACATCAAGGGCCCTATAGTCTGTGCATGCACGGACATGGGGATCAGTCACTCGCTTCTCTGAAGCATACTTTGGTAAACCATTGTGGGTTTTCCTCACTGTGCACTGGACTCTGAGAAATGCACCCCACACCCTCCAAGTCAGACCTAATTAGACCAGCAGTCGGGGTCTTTGAGCCACGGTATCCTCTGAGCGCCTGTGGAAACACTGTTTGGATTCCCCCAGGTTTGCTTGTTGTGTATTGTTTCCTTGGCTTCTCTGTTCTCCCTGCCGTGCCTTCCGTCACCTTCCTAATGGGGAGGCAGGACACAGCTCCCCACAGGCCAGCATTCATCTTCCTAGCCTGACCCTCTCTGAGGCTATTAAGTTGCTGTGGCCAGGCGGAGGAGGGAGAAAAATGAAAACAGTGCAATGGGAGCAGCAGAGGGCAAATGGGACTCTTAGCACTGCATCCATTCGTAAGTCAGGCCAAGGAGAAATGGTTTCGAACTTTCTAAAGGGCTGGTTCTCTCAAACAGCAAGGCCAGGGGAATGGGCTTCTGAGCTGGGCTGTCCAGGAAGAGGCCATGCCGAGAGGGTCCCTCTACAGCAGGCTGAGGTCATTGCTGTCCCCTTGACCCCTTCCCAAAGCATCCTAGAAGGAAACAAGGAGCTGGCAGACTGGCCCCGCTGCAGCTTCCCGCTGCCGGCTTCCTCCATCCTCTCTGCTGCAAGCTCTTCATTCCTCTCTGGCTGCTGCCCCAGCACACACCACAGAGCCTTTTCCAGATCTGCTCCTCACTGTGCCCCCATCTGTACCCTGTTCTCTGAGCAGACACCCCTGGCGACCTCATGGGGCTGTTGGAGGCTGGCAGGTATGACCAACTTTGCCTCCATCCCTGTGCCTCCCACATCTCTGCCCATCCCGTCCACCTGCCCGCCTTCCCTCTGACTCGTGGGAGAGAGGTCTCCACCTCTTAAAAACCGACCTCAACCCTTCCTTCACCCTCAGGAAATGAAGTCCTTTGACTACCCTTCATCCTTCTTTAAGAACAAAGATTAAAAAATTGGTCCACACTCCTTCTGTGCGCAGACCCCTCCTGCTCGAGCCTCTGTCAGTCGGTTTGCAATCTCACCACTCCTCTCAAGCCAACATTTTCCAGGCTCTCAGCCCCTGGGAGCAGTCGGCATGGCTGACAACCCTCCTTCCTGCAGCAGCACACACCTGCCGCCTTCCTTTCTGGTTTGTTTTGTTTTGTTGGTACTGGGGATCGAACTCATGACCTCGTACTTACCAGGCAGGCGCTTGAGCCACTGAACTAAATCCCCAGCCCCTATACCTGATGCCTTCCAAGTGCCCACCTGCCCTTGAGAATCCATCCTCCCCTGCCCATTGCAGCTCTCTTACGAGCTTGTATAGATAGCCTCATTAAGCTGGCAGCATGAACCCGGTGACCATCTCTCTGATCTTTCTCCACATTCAGTTCCCTCAAGTGTCAAACTTCCATGTGAGTCCTGCAACCCCTCAGAGCTCCTACACTGGATTCGGCTGTGACTCCACTTCCTCCCGGTCCATTCCATTGCCCCAGCTCCCTTTCCCTCTGTACTGCAGTCCACTATTATTAAAAATGCCTAAGATAATTAAGGCATAAGGAGAAAGGTTCTTTAGGCTCACGGATGTGGACACCTTCATCCATGGTCCACTGGCTCCTTGGCTTTGGGCCTGAGGTGAGGCACCACATCATGGCAGGAGCATGGGGACAGTAAGGTGTTCACTCCTTGGTGGGGATGGGAGAAGAGGAAGGGACAACACAATCCCCTGTGAGTCCTCAGGACCGAAATCCTCCCACCAGCCCCCACCTCTTAAAGTGTGGTTATGGACATGCCTAGGCCTATTCTTCTGGTGTAGGCCCCAGTCCTCCAGGACACTTCCTCTCACGTGCCTATTAGTGTGGCCTCTCTGGTCCATGAACTACTGCTGGGGAAGGCCCTGTAGGATTGAGTTTGGCATCTAATTACCCTGAATAGCTCTGAGGCAGGTTCTGAGGACAGTGCCCACAGTCTTACCCTGCAGTCTCTCCTACCTGTGGCCCGTGGTGAGGCCTCCACTGGCCAAAACCACAGATTTCTTCAAGGTCACATTCCTGCACACTCTCAGCGAAAATAGTGCTACAGGGGCCCCACCTGTCCCTAGTGTATCCCTGGAGGCAGGGCTTGGCTGTCTTGTCACCTCAACCTTTCCAAAGAATGGGGCTAGGTAGGCACTCTGGCAACCTGCCTCGGGGGCACTGTGCCCAGGGTGAGATTAGTCCAACTTGGGGTTCCTTTCCAATCACTTAATTGCATTTGGCTCTCCACACTTGGTGGGGGAGGACTTCCAACAGCTCCACAAATCCTCCTTAATTAAACCTCCTGAGGCCCCTGCCGAGTGGCAATAACTTGTCACTTCTTCCCTGAGCAAAAACACCCCAGCAGATTTTTCAGTTTAGGGCGGGCATATTCAGGTCTTCACCGACTGTTTCTGCAGTTTGCATTGGCACCAGCTGGGAGGGCAATGGTGGCAAAAGGCAGGAGTTGGGAAGGTTGCTTTGCCTTTTGATCAAATGAGCAACCTGCAAATTAGATGCAAAATACCATGCAAATATGGCACATATTAATTTGGAACTAATAGCTTTGGGCATTTGAGGCAATAAAATGTCAGGCCTATATGTGATCATATTTACCATCCCAATTTTCCTTTCCTGATACTCCAAGTAAAATGGAAAATAAGATAATGAAAGGGATTTACTGTATTCCTCTCATAAATGTTTAGGTGCAGACTGAATTGGACATGACTGCTACCAAACTAAGTGTAGATGTCATTGATCCACATCCTCACTGGCAAACTGTCTTGGTTACTTTTCTCTCACTGTTAAGACAAAATACTTGAAGCCCAAAATGAAGGAAGAAAAGGTTTATTTAGCTTACAGTTAGTGGAGGTTTCAATTCATACTTAGCCGGCTCCAAGGCGGGGTAGCATAACTAAAGGGTAGCCATTCATGGTGGCCACAAGCAATGAGAGCTAAAAGGGCAAAAAGGAAAACCATACCTCCTTCCTTCCCTTATATTGTATGCCAGCTACTCATGCTTGGGCAGGCACAGCATTCTAACCACCAATCCCAGCGCTAGACAACAAGCCAATCACAAACACTAGATAGACTCAGCTGCTTCCATGACTGCATAAAGCTTTGGGGGGACACCCAGACAAAAACCATAACACAAACCTATTATGTGCAGCACACTATGCTGAGACAGCAGAGCATAAGGTACCCTGATTACAGCTGAGCTTAGTACAATAAACATCTATTTGGCACCTATTACTAAGCATTTACTAACTGCCTCTTACTAGCCATGTGATCTGGGCAAGTTCATTTCCTCACTTATAAAATGGTCAATGCAAATGTCCATAGGCAACTGTAGCCCATCCCATCACAGAGTGCTGAGGAACTCAGCAAATAGGTACTCAGCACAGTTACTCAGCAACAGAAAGGAGCAAGCTACTGATGCAGGCAATAATTTGCATGAAACTCAAGGAAATTATGCTGAGCTCAAAAAATCCAGTAGCAAAAACATCCCAGCCTACATGGTTCCATCTATATAACACTTGGAAATAATATAGTTATGGAGATGGAGAAGAAACTGGTATTTGCCAGAACTTAGAGGTGGGAGTGTGTGGCTACAAAAGGGTAGCACAGGAAGTCTTGCAGTGGTATAGTTAGGATTCTTTGTCATGGCAATAGTTACACAAAGCTACACACCTAAGTGGGTGTGAAATTTGGATAAATTGTATGGATTATGCCAATGTCAGTAGTCAGTTTACTGTCTTTTTTTTTTTTTTTCAGTACTGCTGACTGAACTCAGAACCTTTGCACTGAGCTATATCCCTAGACACTTTTTGAACTTTTAAACTTTGAGAGAGGGTCTTGGTAAGTCACCAATTGCCCAGGGTAGGCTTAAACTTGTGATCCTCCTGTCTCAGCCTCCCAGAGTGCTGGGATTACAAGCATGTGCCACTGCCCTGGAAAGTTCCTGGATTTGATATTGTACTGTCATCAGAGAGGATTTTAACACTAGGAGAGGGTGGATGAAGAGTTCTCAGGACTTCCCTGTACATTTCTTTATTCCTCTCTCCAATCTATGCTTATTTTAAAATGAAAAGTTGTTTGAGTATCCAAGGAGTTAAAATTTAGCACTTCAACAGCATCAAGGACATGGCGAGCCTTCAGTGTGTGTTATTTGGTTGCTATAGCTGCGTGCCAGGCACTGGAAGCACCCAGTGAGTGAGTCTGTGCCCAACTACAGAAGAGGAGAGAGACCCAGCAAAGAGGGGCACTGAATACGATGTGAGAGTGTGCTGAGCACATGGGAGGGGTTCTCCAGGCCTGGGGAAGGTTTCCCGAAGAGCTCTTCCTAGAGGTGAGTACAGAAGTCTGGCAAAGTTAGCCCAGGGGGGAGACTGAAGGGCCCCAGCCAGGGCAGCAGCCTGAGAGAGGTCAGAGGTGTGGTCAGAGGTCAGAGTGCACGGTGGTGAACAGGCCAGGTGGCTTTACTTGGGCATCTGACGAACAGCAAGAGGCAGGGAAGAGGCTGGCAGAGGAGGCAAAGGCCCAGGTGACTGGGAGGAGGAGCCTGCATCGGCTTCACAGTCTTTGTTCTTTGCTTCACCGGTTCTCTGGCCACTCCCACTCCTAGGATCCCAGAGTACTCATCTCTGGGATGAAATGAAGGGTGAAAAGGATCTACAAGAAAAGCAAGAGGCCAGCTGGCTCCGCAAGGCCAAGTGAACCGTAGTCAGCCTACTACAAACCAGAGGACACGCTACATCCAAACATGCCCTCCTTCCACCCTGTGTGGCTTTGTCTTTGGTGCCATCTCCCCTGGCATTACTGTGGGTAATCTCCATCTTGAAGCAGCCTCTCTTCTACAGCATGGGCATGCAGTGGGTGGCACCAGCCACGTGACTGCAGTAGGCCGCAAGCCCCTCTGAGCTGAAGCTTCCCCCACTGTAAAACAGGTGATCCCACGAGGGGGCACAAGGGACAAACACAGCCGGGTTGTGAAGAGCAATTCAAATGTGAGTGAGTGTTGCTATGGCTCCTGAAAGAGCTACTGACGAGGAGGGGCTCAGGGACTGTCCTCTGAATCTGGGCAAGCTCTTTAGCTGGAGCTAGAGAGGGAGGGAAGAACAGGGGAACAGGAGCAGGAGCCCCACTTTTTTCCTACAGCCCACCACTGGCAAGGGATGATCATCTGGTCTACCGCTGCCTCATTCAAGGAGCGTCTGTCCCTCTGGCTGTTCCCATGGAATCCTTTCTGTGCTTAAAGACCTCTCATTCATGAATTCCTTCCCAAATAGTTTTGAAAGTAGAATCTGTGCCAAGCGCCAGTGATAGAAAGTGACCAAACAGCTAGGGTCTCTATCCTCATTAGGTCACAGCCACCCAAACATGTCTTTACCTAATAAGCACTTGGTGACACTGTTGTATCATGATGTGTGTTATAAAGGAAGCCTGTGGGACCCTGCAGGGTGTTTAACAAGGTGGCTTAGGCCACCTGGGACCGGCAAGCTGGGCAGCATCTTGGAGGCACAGAAAGGCTTTTTAAAGGAAGGGTTATTCAAGTGTGGGCAGAAGTATAGGGTAGGCAGAGTGACAAGGGCCGGAGGGTAGTGTAGGTAAAGGCCACGAGGACAAAAGGAGCTCAGCAGTCTAGGAACTGCAAGCAGCCTGTGCACTCAGTGCAGAACAAGCAGAAGGAACAGGGCAAGTGTGGGCCAGGTCCTGCTGGGTCGTTCCCCCAAGGGGCAGAGTCACTGAAGTGTCCTGAGGGGATAGGAGAACACGGCTGGGTCCTGTCTTCATCCTCAGAAGCTCATTCCTGCAGCAGCTGTGAGACGAGCATGGAGGTGCCGCAGTGGACATAGCCAATGAAGGTGCCGCGTACCCCAGGCGGGAGGTGGGGGCAGCCTGAACCAAAGTGCAGCCGTGCAGCTGGGTGTGGTGATGCCTGCATCCCCAGCACTGCGGGAGGCTGAGGCAGGGAGGTCACAAATTTGAGATCCTGTCTCAAAATTTAAAAAAAAAAAAAAAATTGAAAAAGACTAACTAGGAGGGTAGTTAAGTGCGAAGGTCCTGGGTTCAATCCTCAATACTGATGAAGAAAGTAGCACTGAGGAGATGGGGAGGCATGAGGAGAGTATATCTAGGTGCCATTTTAGAGGCAGCTAGGATCTGGTGACAGACTAGATGTAAGGAGATGACCGGGAAGGGCGGACAATGATTCCAGTTTGTGGCATAAAGAACAGGTCTGAAATGGTGCCATTCACAAAAACGGGCCACACTGGAAGACATGGAGGGTGAAAGCCATGGGAAGGTAGGACAGATTTAGGAGGAAAATCACAACGCTGTCTTAGATATGCCAAGTCTGGGGTTTCCTGGGACATACAGCTCAGTCAGCTAGGCAGCAGGGTATCAGGACACGGAGCCGATAGGAACAGACACAGGCTGGAGATGTGGGTGTCACTTGCGGGTGGATGATAGTGGAAGCCATTCATGTGGCGGAGATGGCCCAGGGACAGAGCGTCTCATCAGAAAAGAACACCTTGACCGGCCCATCAGGAATGCCAGCGTTTAAAGACAGAAGCGAAGGGTGAGTCAGCAAAGATGACTCCAGAGTAACCAGAAGCCAGGCGTACAGGGTCCGAGAAGAGGAAGGGAAGTGTCAAGAAGGAGTGGGAAATGCTTCTGAAAACTAGGAATGCTGCCTGGTTCCAGGGATCCGGACAGCTGCTGCAGCAGGTGGAGGAGGAAGCCAGACCCGAGAGGCGCTGAGGAATGGGAGCACGCTGCGGAACTGACCCTTCCCAGTCGGTTGTCTGGAAAGGAGAACAGAGGTGCGGTGGCAGCAGATTGGGGCTTGAGGCAGGCTCTGGCTGTTCTGTCTTGTGAAGCCGGGAGAAACCTGAGCACGGTGGGGAACTTTAGAAGACCAAGGATAGGCTAGGATGGAGGTGGCGGAAGTTGTGACCTGGGGTGACAGCGCTGCTGCTTCAGCTGAAACAGAAGGAAGGGGAGAGGACGGAAGCAGAGGCAGGTGCTTTTGAGGGTTTGGTGGGAACAAGCTGGGGAGCTCTGCCTGCCGACTTCTATTTCTTTGTGAAGTGGGAGGTGAGGTCCTCAGCTGAGAGCAAGATTGGAGGCGGAGGTTTGGGGAGGAAGGTGTGAAACAGTCATTGTGGAGCCTCAGGCGACAGGGAACCAAGAGACATGGTGGGAACACCAGGCACTTCTGAAGAACCAGTTGGGTTGGGGATGGCGAGTTTGTAGAAGTACCCATATGTGTGTGTCCCTGTGTCTGTGTGTCCGTGTGTGTGTCCATGTCCCCAGCAGCATCCGCTGCCTGAATGTAGGCAAAGGGAGCAGATAGAGCAATTAATCCCAAACTGGGACTCTGTCAAACTGGAACAATAAAAAGACAGAGTGTCAAAAGGAGATGAAGTAGGAGATTCTTAAAATGACGGACCATGAAATCCATCTGGTCTCAAGGAGAAAGCCAAGGACGGTAATGAGTGGCAGAACACTAGAGGGGCCAGTAGACCCAAGGTCTCCAAGAGGTAAAAGACCGGTGATGTGGGAACCCTCAGACCAGCCAGCTCGGGGACCAGAAGCAAGCAGGATGCTCCACTGAGTGATTGTCAGTTGGTGGCAAAGAACTAGGAAATAGCCTTGGGAATGAGTGGCTTTGGCAGGAGAACCAGGGAACGGATCAGTGAACTAGAGCTCCGGTGTAAAAACCAGGAAAGGCAGTGAGAGGAGGAGATGAGAAGAGGTGATAGATGTAGATGAGGTCAAAAGTTGAAGCCTTAGATCCCGTCCTGTGCCCTAACTTGCTGTGCGATCTCAGGAAGTCCTCCCCTCCCCCAGCGTTTAAGTTTTTTCATAGATAACAGTATGTCAGGGAACCGGCTAAGGGCGGGATACAGGTTACAGGTGTGCTGAGCTAGCAACCTTCACCTCGAGGGTCAGAGTCCCCAGGCCATTGTCACTGTGGCCACGAGCTATGGTGTGGAGCAGAGGGGTTCAGACACAGTGGGCGGCCACTCCTGTCCCACCACTGCTGGGCGCCATCTCAGAGGAGGCTACGGGAGGCTCCCAGACCAGATGCTCCACTCTGCTGCAGGCAGAAGACCACCTGCTGGCAGCGAGGGAAGCAAGTTCCCAGCTCTGCTTGCTTTCCCCTCCCTCTTCCAGTGCCAGCAGGGGGAGCGGTGATGGCTCAGATGGCCAGGCGACAGCGGGCACACCTCTTCCAGCTGGTGGCTGGGTAGTGCTTGGTGACCCCTCAGGCCTTGGCAGCAGCTTATGGTTCTGAAAACAGACTCACCCTTTCTGAGGACTTGGGCAGCAGCTCTCAGCGGACACAACCTAGACAGGACCTTCATGAGCCAGATCTTTCCCTGGGAGCAGCCACCTCTGTGGCCCTGGCCCTCCTGAGAGATGCTCTCTGCTCAGAGAACACACAGGCCCCCCGACTTGCCGTGACTGTGATACACTAGGATTGACCCAACACCCAGCCTACGACTTCACACACAGAAGATACTCAATAAACATTTACCAAATGAATGAGGACAATTTGCAAATATTTTAAAAGGAGAACTTCACCAAGCCCCTATCACATCACTTCTGTTTATTTGGGGAGATAAATAAAAGACTACTTTCTAAATTCTCTCAGATTTATTGGGGCCTACATCACACATTCTATAAATAGAAGCTGGTTTCATTTCCACAACCCTGGGAGCTGGGGATGTTGATTCCACATGAGAGAGAGAGGGAAACTGAGGCTTGGGGAGGGGTTAAGAGACATGTCCAAGCTCATACAGCAGGTCAGCAGTAGCCATGGGTTCTAATGCAAATGGAGCTAACTTTAAAGACACCGCTCTTTTCTGCACATGGGTCCGCTTCCCCCGACTGCAGAGTGACAGCAGCGAAGGGGAGGCAGAGAAGTGCGTGCAGGACGGCAGCCACACAGCCCTCCGCTGCGTGCCCCAGGGAAGCAGCGCTGAGGCTGGGTAAGCTTAGCCTAGCGAGCGGCAGGGGAGAGAGGTCAGGCCTTGCTCGCCTCTCCCCTTTGATGGCTTGGCTGTCTGGCCCCTCCCTGCACCTACATCACCCTGCCTTTCATTCAGTGCCGCCCTGCCTGGTTCCCCGAGTGTCTGCCAGCACCTGCCCTGTGGAGATGGCTGTCCCTGCCTGCCCCTCTCCCCATAGGCTGAGCAATTCCCAGGCCTGGAGGGGACCTCTTGTCCTCAGGGCTCAGGGAGTGGGCAGGAGATGTGTGTGGTCTGACCTGCCGCGGCTGAACACGGCTGCCGGCTCCTTCATGCCTGCCCAAGTCCACCTGACAGGTGAGCAGCTGTGCGCTACATCTGTCTGTCCATCTGTCTCCCTCGCAGGGGCATGGAGATCACTGATGCTCCTCAGAGTCAGAGGGAGGCCCTGGGCCCAAGGCAGCCCTCTTCCTAGGGACTAGGAAGGGTGGGGCAGCACCAAGTGTGCCTCTGTCCCCCAATACCTGAGCCCTCTCCCGCCCGCCCAGTCCCCTCCCTGCTTCCCACCCCTCCTCACAGCTCCCTAAGCTCTCTGCCTGCCAAGCTCTGCAAATTACCACACATGCCAATAAGTCATTAGAAACCAGAATGGCAAATGTGGGGTTGCCATGGAGACTGACACCAAGAGTTGGCAGCCCTGGGGGCCGGCTGGTGGCTCAGGTGTGCTGTGGGGGGAGCTTGGAAGGCCAAATCATCTGGCAGAGAGGAGATGCTGTGCTATTGGGGTGCTGGTTTCAGGCAGGGTGCTGCTCGGCTGCCTCCTTTCCCTGCCTCTTCTCCCTGAGGCAGTGTCCTGCCCACTTGAAGCTTGCTAGGGTGCTGCACGCAGGCACATGCCTGCCTAGAGGAGGTGGCTCTGCTGAAGCCTGGCTGGGACCCTGACAGGCCTAAGTGGCCTGGCTGGCTGCCTGTGTCTGGGGAACGCTGGGCCCCTGAAGAGTGGAGGGCAGCGCAGAACCAGAGCAGCACTGTCCCCGTCTTCCCCGCAATGGGAACTGACTGCACTTCTGGCGGAGGGTCAGTGTGGCACCCTGCACTTTGCAGGTACAAACACACACACATCTATTAAAAACCAGTGAGAGCAGAGTTTGTGCAAGCATCCAGGCAGACAGAGCCAGCCCTGGCCTGGAGTCCCAGCTTGTTACTGTGTTCTCCAACAAAGCCGCTTCTTTCTGGGCTTTGGTTTCATTGTCTGGGAGACACGCAGGTTGTGTTTCACACATGGTGTGTTTCAGAGCCTCTGTGCTGAGAGATAATTCTGCAGGGTCGCTCCCTGGGAGGTCAGGGGGAGGTCACGGGGTCTGGTCCCCTTGCTTTGCTTTTATCTTATACTTAATTTCCTGTGGCTGCATACCACAATACCACAGATGTAGTATCTTAAAACAACACAGAGGTGTTATATAGGTCTGGAGGCTGCAGACCAAAATGGGTGTCACTGCATTCATTTCTGGAAGTTGTAGGGAGAATCTGTCTTCCTGCCTTTCCCTTCATTCCCTGGCTCGTAGCCCCTTCCTTCTGCAACACCAGCCAGAGGCCAGTCAAGTCTTCCCCACATGGCCTTACTCTGATACCAACTTTTGTGCCCCATTCCACGAGGAGCCTTGCAATACATTGGGCTCACCGGGATAATCCAGAATATTTTTGTTTTTTGACATAGGATCTCACTGTATAGTTCATGCTGGCCTTCAGTTTACTATGTAGTCCAGGCTGGCCTTGAACTCACAGTGATCCTCCTGCATCAATTTCCTGAATAATGTCTTTATTTGAAGATCAGACAATGTAGCAACTTTAAGTCTAAACACAACCTTAATTCTCCCCCTACCCCACATCATTACATGTTACCAGTTTCTAGGGATTATGTGGGCACAGGGAGACCATTATTTCTCCTATCACACATTATAGTTTTGTTCTGAAAACATGAGTCAGTTTCTACAGGTGCTTGGAAACCACGGGACAGGGAGGGCTCTCGGTTGCCATCAGTTCTAAAATGCTAAGACCTGTCCCACCCCCTTCATTTTCCCCTGGGGAAACACAGAGGAACTCCAGGGTCAGTGCCTCAGGCATGAGTGTCAGCAGGCTCAGGCTGAGCTGGGGGGTTGTGTAGATGCAGGTCCTGGGTCCCCCAGAAAAGAGGTCTCCAAGGAGGAGTGCGTGACAACTGCTCTGGGGTCTCTCTCAGTTCTGCTCTGTTCCATGTGCACCCCTATACCCTCCAGGCCATCCGTCCTGGTTCTGTTTCCAGGGAAGGTCAGATGAAGCCCTGTGTGTGACCCTGCACGCTTCTACTGCCGTGGAAGCCCGCAGCTCAGCGGTCATGAGGCCAAGATCCTGTCCATCCTCCCCCCTACCTGGACCTTCTGCGCTGTCCTCTTCCCACAATCAGTCAGAGTAGCCAGCTGATTTTATCACACCCAGAAGTGGCAGCCAAGTTCAGAAAGCACGGGCCTCAGCTCCTGGCCAGTGACCAGCTCGAGTACCAAGGGTGGAGGTGTGGCCTCGGCCCCTGGTCTCCAGTGCAACCCGGCAAGGTGCCCACTGCTAAGGGCCACGCGCGCCCTAGCGGGGCTGAGCCACAAGACTGGGGCAGACAGGCGCCCTGGGCCCTCACCATGGCCCTGGAGCTTTACAACTATATGCAAATGGCTCCCCCTTTCTCAGCCTTTGCTTTTCTCGCTATAAACCAGCAGCTCATTCCATTCCTACTTCTATCGCACATCCCAGGGGGTCCTGGGAAAGAAATGTGTGCGCTAGGGGAAAGCTATTCTCTGGAGGAATAGCCCTGGGGAAATGAAGGAGAAACTGCGCTAACATTTATTGAGCTTCTACTTTGTAGCAGGCACTTTACACAGATTAGTTCATTTCACCTGGCAGTTGAAAACCCGGGCTTTGGAGTCAGAATGATTGGGGCTGCATTCTGGCTTTGCCACTTGCTGCCTGGGTAAAGCCTTGGGCGAGTTATTTAATGCTTTTTGGCTTTAGTTTCCTCAACTGCAAAATGGGGAGGAATAATGTTTACCTCACAGTGTCCTGTGGATTCAGTGAGATAGACACAGTAAAGTGAGAGTCATAAACACTCACAGATGTTAGCGAGTATTATTAACAGCCCTGCAAAAGTGGCTGTTACTATCTGGGCATGGTGGTGCATGTCTGTAATCTTTGCACTCTGGGGGGCTGAGACAGGAGGCTCTCAAATTTGAACCCAACCTGGGCAAATTTTTGAGACCCTGTCCCAAAATGAAAAATAAAGCAAGACTGGGCATGTAGCTCAAAGTGAAGACCCTGAGTTCAGTCCCCAGTACTGCAAGACAAAAAAAAAAAAAAGTGAGTGTCTTTAACCCAGATTTATATATGGGGAAACTGAGGCTCAGAGAGGATAAAGCAAAATGTCCATATGACTAGATGACATAGACTAATCGTTCTCATTAGCAGTGTTCAAAGAGAGTCCCATCTCTCTCTCTCTCTCTTTTTTTTTTGGTACTGGGGATCAAACTCACGACCTTGTGCTTGCCAGGCAGGCACTTACACCACTGAGCTAAATCCCCAGCCTGACATAGACTAAATCAACTCCAGAAGACTCCGTTTGCTTTGGATTCTGAGGGCTAAGGACAAGAACCTCAGATTTTGCTGGCTGTTCGGAGGAACATGGCCTGGGGTCCAGTGTGAGTCCTTTCTCAGCCCCAAGGGCCCGGGATGGGCAGGGCTGAGTGAGGTGGGGGCTGCTCTGCTTGGAGACTCTTGGACCCTGTGCTTCGGCTGGGGTCCAGGGAGGACTGTGTCTCCACTTGTGTCACAGTGGTGAGGGCAACCGCCACGGAGCCCCTCACTGCACTGGGCGACCTTGCTCCACACCTTAGAGGCGAGCTCAGCCCTGCTCTGGAGGGGCCGTGATTCCCCTTCCCGGGGAAGAAGCCGGCTCCGTTTGTCAGCGTTTGATTTCCAGTTCACTAAATATAAAACTCACAGGGATGTTATAAGACCAACCTGCCAGACAGGAGCCTGGGCCCAGAGAGGAGGCCAGGACAGAAGCTGGCTGCAGTCTGGGCAGAGAGGCGTGCCCAGCAGAATTCCAGGAAACCGAGAGTGCAGCTCTGCAGAAAGACAGTAGAGGCAGTGTGGGACCTGCTTAAAGCTGAGGGTTCCCCGGAACAGAGATCAGCTGGCCCTGAAAGGGAGAGGGTGAGAGCCCTGGAGGCTGGATTTGATTCCTATAGGGCTGCCCTCCTTGTTCCCTAAGGGATTAAAGAGGGCATCAGAAGCCCAGTGTTACACATGTAATCTCAGCTCTTGGGGAGGCTGAGGCAGGAGGATCTAAAGTTCAGCTGGCCAGTTTAGATGCAGTGAGATTCTGTCTTAAAGTAAAAAAAGGGCTTTGTGGAAGAGTGCTTCCCTAGAATGTGTGAGGCCTTAGGTTTGATGCCCAATACCTAAAACAAAACACTGCCCCCCCCATATCAACCAAACAAAAACAACAACAATAAAAAAAGAGAATATCAGAAGCCCAGCTTCTCCACTGTTGGGGAAGCAGTTTATCAAGAGGCCAACCCCCAGACTGGAGCTGCCATGCTGCCGCCCCTTCCCCACCCCAAGCCTCCCCTCCAATCCTGTCACCCTTCGTGTCCCAGCCCTTATTCTGGCGAGAACTCGCCCTCTGCAGAGCCACAGCGCTGCTGCTTTCGGGCCCCTGTCAGCCGCCCCGCTGAGGAGCGTTCCCCATAGACACCCACACAGCGCTCACAGTTCTGATAACATTTATAGTCTAAATCACACACTTTAGCACTCGGTTTTAAATACTGTCTGGTATTATTCTCTCATTATTTCTCGTGAGCACGAGTTCTGCCTCCCCAGCTGATCTGTGGTTCCCCTACCAGCAAAGACTGGGTCTTACGCCTCTTTATGTTCTCCCCAACTCCACACCCCGCACCCCACACCCACAGACAAGGCTTCATGAGCACTTGAGAAAGCCAGGTGCCAGAATGCTCCTCCCCGAAGCGCCCTGGAGCCGGAGGATGAAAGTGCTGTCTTTGGCCCTGGAGACAGAAGGGTTGATGCCTGGGGGAGGAATGACTTGAGGGGCAACTGGAGGAGGGGAGGAAAAGATTGGTGCCGTCACATCCCGCTGTCACTTCTACTTCTGAACAGACCTCTCAGTGGGTGGAAGGCCCTGAGCTTCACGAGATGTCCCCAAAGCTAGCCAGGGTCTGAAGGGTGGATTCACAGGACCAGAGGGGACCTGCAGAACTGTCCCACATACCACGCATCTCTGAGCATGGTGGCACTGGAGTCTCATTAATGGTCATTTCTTAAGCATCCAGGCCTGGCCAGTTAGCCTGGGGGCACAGACAGCAGGGAACAGAGATCTCTGTCCTTAGGAGCATTCACTTTATTGTCTGGGGAGGCGGTAAAAGGAACTGTAAAGCGAATGGCATGGTACTAGGGTTAAGTAAAGCCAGGCAGGAAAACAGTGCACATGCTGGGAAGCAGGGGGGTGGCAGGTTGTCTGAGCTGTCACGAGGCATGTGAGAAGATGATGTCGAGTCAAGACAAGGGAACAGCAGGCCCAGGCCTGGCAGGGTTGAGGAGCACAGAGGAAGCCATCTTTTTTCTTCTGATCTGGAAGGATCAGATAACTCAGATCTCCTTTTCCCAGGGGACCCAAACTGACAGCTTCAGGCATTGCCCCGTTCTTCCATCTATTTTCCCCCAAGGAGCTGCCCGGTGAGATGTTTGGAGATAGGAGCGATTGCCCTTGCTCTTCCAGGGACCCAGGTGCCTGAATGTTAGTGGCATCCTGCCGGCAGCAGGATCCCATGTCTGCCCCTCTGCCTCCATCTTCGCATCTCCCAGTGAGTCACTCTCACATTGGGTCCCATTCTACGTCCAAGGACACTGACTTTTCTGGCCCAGCCCCCTGAGGCACTCAGCTGAGACAAAGAAACAGTGTTGGATACTGAACAAGTATCAGGCCCCACAGGAGCAGGAAGAAGGGGTCAGAGAGGCCCTCTCTGATGACCTGCAAAAGGAGGTAGGCAGCCATGGCTTGACAAGGGCTGGGTGGGAAATTTCTTGTTGTGGGGAGGTAGGAGAATAGGCTAGATGACAAGGAAGCCCTGGATTCTGGGCTGGTGAAGGGACAGGAAGCCTGGAGTCAGAGGGAAGGGTCTCTCTTCTAGTAACACGTCTTCGAACCAAGCCTGGATCTTAGCTTCTTCACGTTTAAATCAGGGATAATAAAAGTACCTGCCTACCTAATAAGGGCATTTGAGTATTCAGTGAGATAATGCTGGGGAAGCACTTGGCTTGGTGCCTGGCACATAGTAAGTGCTCAATAAATGCTAGATGCTATAATCTGTGTCATTACAAAGTGAGTGGTGGAAGCCAAGAAACCATTTTTGCCCCAGGAACCCACTGCTTGCTTTTCATCTTGGAACTTGCCGTAAGTCCATCAATTGCTGAACAGCATGGAAGGTGTTGGTGGAAGAAACAGAGACAAACCAAAGTCCAAACCCAGCCTGGTTAAGCTCACCTCCAATAAGGCAGCTCCCTGAGGCCAAGGGGGTGTCCGGGGGTTCCCCCAGCAAGGTCCAGAAGTCAAGGCACACGTGTGTGGCACCTCTGGGTTTTCAGCTGAGTCTGTGTGGTGGAGGTGTAGGAGGCCATGCAACTACACCCAGCAGGACTGCAACGGGTCCCCTGCCCTGAGGCTGACGTAGACCAAGGGGTGCGGGGTTGTTCTGGGCAGCTGGCCAGCCCCACTAGAAGCTGACTTCTCTGTACTGGGCACAAAGAGGCTGAGAGGGACCGGTCAGTGGTGTTAAAGATGTCCATGAGGGACAATGTGTACCCAACATGGGGCCATTTAACATGATTCCTGTGCCCCAAATACCCTCAGCACCAGTGTCCCCAGGTCTGGTACATCTACCCGCTGACTCCTTTGCAAGCCGTGGCCCACATATTATGTCCTTCAGCAAGGCTTTGCTATCCACATGCAGAAGCAGTCACCTCTGCACACCCTGGACTAGAGCACAGGCCTGGTTTTTTCTACAGGACTGACCCTCCCCATAATAATAATAACAACATTTCTTTAGCACTTACCATATGCCAGACGCTGTTCTGGCTGGCCACATGTATTACCTTATTTAATCCGCCTGACTACTTGCATAGGTACTATTTTGTCCCCTTTTTAGAGGAGGAAACTTAGGCACAGAGAGGTTGGATGACTTGCCCAATGGCTCCCAGCTATAAGTGGGGGGGGCCTGATTCAAATTCAAGGTGCCTGGCTTGGAATCTATACCCTTCCTGTGAGTTCCTGAGGGCAGGGCCAACATCTGACTTGTCTCTTTCGTTCCTAGCACCTAGTACAGTAGGCACTTAGAAAAGACGGGCTGATAAACTAAGCAGGAGCCTGAATGAGACCAATATGATGCACTTTCAGCCTCTGTGCTGCAGGCCAGAGATACCAAGAGCCCAAGCGCACTTGTGCTGTGTCTTCTCGTAGGGCTTGAGCCACCCAGGACTGCAAAACTGTGTGTGTGTGTGTGGGGGGGGTCGGGTGTTGCATGTCTCTTGTGGTTTTTGTTTCCTAGTTACCTTCTGCCTCTGCCTTCCTCCTTCCTCCACTGCAGTCTCAGACCATGACCTTGTCCTTCCCCATAAGCTGTCCACCCCATCCTTTGCTGTAGACCTTTCACAATGGCTCAGGCTTGCCCCGGGAGTCTGAGAATATGAGTGACCCTGACTCATTAGCCTGGCCATGGACCAAGCTCCTAAGATTTTCCGGGCTGCTCTCCCTGCATGCAGGTGGGACTGGGGGAGGGTGGCTGCTGGCCACAGCTTGGCTCACATCTGCAGAAGATCAGAAGGATTCCTTGCCTTTACTGCCTCCTCCCTGGGGTCCCAACTCCACAGAAAGCCTCTGATCATCTGAGAACGCTTATTCATGCGACCATAAAGCAAAGGCTTGTATATGCCAGTATCCTAAATGGGGGAGACAAGACACACTGCTGCAAGGGTAGGTGGAACAGGAATTCTGGCATAGCCAGACAGCTTACCAGATGTCACAGACATCAGAGGGGAAAAAGGAACTGCAGGTAACCAGTGATTTCAAAACAGAGACTATAACCCAGGGCAAGTGGTCCATCATCTCTGAGTTTTAATTGTCTTAACTAGAAAACGGGGTGATAATGCGGACCTCAGGAAGCTATCAGGAGGACTGAACGGAATTTTTTAATAAAGCTTTTAATATAAACTGGTACATAGTACGTGCTCAATAAGCAATAATCCTTCTCTGAAGCACCAAGCTTCTACTCAGACCCCCAGAAAACGGTGAAATATGAACCGGTACATCCTTTCAGACCACAAACATTCACTTAAGTGGTGCCAGGAGTATGGTAAGGAGATGGCCCTGGCAGATACAGGGACACGGGTGTGATGATGACTTACCGGGGTTGCTCACACTCCTCCCCACCCCTGGCGAGTCTTTGAGAGAGCCGGTGAGTACGTGAGTACAGAACCAGTTAGCTGCCAAGTTGAACCCCAAGTTCAGCTCTGCATGAGACGTGGAGGTTTGTTTACTGCTATATCCCCAAATCCTAAAATACTACTAGACACATAGTAAGTGCTTGATAAATAATTGTTGAATGAATATTTTTTTAAAGCGATGGATTTTTTTTCTCTTCAAATAAAAGAAATGAGGGAGTGGGGAGTAAGAAGGGGCCAGAGTGAATAGCGAGGTGCAGGGGATTTGACGGGGGCAGGCAGAGGAATGCAGCTGCCAGGCCCACCGACGGACCGGGCTGCCCTGAGAAGGGAAGGCAGTGAAGCCAAGGGTGCATGTGCCCCACCGGGAGGACGTGGAGGCCGGGCTCAGGCACGGGCTGCAGTTTACAGGACGAGAGGGGCAAAAGTGGAGGCCGAGGCTGGGGTGGGGGGACGTCTCAGGGAAGCGGGGACAAGCGGTGAGGGAGAGCAGTGCTAGGCCAAGGGAGCTGGAGCAAGGGAGCGGGAAGAGGGAGGACAGAGCACACGGGGAGGCCGAGAGGGGCCTGGCTGGACAGCACCTTAGATCTCTGGGGTAGACTGGGGGGGTGTGGATTTGGGGGTGCTCCTAGGTGCCAGGTCCTGTGGGAGCCTCAATTTCTGAAACCCTGAGCCTTTTCGTTTCATCCTCTCCAAAATAATGATTTCCCACCCTAGGGCCAGAGGGCGCCCTGGGCAGCAGGGGGGAGCATCAGAGCCAGCCCAGGGGAAAAGTGGGTCTGGGGGGCTCAGACCTCTCGCTGTGCCCTTCCCCGTCCTGTGGGAACAACAGCACCTGGTCAGCAAAGTAGGTCAAGCCACCCACAAGTGACTTTTTCAGGTAGCAACAGGGTTCGCAGACAAGGGGCCCTCGATGCCCTGGACCCAGCCCTACCTCTCCACGCCCCGTGCTTTCTGTTTGGGAAGACACTGAAGGAGCAGGGGGCAATGGGAAGAGATACTGGCCTCCCCTTCAGGGAGAGAACACTGGGCAGAGCCAATCCTGGCTGCGGGGCAGGGGAGCATGGCACCTCCATTGTCCTGGGTGCACGAAGAGACCTCCCTCTCCCTGTCCCCTCACTGATGGTCACCAAGCTGGGAGGGGCCCTCTGACCTGGGGAGCCTGTCCCTTCCACCACCACACCTCCTGGGGTCTTCAGGCAGAGAGCTTGCCAGTCTGTCTCTGGCAACCCAGAGCTGTGCCCAGTCCACCCCCTCCAACCCTGCCAGTCACCCAATTAGAAGCTGCATTGGCTTCAACAGATGGGAGCTGCGGCAGCCTGAGGAACACAGCACAAAGCCCAGCTGACATTTTCCTTCCTGTTCCTTTGGTGGGGGAGGAAGGACAGGGACAGAGGGGTGCAGAGCAACACCCCTAGGACCCACGCTCGGGGTCCTGCTCTCCTGTCCCTCTTTAGAATCTCTGCTGGGCCCCACACACAGCTCAGTCCCCCTCACTTGGCCTCCTTGCTGCGCACCGCTGGTCCGAGCCAGAGCCCGCACCGCCCTTCGCCATGCCGGCAGGACAGACGGCCCACCTGTGGCTGGCCAGTTCATGTCTCCTGGGGGTGCTGTGGGGGCCTCAGCAGCCCTCCCGTTCTGGTTCGGAGGGCTTCCACTCCCAGAGCCCCCAGCTGAGTCCTGGGCAGGCCCATCCTCCACCCCACATGTCCCGTCCCAGGCTGCAGTCAGACCCCAGCCAGCCAGCCTGGGGAGGGCCTGGCTCCTGCAGCCAGATACTTAGGGCAGCCCCAAGGCCACCGTGTGCCCTCTGCACCGACTCCCGACACCCAGCACTGAGGAGGGGAAAGTCCCCGTGCTCTAAGCACTGGCATCCTACTGGTCTGCCCCTAGCACGCCTTCCCTAACCTCTCTGCCACCTCTCGGCGGCGCCTCCTCGACAGCCCCAGGGCCCGGCTCTGCCCAGCAACAGTTTGGGGGAGCTCAGGCCTGGCGGGGTTGGTGAAGGCCCGGACCCCTCCCCCGCCGCTCGGGTCCAGCCCGGGTGCAGCCGGCCGCCTTCCTTCGCGTTCTCCAGTCCCTCTCTCGCTCCCCTCCGGCCGCCTTCCCGAGTCGCCAGCCCCGCTGCAGGCACCTCCCCGACCCCCGCCCGGTCAGGCGGCGCTGCGCAGCCCCCGGCTGGCGCTGGGCGCCCCAGGCAGAGGTCCCTCTCCCGTCGCCCGCAGCCGCAACAGCAGCCTCGGTGTCCGCGACACCCGGTCGGCCGGAGCCGCACACTCACCCCGCGGGCGCCGTCCGCCGTCCGTGCCGCCGCTCCGCTCGCCTTCGGCCCACGGCCGGGCTGGGGCCGCCGGTCCGCGCCCTCGCGCCGCGCGCCCAGGCCGGGGAGGCGCGGTGGGCTCCTCTCCGCGGCGCGGCGCGGCGCGCACTTATCCCGCGAGCCCGCTAGGGCGACGTCGGGATCGCCGATGTCCCGCCCCTTCCCCCGCCGCTGCCGGAGGCTGCCGGGCGGGCGAGGGCAGGACGCTGGCTGCGCCCGCTGCCCGCTGCCAAGTGCGCCGAGCAGGCCCTCGCGGCGCCCGGGCACCTCCGCGCGCCTCCTCCCGCCGCTCTCTCGCTCGCTCTCCGCACTCGCTTCGCCCCGCTCTCCCAACCTCCCCAGCCCACTCCGGTCGGCCGCCTCCTCCCAGCCTGCATGCCACGCCAATCCCCTCCAGTCCCGCTGCCTCGTTAACTCCTGAGTGTCCGCAGGCCCCCTCTGCCTGACACGCACACCCCCCAGAGGAAGGAGTTGGGTGGGGCCCGATGCTGAAGCTGGCGCTGTCCTTGTCATTCAGCCCCCAGGCGTGGCTGAGGCGAGACTGGGGCAGTGCGCCGGGATCTGACAGGCGGACCAGATGGCTTTTCTGATTCTCCCTCTGACCCTCTGGCCAAGGCCAGGAGGACAGATGGGAATTTCAGCAGCTTTTAGAGGATGGGTGAGAGCTCCTGGGCATCGGCAGGTACTCAGCACCACATTTTTCTTTGCCTGGTGCTATCCTCGAAAGTTAGCAGTGATTGAGGGATGTTCTGGAGGGTTCGAATCTGTCTGTGGGCACAGGCACCTCTCACCGCAGCGAATGCAGTGGAAGAGCCCCTGGGTTCCATGCCTCTCCAGCATTGCCTGCTGAGGCAGGCAGCTCCAGCATTCTGGAAGAGCCCATCCTGGCGCCGGGTAAAGGGTATCAGTCTAGGTAAGGGTGAGGGAGGAACTGGCAAGGCCCCTCCCCTTGGCAAGGCTCGGGCTGTGCCTTTCGCCCTGCAGAGTGGGCGACTTGAAGAAAGGAAAGAAGGAAGGAGAGCAGAGGCCCAGCCTTGCAGGGGGAGGGGAGAGGGTTTGTCTACCACCTAGCGGCTTAGAAAACGTGGGGATTGCTAGGAATGAGGGTTCAGGGAAGTGGGTCTTCTTTCGGGGCAAAGGCTTCAGACCCAGGTCTTTGAGGGACCCACTCAGAATGGAAACCAGCTCCATGACAGGCCTCACCCTGATGATGGGCTTGCTCAGAGCTTGCAGATCCAGCAATAGGGGAGGCAAAGCCCAAGAGGCAGGGAGTCCTGCAAGGCCTGGTGTGTCTAGGCTGCTTTCCTGCACCCCGAGCTTGAACTGATGCCTCCAACCAGACACAGACCCGGCTTTCTTGCCCTGTCTTTTCCAAGGGTGCCTGGGGTGGTGACTGCCATGCCTGAAGGCTTTGTAATGTAGGCCTGAAGCTCTGTGTGTTTCATCACCACAGAAGGATTTGCACTTAGAGCTATCTAATAAGCACATATTAAGTCCCCATCCAACAGCCCCCCACCTCCACCCTGCTGTGGGGCATAATGGCCTCAAGGATCTGAGAGGACCAAGTTGAAACTACAAGAAATAAATTTTAGCATTTCAAGGTAATGGCTGTGCCATAGAAATACAGCAAGAAAATGGCATTATGGGCTCAGGTTATTCATGGAAGGTTTTATAGAGGAGCTGAGCTTCCAGCTGAGCCCAGCTGGAGGGATAGGATTTGAACCAGAAGGGAAAATGGGGGCTAGCAAGGCAGGAAAGTGGAGACAAGCAGAGAAGAATGAGTTTCCTGGAAGGTAGGAGCTAGGGAGGAAATTTATAGAGTTACTATTAGACGCTGGCTTTTTTTTTTTTTTTTTTTTACATATCTCTCCTCTCAGGCTCCATGTTGACTTATAGCCCCACTTAACAGACTGAAGTGTGGAGGCTTGGAGCATGTAGGGAAATAACCTGGTCCACAAGCAGAATCTGAGTTCCATCTTTGCAAACACTGTCTGTACTGTAGACTCGCTGTGAAAGTGGGAGCTACTAATGAGGGGCTGAGGTGCCAGGCACAGCAGGTTAGCTGTGGCCCAGTGTGTGATTTGAAATGAGAGACAGGCAAAGCAGAGGCCAGGGAGGTGGCTGCCACAGGGACACAGGAGGGGCAGTGAGAGTGCAGAGCAAACGTCAGGGGCCTTGGAAGGAAGCCTTGGCAGAACTCAGGGAGTGAAAATGTTCACAAGTTGACTTGAAGCTTTTGAGTCTGAGCATTTGAGTCCTTTGTCAAGATAGTAGAGCTATTTTTCCAACCAGAAGACCGATGTCAACAGAGAGAGACTGAAGGGCAAAAGGAGGGGAGTTTGCCAACACCTGAAAGCTGTACACCTCACCCCAGTGCCTCACCTTCCTGGACCTGTGCACAGGGCCTAGCAAGTCTTACCAAGGCCAAGACGGCCCCATGCAGCACCACGATGAGACAGGACAGCACAGCACAGCCCAGCAGCTGATTATTGAGGGAATGTTTACCAGTGGCTGGTCCCTGAGTGGCAGATCCCTGTCCCCAGTGGGTGAGGCACAGGGGAATTTTGTCAGCTACAGAAGAGTCTGGGAAAAGACTGCTCTTGGGCTGACTTCAAATATGATAATCTATGGAGACCAGGAAATTGTATAGTTTTAGAGTTAGAGAGACTTGAGTTTTAAATTCAGCTTGTCATGTACTCTTGCTTCACGAAAAGCACTAAACCTCACTGAACTCTGATTGTTTCCTATGTTGAGAAATGTTAATTCAAGCTGGACATTGTTCACGCCTCTGTAATCCCAGCTACTCTGGAGGTTGAAGCAGGAGGATCACCAGTTCAAGTCCAACCTTGGCCACTTATTCAGATCCTGCTTCAGAATTTAAAAAATAAATAAATGAAAAGGGCTGAGACTGTAGCTCACTAGTAGAGTACTTGCCTAGCATAAGCCCCCAGGTTCAACCCCAAGACTGCCAAAAATATGTTTAATTCAAGTAATAGAAGTTGACATTTATTGAGCACCTGCAAGGGTAATGATTTCATTTATGCATCATCTCGCTGAAAACTTCACCAACTCTAGGACTTGGAAAATAGGAGAAAAGCAAGGTCAAAACCAGGCATGATATCACACACCTGTAATTCCAGCACTTGAAGCCTGAGGCAGAAAGATTACCATTGTGAGTTCAAGGCCAGCCTGGGAAAATTAGGAGATGCTGTCTCTAAATAAATCCAAATGAAAAAAATAAGTGAAACAGCAAAAACAAGGTCAGCATTCACAAGTAGTACACAGTAGAGCTGAGACCTCGACCCAAGGCCATCAGAGTGCAGCGTCTAAACACAAAGCCAACTCTTGTTTATGCTCGTTTAGGGTGAGGGTACCCACAGGGATACGAGTTCAGACTTACAGGGTTGCTGTGAGATGCAGCTGCCTGGTGGGAAGCTCGGTGCCTGGTGCATAGGGCATCTCAGCAAATGGCAGCCTGTCTCAGCCCAGCTCTCATGGCTACCGTTCAGAGCCAAACACTTTCCTGGGCGAAGCTGGGGAGTCAGTCTACAGTCCTTTGAAAGCTCTTAGGTAATTATTCAGAGGATTTAATGGCCCTGTTATTGACCTTTTGTCCTCCAAGTTTAATCTCAGGGCTTAGCCAAACTTAATGTCTTGCCAGGAAGCCTAGAACTCTGACATCAGAGTGTCTTGAGAGAGGGATGGCAGGTCAATACACCCCCAGAAACATCCTGGTCTCAACTGCACTGGGCTCTTCAAAGGAGGGGTCTGGACGCTGAGCTGGTGGCTGAACTATTTGTGTGGTGGGGGCTGTGAGGACAGAAGCCTGGAAGATGAGGAAGCACACTGGGAGTATGGGGGGGACAACCTTCGGGGGATCTTCCGTGTTGGATGTCTGCCAGCCTCCAGCTCAGGACACACAGAACAAGGCCTTGGAGTCTCTGAGGACTGTAGTTCCAGCAGTGACGCAACTCAGAAGAGCTTGGAGTCGGCAATGGATAAACTCCCTAGGTGATTCTGACTCAGGTAGTTGCATGGACTTTGGGTGGGGGATGTGTGCCACTCCCCCACCTCTTCCTGCCTGGGCTCTGAGCTTTGTCTCCTAGAGCACTAAGAAGCCGGGGACAAGACAACACAGAAGCACATGGGCAGTGAAGCTGATGCAGCTTAAGTATTGGGATATCTCACTTGGGGGACAGTGGGGAGTGCGTTGACCCTGGAGACTGGGAATTGTAGAGTGTTCTAGGTGAGGTGAAGAGGGAAAGCCAGCTTGTAAATGCTGGGAAGTGTTTTTTATGTAAGCATTTCTGATAAACTGAATGATAAACAGAGGATAGGAGAGAGGGACCAGAATTTGCAAGACTTGTGTAAAGTGTTGTTATCTTCTTTTAGTGCTTAATAAATATCACCATTGGGACTGATTTTATATTTACAGTATTGTATTCCTTTCCTCCACAAGGCTGGGCTCTTCCTCTGGCCCTTGCCTTCAGGGAACTCTCAAGATCCACAGATACCCTAGAAACACAGAGAACCAGAGAGGCAGGGGGACATACACTGCAGATGGCAGAGCTGTGTGGAACTGCAGGGAGTGCCCAAATTTATCTTGGATTATATTCCTGGAAAAGGCGTTGCAGGTAAAAATGATATAGGATGAATCATTTCTGCCCAGAAACAATGTGATAGTGGAAATTACATTCCTCACCAAGGTCTTGATACTCAGTGTTTTGTAGTCATAAACATAAACACCATATTTAACCAACTGTAAATGATACATTTGTACTTTGTATTTCCTAAATTGAATCTGAGTATCTAAAACAGTTAAACTGAGCAATACGGTAACCAAATCCCATTCTGTTTGGCTTAACATATTAAGGCAATTCCTTAGGGAAATGCTGTTTTTCTGGGGAGGGGGAGGGAGTATGGAAAAGACTGGGGAGTTTCCCCTCCCATACAGACCATACAGACCCATACAGATAAAGAGGGGGCTCTCAGAGGCCTGAAGTTGGGGGTTCTATGCTGCATGTCTCATTGCAAACAGACTAACCAGTCACTTATTGAGTAGCACACCTGGCCAACTCCAAACTGTACATCTCCTACGTCAAGGGTGCCACAAACACACCGGGAGGAGAGACATCTGAGAGGACTTGGAGTAACTGAACTGGAACACCCCTTGGAATTCTGATCTAGAAAGGGTTTCTGGAAGAGGAAATTCTTCAGGAGATGCTGGGAGTCAGGAAGAATGGCTAGCCTTCCAAAGACAACTGTCCTAGGAATCCTCAATTTGACTTCTGACCCACTTCTTATAAACACAGACACCCATGAATACGTCATCTCTAAGTAAACCACCACCCATCTCCCCTCAGTTTTGATGATTTTACTTTACTTTATTTTATTTTGATGATTTTATGATGTGGGTGAGACCCACTAGGGGTTGTGGCAAGCACATTTTAAAATCATGAAATAGCATAGGAATTTGCTTCATGAATACTTTTGTTCCGGTTTACATAAACATAGATACGGGCACTAAATCATAGTGTTCCGTGTACTGTGTATCTTTCCAGGAGTCCACCAAACCTCACATTTTTGTTTCAAACCCCACAAATCAGATGCACATGAGGCATCCCCCTTGTTGAGAATAAAATATTTATTCAAATCCAGACATTATACTGTGCAATGCTTCTGTGGACTGCCTTCTTTCCAACCAG
Organism: Hydrochoerus hydrochaeris; assembly: GCA_004027455.1. Taxonomy (NCBI): domain Eukaryota; kingdom Metazoa; phylum Chordata; class Mammalia; order Rodentia; family Hydrochaeridae; genus Hydrochoerus; species Hydrochoerus hydrochaeris. The sequence goes on from PVLA01001236.1 coordinate 44,995, forward strand.
ATTTTGTTCATTTCTGAACATTACATTTCTGCAATGGTGTCGTGTCTCCTAATCTCAGCCTTCTTTCTTTGTAGCGTTCTGACTCCTGTATTTTCCTTCTTATTTTCTCTCCAAGGAGGAAGTCTTTGTGGTCTTACTTCCAACATCTGAATTAATTCTAAGACCGTAGGGCTTGTAGGGTTATCCACAGATCATTCCCAAGATTTGTCCAGGTAGCTCCCACCTGGGTCTATTTTTGTTTTCTACATTGGTGCTTCTGAAACTGTATGTGCACAAGAACCACGATTGGGGGCTGAATACGATGCTGAAGTGAGGCTCAGGCTGCATTTCTGACCTGAGCAATTCTGGCGCAGGTGTTGTGAGGACCACACTTGGAAGAGCACTACTACTCAAACGCTGCTCGTCAGCTCCTCCCTGAAAGCTTCCCCCCATCATATTTGACTCTATCTGCTCCATTTCCCTTCTGTGGGAATATGCTTGCCTTATGCTACTTTAGGCGTATTTGCGATCTTTTGCATTTTGTCTGAAAACTTACTTTCTCTGGGTACCCAGGCCTCCCTAGTAAGTGATAAACATTTCCAGGGAGATCTATCATGCATTACCATGTTTCCGGAATGCCCTGCGGAGGGGTTTGCTTGTGGCAGACTTCCCATAATCTCTCCCTGCACAGCACAGAACCCTTCCCTGTATCCCACTGTCCCCCTGGCCCTAGCATCTGGATAAGGGTCCCCACCCAGGAGTGCTCAGGACACAGGTAAGTGAGTCATTTTCAAAATCCACACGGTACTGTCGATTGAGTGACTTGGCTCTGTTTAACAAGCTCAGAGAGAAGGGAAAGTGCATAAACCATTGAGTCCAGATTCCTCTGGATTGCAGACTCATCAGGGGCTGTTACCTCCCAGAAACACAGCCAGCAGCTGCTGCAGAGCGGTCAGTCTGGAACTCAATAAGGGAAACTGATGCCTGGGCCCAAAATGGAAAGGGCTGCTGAGGAGCTGCCTGTACCGCAAGAGCTCAAGGGGACTGGCTCCTTAGCTCCCAGCTCCAGGTACCTCCCTGCAGGGCGGCCTGGGCCCAGCCAGCTGAGACCCAGGTCCTGGCCAGAGGCCTCACAGTGCACATGGTAGGGAGAGCTGAGGATCAGGACACCTGACAAGTCTATTCCAAGCTGGACTGGTTCTTCTGGGAAGAGCCCAGCTTACTCCACTCTTCTGTCCCAGGAGCTGCCTGCATTATAAGCAATTGGGTAAAATCAGCCCCAAACCCTGTTCTGAGCAGACATGTCGCATGTGTCGTCCTGGTCAATCCTGATAAGGATCAGGGTGGCTTGACCCCCAGCTGAGAAGAACCCAAACTGGTCTCAGCCCCATGTCCTCCCATTTCGAGCTCACTGGGGTTTTTAGGAGATTTGGGTTTTTTTCCCTTTCCCTTTTGCCTTCTAAACTCTCCTGCTTCTTAAGGAAAAGAGATCCCACAATCCCCAAGAGCTATTTGTCAAAAGGATTAAAATGGTGACTGTTGGAAAGCTCACCCTTCTATTTTATCCTGGCATCTCACTCCGAGTCACAGCCCTCCCTAGTTTAACCTCAGAGGATGTGGAGAACTGCCCATCACTGGTCACCAGTCACCATCCATGGGCACTTGGGCATCTCTCATTCCTGAAGCCTCTTCTGCTTCTTCTCTTTGGGCACATTTGCTTATCTGCTTTGCCGGAGATTTTTCTTTTCTAGCAAAAGGAAAGATAATTAAAAAGGAAGTTAGAAGGCAAGGAGGAGGAGGAGAAACTCACCTCCCCTGAACAGAGGGAGACTGACATCCTGAAGATGAGAGATGGGGAGTGGTGACCCCTAAAATGCTGGGCAGCCTCTTTGCAGGCCACAAGCTGGGGCAGAGTCCAGGTTCTCTGGCCACTGCAGTGTCCTTCTGCATGAGTGGATGAGGTTCAGATTCTTCAGGAACCCAGGTCTCTGCCTCTGCCTGGGTGGGTCCCCCAGAGGGAAGCAGGGTAAAATGCCTCTGGAGAGAGGCACATTTCCCACAGAAGAGCAGGATTTCCAGATTCTAGATAGGTGAGCAGAAAGCCAAAGACCAGGGCCAGGCTCCCTCCCACTTTCTCTGTGTCCTTGCAGCTTCAGGTTTAGGTCCCCACACCACTCGTGTGGGCTGGACTGGGTGACTAATGCATGTCATTTTCAAGCTGCACTCTCTGCACGGAAAAGCACATTGGGATCCAGGTTTTAATTGTGTGTGATTTTAGCTGAGATGGCGTTAATTTATTTCCTTTGCTACTTCAGCGCTTCCTCCTCTTCCATCACGGCGAAATTATCTGGAATGTATCTTTTTTTCTTAAGGACAAAGAGAAGACGCTGATGTGGCTCCTTTTCCACTGATTGAGGCTCAGGACATTTTAGGGGCTGCCAGATGCTTTGCAGTGGGTGCTGTAGAATGTGGACACTCTGGTCTCCCACTCCTTGTCCTCTGCCCTTCCATGACTGCAGTGTGACAGGGAAGGCTTCCTATTGTCCACAACTCTGGGAAGACCACAGGCAGCTCCCACATGGACAAGAGCTCCAGCCTTCTGCCTTGGTCAGCCTTGCCAGGACAGGAAACAGCCCAACACCCACAAAGGACTTCTTGAGGGAAGAGAACAGTAAGCAAGAAGCATCTAAGGCCCTGTGACAGGTGCACTCAAGTGGCTTTTTCTGTTTTGTTTTTAATTTTAGAGACAGTCCTGCTTTATAGCTCAGGTTGGTCTCAATCTCATAGTGATCTTCTGCCTCAGCCTCTTGAGTGCTGAGATTATAGGTGTGGACCATCATGCCTGGCCCAAAGTGACTTTAGTCGGGGGAGAGCCTATCGTTTGAGAAAGGGTGTAGGATGGGGATGAATCTTACCGTGTGAAGGTATTGTAACATGTTCGGCACCCAACAAGGAGCTCAGTGCATTACCATTGTTCCTAAGGTCCCCGAGCCCTGTACCTTCTCCGTGACCTACAGCCTGCCTTGTGGTAAGAGGCTTTGGCTGGTGAGATGCTAATTTTCTTAAGATACCCTAGGACTTGGCAAGATCTCATCCCCAACACCCTCTTGTTTGACAGGCTTACTGTACAAATGTGACCAGCTGCCTAGATGGTGGCTTCTTTGCTTTGATGGAAAAACTAGCAGAGCTCCAGGCACTCAGTAGGGCCTCAGCAAGAGTTTATTGAAGGAGAGAGGAAACGGCCCAGTGTGTGCCACTTGGGAGCCCCAGCAGGTGGGTGATCGGAATCTGCAGGAGACAGGGGTTGGCCCATAAAGCTCCTCAATGAACCCTTACACCTCTTTGATTATATTCTCATTCACAGGACTCTGATTTACCAGCACTTTATTATGTTTTGAAATCATTCTGAGACGCCCATCTTTCTAGCATGTTTAAGGGTTTATTGGAGGCCAGAATCACTTTGCTGATTAAAATTTGTTTCTGTGCTTCCCCTAGGTTGCACTGAATGGAGATCAGATGGCCCTTCCTTCCAACTGGCTCTGGTCATTTCCCAGCTGTGTTGGCTCCAGCCTGTCTCTGCAGGGCAAGAACATGTTCCTTTCTCAGCCAGGGTCCATCTAAAGCCTAGTGGCCACTTCCAAACATGCAATGGAGACCCCATGGTTCCCCAAATGTAGCTGATCTATTTGCCCTCACATGCAATTTCTTAAAAATAAATCTACTTGGGGCTGGGGGTTTAGCTCAATGACATAAGTGCCTGCTTGACAAATGCAAGGTCATGAGTTCAATCCCCACTACAAAAAAAAAAAAAATTCTACTTATCATATGACCCTGCAATCACTCTCCTAGATGCGTATTCCATATTCACAAGAAAACCACACGTGATTGTACACGGTGTGATTGTACATGGCAGCCTTATTTGTGACAGCCCCAAAGTAGAAATAGTAGAAATGCCACTCACTAGGAGAGTGATTATACTAACTGTGGTACATCCATGTGAGCAAGCCCTACTCAACAACAATGAGGAATGAACTCTACATGAATCAACTTGGCCAGATTGCAAGGGCATTATGCTGAGTGAAAAAACTTTTCCAAAGGTCATATACTGCATGATTCCACTCCTATGACATTCTCAAAATGAGAAATTATACAGGGAGGGAGGAACAGATCAGCAAGTGCAGGGGCTTGGGGACAAGGGGTCTGGTGAGACTGAATCTGTGACTGGAATAGTTCTGGGTTATCATGGTGATTACATGAATACTCACATGTAATGAAAGGGCACAGGACTACACACACACACACACACACACACACACACGAGCATGGGCACAAAACTGGTGAAACTAGAATAGGTCCTGTGAATTGTATCAACATCCATTTCCCAGTTTCGATAATGATTGTACTAGAGTTGTGTAAGATGATTTACCATTGGAAAACTGGGCAAGGAATACATGTGTCCTTTCTCTGCTATTTTGTAGAGATATGAATCTACAATCACTTCAAAAATTAAAAACCTTTAACTTTTATGTTACTATGTTCACAGGCTCTGGGTCTGCCTTTGACCTCTGGCATGGTATTTGGGGGAGGCGGGTGGAAGGGTGAGTGTCCTGGCCGCCCCAAATATTAGGAATATAGCTAAAATGCTTTAGCTCTCTTGCTAACCTACAATGAATCCATTTTCTCCGAATCATCATAATCTCATTTGGGAGCTCTGTATATTTCCAGCCTATGCCTCCTCTTGGGGGTATTGTATTCTAAGTGGATTATCTATCCTGTGAAGCAGGACTATAAACTTATTTCATCTATTTGTTTATCCTAAGCCTAATCAGCTTCACCTTCAAGTCTGAGGAAGACCCAGAATTCAATTACCATGGCAGTCTCGTTCTGCTGCTGCTTTATATTGGAGCCAAGGCTGCATTCCCTGAACCCACACTGTGCTCCTGGCGATGCCAGGCTCTACTCTGCATTTGGCATGGAGTCCCTAGCATTCCTTGCCCTGGTGGGGGAAGGGGAAGAGCTGAAAATCCTTCTAATACTTGACTCACCTAACAGCTCTCACCTGCTGCCAGCATTGGCGGCCCAGGAGCTCAGCTCAGTCTCCTCGCTCCCATTCCCGTCAGTCTTGCACTGCTCACCTAGGCCCTCTGCCCCCACTTGCACCTGACCTTCCTTGTAGGGGCTTCCAGTAAGGTAGACCATTAGCCAGCAGTGTGTCCTACGCTTCTCCCTGTCTCCTTACAAATCCCTGGATAGAGCCCTCATGGTGCAAAGGACACTGGGTCCCCGCAGTGGTTCAGGGTAGAATTTAGGCCACCTCTCAGGAGCACGGGTTCCCTGAATCTTTCTCTGCTTCACATTTCTGGTTTGTTTGTTTGTTTGTTTGTTGGGAGAGTTTGGCCCCAGACACAGGACATCACCTGAGTTGCCCTGGCAAAAGCTTTGAATCTGAGCCCTTGCTCGCCACTTCCTACGGGTCAGCTCTCAAGGGCTGAAGGGTTAGGAAAAGCTTACAGAAAATGGAGCCTTTGGCTCTCCTGAGAGCATCTTTGCCTTCCAGTGTTCTGGCACTTTGGAGCACCAGGTCCACATGCCAAACGGTTGGCTCCATCCAGGGGTGGGACGGCCACGTCTCTGGGGATAGGACTCTGGATGGCACTGTAGGAAGAGCGGGAAGCATTCCCAATGGCTTAAACACCCCACAGACCTGCACACACACGACAGGCTTGGAGACGCTTCTTCCTGCCTTCTACCATGTGCGGGTGTGTGGGACACAGAGGGTGGGACCTGTCTGTGCCACTTCCTGGCCACAGGAACTCGTAGCTTCCATGTTTTTATCTCTAAATAAGAGTGATGGACAGTATCTCTCTCATAGTGTTGCCATGAGCACTGGGAGGGAATGTATGTAAAGTACACAGCCTCAATAAATGTGAATTATTTTGATATTGCTGATTGTGATGACAGTAACTATGAGTGTTTTAAATTATTCCATGTGCATCCCTCATGTTTCAGTTCAGGCACCAATTCCTCTAAAAAAACCTCGTCTCACTCTACAAGGATGGAAAAAGGGCCTTTCTCTGGGTACCTTAGTATCCCAGAGAGTCATATCTTGATAACCCAGGCCACCTGCCTACCTCCCTCAGGTACCAGAATCTGAGGGTACCCAAGTATCTTATACAAAATGCACAGCATTAGTACTTAACCTATGCAATCCTCCTGTATGCTGTATGCTGCTATTATTATTATTATTATTATTATTATTATTTTGCAGTACTGGAGCTCAAACCTAGCCCCTTGCACATGCTAAGCAGAGCTCTACCTCTGAGCTACACCCCCAGCCCCTCTTACATGCTTTAAATCATGGCTGGGTGATTTATAAAACCTACAACAGTGTAAATGCTATGTAAGTCATTGTTATGTAACATTGTTTAGGGAATAACGACAAGAAAGTCTGTCCATTGTTAATATAGACATGATTTTTAAATAATAGCTTCTATCCGTGGTTGGTTGAATCCACACACATAGAGCTCTGGTCCTCCTCATGCTCTTCTTAGCTGGTCAGATCTTTATTCACTTCTGTATCACTGAGGTAGCAGCTTGAGAAATATTTACTGAATGAATGAAGGAATGAATGAAAGGATGAATAAGTGAGCTAAAAGCCAACACGTAAATGTGGGACTCAATCAGCCCTCCGACAATAATCTTGCACCTGAGTCCTCGCTCATTCTGGAATGCCTATCCTGTCTCCCCATGGCCCTATAACTTTTTCATCCTTCAAGGCCTATCTAGAGCTTCTGGCCCTCTGTGAAGCTTTCCCTGATGCTTCACATCCTGTGACTCTTCCTGAGTTGGAACTCAGATGAGACTTCTTTGGACTCAACAGATGTTTGCAGCTAAGAGTCAGAGGAATCGTACGGGAGGCCCAGAGGGCAGGGAGTGCCACTGGCAGGACCTTGGAGGAGACACAGGGTGCTGCTTCTTCATATCTTTGAGATAAAAATGTTGGGCAAATTACTTACTTTCTCTCACTGTTAACGTCCTAATCTATTCTAAAAACAAGAAGTGCCTACTTCAGGGGGCTAGTGCACGTAGAGTCCTCCATGCACAGCAATGTTAGCTACTGTGATCGTTCTATCTTCTACTACTTCTTCTCCTATGAGCTACCATCTACCGAGTCCGTGCCATTGCCTGGCACCTTCTACCATCTCAGCCAGATCCTCCTGAGACCCAAAAAGCAAAGCATCACCACTTACTTACATGTGAAGAAACTAAGATTCAGACATGCTGGTGCATGCCAAAGGTCACAGAGCGGGGAGACGGCAGCTCTAGCAGGCAAGTCCAAGGTTGTCTGACACCAAACCCACAGCTAGTGTATAATTCTGGAGACAGCACAAATCCTCTACGCAGAGGGATTTCACAATGGGTGGAACTAGGGGGCCTGAGCTTAGGGTGGCTCTGAAGAGAGGGTAGTCTTGACCCAGGGCTGAGGCCAGAGCTGCTCATCTGTGCTGAGTCATAGCAAACAGGACCCAGCAGCCGAGTAACCACAGCTTACCCTGCTTTGTGTGGTTTGAAACCGCTCTTTCCTCTTCTCTATCCAGGAAGCTCAGTCGGCAATGCTCAGCCCCCATGGCAGCTTCTCTGCCACACATTCCCGGGCACCCTTAGAAAAGCCATCACTCTGCCCCGTGCTCCTCCAGTTTGATGGGTGAGAGGCTGCATCTTGGCATTCAGCGCTGCAGAGACAGTGCGGGGCTCCGCCCCTCACCAGACGCCACATGTTCCAGGCCCAGCACTTGAGCTGCCGACTTCCCCAGCCGGTGCCCATGAGAGTTGTCAGTGACAGTGTCAGGATGGGTTCGAGCTCTTCCCTAGTGGTCTCCTCACTGTCACACCTGCCCATGCCTCTCTGTGTGCTCCTGTCCCCTTTCCTTCCCAGAGTCACTCAGTCCAGTCCCTTGTGTGCTTGTCGGTCCCCTGCGCACTGTCAGACTGGCCCAGAAGTGATGAGAAGGGGACACCAGAGCAGCGTGAAGTATCGCTCAGTGGATGAGAGGACTCATACACCATCCCTACAAAAATGAACGAGCTCTGACTCGGTCCAGTGCTCATCTGGCCAGCCCACGCAATGCAGACCATGAGGCCCATGGTGGGCAGCGATTCCTGGGCAGGATCCAGTCCTAAGGTGTCAACAGTAGCACTGCCTTCTTCCTGCCACGTGTGGTCCTTGGCTCTTCTCTTCTTGGCACCAGGGTACGGCTGCTGAGGTGGGCACATAAAGAGCTGGAAAACAGCCTCCAGGTCCACCAGCCAGACCCGGAGAGGCCTACACAAGTGCCCCTTCCTCTGAGAACCTTCCAGGGGCTTTCCCTGAAGGGCTCCCAGGCAGAGAGCAGCTTCTGCTCTCTGCCAGCTTCCTTAAAGGTGTCTCCGGCCTCTGGGTGCCCCCAGGGAATCACTTTGGAGGTCCGCCCCTGGGGACTCCATTCCTCGGCCACTCAGACAGAGACCCTGACTGCAGACAGCCTGGCAGGGCTGAGGTAGAGGAGATAGTTTTCCTCTGGCTACTTTATTTCTTAGGTTTGTGGCTGCTTGATAACAGCAGTAAGAACAGCCTGTAAATTAGACGCCAGCTGTAAACTGCAGCAATATCCTTGACACAGGAAGCGGCCGGCTTCCCCAGGCAGGTCAGGGCTCCCCTTCCCAGCAGCCTAGGCCCGGGCAGGGAAGGCAGGGTTGGCATCTCTCATACGGTGCTTTCTCCATCACAGAAGGACCAGAGAGCTGCTGCGTGCTCCTGGGAGACTCTTCAAACAGAGAGATGTTTATGTCTTTTCAGGGCGGTTCAAATTACAAGCAGGGAATGGGAACCCAGGGAAAATAAACCAAGGGATACAATGTACGGTCGTGTTTTTTTTTCTTTCTAAAGCTTGATTTAAATCAGCCCCTAGAAGACCTCAAAGGAAGCCAGTGGGGAGGAAGTGCCACAAGAAGCAGACAGGCGGGGCAAGCAGGAGCCAGTAGATCTATCTACACGTGGCTCCTTTATGTCCCAAGGATCAGTTTCCAGGTTTGCACAGTGACTTCTCTCTCCCAGCATGTTCAGAAGGCAGGGGCCTGCAGAAGTGAGGACAGTGAGGCGCCCCAGGCTGCCTACCCTGGGGGCAATCACCACAACAGGTGGCTGGCCTAGGTGGTAGGGCCTGTTCTGCCGCCTCCATCTGGCCAGTTCTACCTTCCTCTTCAGGCCCTGCGGGAGCCTTAGGCCCTGGGTCAGAGCCTGTGGGGTGTAAGGCAGTTGCTTAGTAGTGCTCAGTGCCAGACTGGAGGCAGAGAGGATCTTGGGATAAACTCACCAGATTCAGGGGACCTGAGAATCCAGCTCCTGGACTCCACGCAGCTGCTCTGACTCAGCACCCCAGTTCTGTTTCTCCACTCATTGCATTCGCCCCCTGGCTGGGCTATGTGAGGCTCCCACAGCTGGGTTGTTACTTTGCATTTGTTTATGTTTTCCTCAAATGTGAGTCTCCACACAAGGACAGCTTGGAGAGAGGAGTTGGGGCCTCTTCTAGATCTGGAATTCTGCTCTAGGAGCAGTGCCTGGGGTGCCACAGGCTGGGAGAAGACTTTCAGGACACCCAGGGAGAGGGCACCCATACTTATTGTGCGTGTGCGTGCGTGCATGTGTGTGTTCACATGCATGCATGCAAATACATGGACTCTGTGAGAAAATACAGCACACAAGTCTAGAGGGGGCTGTTTCATTCTAGGCATTTTAGCTTTTTTCTTGTTTGTGTATCCTACACGGCAGCTTCCCACACAGTTCATCCTGGCCCAAGCCCAGGAGGCCTAAGAAAGGCTCAGTGGCTCAGTGTCTGCCTGGCAAGTGTGAGGTCATGAGTTCAATTCCAGGTACCAAACCAACCAACCAAACAAACAAGAAAAGTTCCAGGACCAATGGCAGACCTGTTGTGCCTTAGACTGGTGAGCAACAAAGCAATGAGCCACCTTTCTTTGATAAAAGATGACATTTGTGGCCCACTGGAAACAGCCAGGAAGTACAGCCATCAGGAACCTTCCCAAAGATACCAAAATCCACAGGTGCTCAAGTCCTTTATATCAAACGGCATAGTATTCACATGTAACCTACTAGTGTCCTCCCATTTACTTTCAATAACCTCTAGATGATTTATAAAATAATGTAAATGCTATGTAAATAGTTGTTATACTGTGCTGTATAGGGAATGTCTGTACAAGTTCAGTATAAACTCAAATTTGTTAATGGAATTTTATTTTTTATTTTTCATATTGGGGGCTGAACCTCAGTCTCATGCATGCGAGACAAGTTCTGTAGCACTGAGCCACACCCCTAGCCATTTTTTGTTTTTTACTTTGTAACAGAGTCTGGCCTTAAACTTGGACTCCTGCCTTACACATCTGAGTAGCTGGGATTACAGGTGTGGACTATGCTCAGCTGGAATAATTTTGATCTGCCGTTGGTTTAGCACAGATGTAGACCCCACGGGTAAGGAAGATCAGCTATACTGTGTCAAATCCAATGAGCTGTGTGGCTTTGACAGGTTGCTTAACCTCTCTGAGTTTTGAGCTTTCAGCTAAGAAGTCAGGAAGATGATTCCTGTGAAACTGTTATGAGGATCAGAGGAGATCCTAGGTGAGAAGGTGCTCTGAAGAGTCAGAGTACTGTTCGATCTCCGGTACCGATAGAAAAAAAAACATGCAAAATTGAGGGGCTGGGGGTTTAGCTCAGCGGCATAAGCACCTGCCTTGCAAGGGCATGGTCGTGAGTTAGAAAAAAAAAAAAGAGAGAGTCAGAGTACTGCAGAATGTCTCAGGTTCTAGGACAACCACGACCTTCTGTCCAATCAACAGGGACAGACTGAGGTGGGTGCAGAAAAAAGTCAAGTTCTCCTTCAGTGCCAGCCCTTGCCTCCCATGGTACCTGCTGGCCCCGGCCTCCTACCCACCCTTCCTGTGGGCAGTGGCGGGGGTGGGGGAAATCCTGATCCACAAGTCTCTATAGACTCCCCTAAATGCATGCAGGTGACATATATACAGAGCTCTGTCACCTCGCTATACTGCTCAAGCGCCCGTGGACAGGCACACACGCACAAGCACATGCCCCTTGGCTTGTGTGCGAGCCAGTGAGGTCATGTATATATGTGCACATGCATAGCCCCCGACGCTGTGGTTGGGGCATCCTGCCCCTGCTGCCTGCCCAGTGTACCTGGAGACTCATGTTTTCCCACAGTGTGGGGTCCTGGAGCAAGAGTGAAGGTTCTTGGGGTGACAGCCCCTCATGTTGCCACTGTCAGCCATGGTCTGAGATCCAGTTGACTTCGAGATAACTGAATGTAAGTCTGGATCTATTTGGAGAGGTTTCCAAGGCCAGCTTCCCTCTGTGGGGCCAGGGCGACATCTAGGATACCTTTAGCTAGCTTCTGCTAGTGTAACTGTCCTCAGTGCAGGGGCTCCTTGGTGGTTAGCTGTCCCCGCCGAGATAAGGGTCCATGAGCTTCAGGAAATGTGACTATAGGCCATTAGGAGTAGCTCTTATCTCACTGCATGACTTTACAACGTGAAGATTTCTATTTTAGCAGGGTCTAAGGGACCCTTCCTTGCTACTGAACTTTGGTTTCAACTCTGAACAACTTAGAATTCTTAGCCAACCTGGCCAGCACCAGACTTTCAAGCTGACCTGCACCCCCCTTGCAGACCCAGCTCCGGGGCCATCACACACAGACGTTCTAGCAACTCTGGAAGCCCCAGGAGCAGAGACCCAGCTGTCTCACCCGCCACACATTAATTAGTGCACAATCAATGCTGGAGAGTCAGGAGAGGTCCTTCAGTTTTGGCTTTGGGCAAACTATGAGTGATGGAATGCCGAGAATCCCCCAATTTCCTCAGGGGTTGGAATCGCATTGGCTGTAGGGTAGCACACAGGGTGGCTAGGGTGTAACCCTTTCTGCTCCTGCAGCCAGGTGGGGGTGTGGTGTGATAGGGGTGGGGGCCCGGAGTGCTGGGAGCATGTGAGTGAGCCGCACCCATGGTACTGATGCTTGCAGGTCTCTGCTCTGGTTTTGCCATAGCAGGAAGACAAAGGCCTAATACTAAAATCAGGCAGATTCACTTGAAAGAATCTGCCCTCCCAGGATCTGCCTGGAGCCCAGCTCGCCCCAGCCCAGCGAGAGTGGTGCAGGGCCTGTGGCCATGTGTGAGCTCTTGGGCTTCATGGACAGGTGTGAGCATCCACCTCTGTGCCCAGCTGGGGAAGACCTCTGCTCCTCGAGGCCCAGTCACTCCTGGGGCACATACCCCACACCCACCAGCACATTCTTTTCTGTAGAGGAAGGCCCTTGGCATGCAGGGCTTGCCTCTGTCTGCCTCTGAAAGGAGCACCCCAGGGCCCTGTGCAGTGGCCAGGCAGCACAGATGCAGGCTTTCTGGGAGACTCGCACACCCTGTGCTCTGCTGTCCCTGTCCCCTTCTGTCCTGAGGCTCCCGCTTAGGAAAAGACTCACACACGCTGGTGTTTACGGCACAGTTGGATGTGACTGTGTTGCCATGACAACAGTAAGGGCTGCCCTGTTCTCCCTCACACCCCATACTCTGTTCCTTTCTCAGGTTCCCAAGAGCTGGACACAACCACCGGGGGCGGAGGGGACATCCTGTGATGTATGAGGAGCAGAAGGGCCTGGGCCAGGTCCTTGGGAGGGTAGGACCACAGGTCCCCAGTAGCCGCTGAGAAATTGTTCTCTCTCTCCTCATTGTATTCCTCCAGCTCATCCCATTCCTGTTTCCTGCCATCTGCCAGGCCCCCCTTGGGCTCCTGTCTCCCGAAGACCTGTTGCTCTCTGCCTTCCATTTCCTGGCCAAGATCGAGCTCCTCCTACAAACCCTCCCCATTTAACTTGCCCTGACCTCGGATACCAGGATCCTCTCAGCATTTAAGTGCACTCTAGCGTATTGATCTGCACTCGCGTCTGCTCTGTGTGCCCCACGTCAATGTGCTGTGCTGAATTTATGTGCCCAGCCTCCTTAGCAGCCTGGAGCCTGTATATTTGTCTGTCCAGACAGCTTGCTGCCCTGCCCCCACCTCATACTAGATCTCTGTCCCGTGGCCGATCCGTTCTGTGTACAGCATAGGCTCCCATCGGCTCCCTGTCCACCACCCAGCCCTGTGCCTTCTCCCAGAGTTGCTATTAGCATATACGACTCTTCCTCTGGGAGTTGAACTGCAAGACAGTTTAGATTGGAGCTTTAGGGGCCCTACTTCCCATCACACGAAAGGAGACCAGTAAATGGCAACAAAGATCCATGACTAACATATTTACTCCTCATTCTGGGAACTCCTTGAAGGCAGGAGATGTGTCACCTCTATCAGTCAGGAGTTTCCAAGAACAGGAACTGGGTTCCCCCATCAGCTCCAGGAATCCCCGAGGAAGCAGTGTTTCTTCAGCAGGTTAGGCGCTACCGTTCTGGTGGTATCATTGGAAAAGCAACAGGCATTTAAAGCTCACCTGCCGGCTTACAATCATTTCTCGGGCTCTCTTTAGAAAAATCTCCCCTGAGTCTCAGCTCCACTTGTGTAGTCTGTCTTGTGTACCACCTGAGGTACTGCTAAAGAAAAAGACAAAGCAATCTTTGTCCTTGGAGAACGTATAGCATCTGTGTCCTGGGAGGTCACATGGGGTCTAGTGTGACACACAGGGTCTAGTGGGACAGGAGAAATGGCAACACTGTCCAAGACTAGCCCTAAAATGCCTTTAGAAAAAAAAATTCCAAACCAGTTCACAAAAGAGGAAGAGGCATTTGTCAACAGGGCAGAGACAGACAGACGTGCCAGGCTGAGGGGACAACCTTGCAAGGGAGAGGTGAGGCAGAACCACCTTTGGGCCCTGCCCTGTCACTCCCCTCTGGGACCTTCCCTGGCAGCTGGCTTCCATGGCACCATCTCCAACTCTTTAGAGTGTAACACCCTGTGCACAGTCGAAGATTCTGGCCATGCCCTGGGCCTGTGATGGGCTTCTTAGCCTTCACTCTCCAGCTACCAATAGGCACAAGTCACCATAGCAAGTGCAGTGGCCCCTTGGGATCCACAGGGACACTGGCTCTAGGACCCACTCACAGATACCAAATCTGACGCTGCTCAGGACTCTCGCAGAAGGTGGTATTGTGCAGTACCCTTCATGTATTCTCTCATGCACTCTAAATCATGTCTAGATTGCTTGTACTACCTAGTGTGTTGTAAACGCTGCCTACATAGTTATATTGTATTGTTTAGGGAAGCATGACTAGGGAAAAATCTGTACAAATTTAGTACAGATGCATTTTATTTCCTAATATTTTTGATCTGCATTTGGTTGAATCCTTGGATTTAGAACACCCAGATACACAGGATTAACTCTAATTCTCTCATTAGAGGCACAAGTAAAATATGCAATCTAGTGAAAGATAAACAGTGTGACATGCTTTATCAGCTTAGGTCGCAAGTGTGTGTGTGCATTTTCTTTGTTTGTTTGTGATATAGGGACTGAACCAAAGGTCTCATGCATGGTAGGCAAGCATTCCACCACTGTGCTACATTCCCAGCCTTTTCAATTTTATTTTCGGACAAGGTCTCACTAAGCTGCCTAGGCTGGTCTCAAACTTGGGATCTTTCTGCTTCAGCCTCCCAGAGTGCTGGGATGACAGGCTTACACCACCATGCCCAGCACAGACTTTACTAATGTTTAAATCAATCTTATAAGCGACCTTCTGCCCAACTGAGCAAGAAGTCCAGCACCTCCATCCTCACGGCCTCTAGCACTCCCCTGAAATAGAAAAGCCCCTGGACTGTCGGTGTAGAGTGAGGGCCCATGATGAATCCCTGGATCACCTGACAGTTCATGCTCTGCTACCACCTGTAAACAATGGGTCCTTGCCAGTCTCCAGGGTCTGCAGCGCCTTTCCACAGCGGCCTCCAAGCCCCTGGTGATCAGAACCTGTGTGGGACGGTCCTCCCTGGACCCCGCTGAGTGCACATGACTTTGCACTCCCATGTGCTGCTGCAGCCCCCACAGGATACCTGCTAAGTAGCTGTGTCTGGGAGAGCTTCCAGCCTCAGCCGCTGTGGCCCCAGGAAGCCACTCCCTGCTCAGCTCTTCTAGGCCCCGGGAGGAAGGGGAGTGATTGATCTAGATGGTGAAACCCAAGTGTTATTTCCACTAGCATTCTCTGGAGAGCTTCCAGCACAGACTGGATACCACACTCAGACCACGTGGTTCACTTGGTCTTGGGGAGAGCGTTGCATTCTGCATTACTACCATCTTCCCCAGGACGCTGATGCTGCTGGTACCTGGCCCCATTTTGTCACACCCTGCCCAGCAGGCCCTGGGTGGCCATTCCACCAACCACATCCAAGGGCAGTACTGCCCACTCCGGCAGGACCTAGTGCATCAGAGGAAGAGATCAGCTTCTTCGTCTTTTTTCTTTTGAGCATCCCCCTCTGCAAATTTACTCCTTCTCCAGTGAGTTCGAATCCTCTCTATCAAGAGTTCTCAAAGCTACACGGGGCAAATTCTCAGGTTCTGCAATAGACCCAATGTCTGTGATTTTTATGTGCCTGTCTGGGGTGGCCAGTAGGGGCACAGGAAACTAGTAAATTATTCTCACAGGTCCTAGGGACAGAAGGCAGGCTGTGTCCTGCAGGGCCTTGTGGGACAGTGGCAGTGACAGTGGGGCAAGATTGAGGAGGCCAGGCCATAACTTCGTGGGATTGTGCAGGGAGAGAAGGCAGAGTGGGACGGGTTTAGGACAGGCTAGTGTGGATATTTTAACAGGCTCAGCCACTTCTCAAGGCTTATGGGTGAGGTCCCATACCTTTCCTTAAGATTCAGGAGACACAAAGTGGGGCTTGGAGGTGCAGGCCTGTAATCTCATCACTCAGGAGGTGGGAGTTCAAGTCTGAAGTCAACCTAATCTAGAGTTGGTATGTAGTGAACCCTGTCCCAAGAAAGAGAGAAAGAAGGAAGGAAAGGAGGGAGGAAGAAAGAATGGGAGGGAGGGAGGAAGGAAGGAAGGAAGAAGGAAGGGAATCAGAGAGGGGTATGGAGAAGGATTAGAGTGGCGCAGTCCACGTCAGATTCCAGGCAGATGGAAAGCTGGGGACACAGTGGCAGAACTGACTCGCCAACTCTCCTCCCTTTACTAACCTGCTTCCTGCTAAACCCAAACTCCCTGTTGCCTTGCAAGCTTCGGCCAGCTCCTCTGAGGAGCAAAGTGGAATATCTGAGCCCAAAGGAGGACCCTTGCGTCTCCTCATTGCCTGTCACCACCCCGATCTGTCTCCTCCCTCCACCCCTCTCTGCTGGGGCGCCTCTGCCAAAGGCTGGTTATTTATAACCCCAAGCAGCTGCTGACAGACAGCTGGGAGCTGGGAGGTGTCTGACAGGGATGAGCGAGGCAGAGATGACAGGGTGGTGGGCGGCGCTGTCATTCCTAGCAGGACTGCTGAGCAGAGCCTCCTCCCTCTCACCCAGGGAGACAAGGCATAGACAGGCTGATGGGGACATCTGGAGAGGGGCAGCTTGAAGGGGAGCGGGCAAGGGCTATGCTCCTTGGGAGTGGGAGGAGGCTGGAGTTGGAGGCAAGAACTTTGCCCCACTGTCCTTTTCCAGAAGGCGGAGAGCTGCTCTTATTTAGTATCGGGGCGATTTCCTAGACCTTGCACCTCACAAGCTGTGTGACCTTGGGTAAGTCCCATACTCTGGATCTTGGGCTCCACCGAGCAGTGAGATGGGTGGACAAGATGGTCTCTAAGTTCTCTGCCAGCTATGTTAGCAAAAGAGTCCCAAATACAAACTGTGGAGCTGTGTATCTTGGCTTTGTCACTTGCTTGCTGTGTGACCTTGGACAATTTACTGAATCTCTTTGTGTCTCTAACCCCATCTCTGTAAAGTGGTGGTTCTTAATAGGATCTACAACAAAGGGTTTTGTGGGAATAAATGAGTTAATCAATATATGTGATGGAATTGGAGCTGTGCTTGACATGCACAGTAGTTGTCTAGGCTAAACAGAAAATAGGTCTGAGATTCTCTGGCTGTGTCCTCTTGCCCTAAGTAATTGGCTGATTGTACTATAAAGTACTAAGGAAGAAGAGAAAGACTTTTAAGTAAAGACTGCAGGGAGAATGTACAGATTTCCACATATATCAGTTCTATAGATTTTATAGGATATATGTCTTGCATCATCAAACAGGTGTCTTCCAAACTGGGAAATGTCTAGGCTAAGCCTATATTTGTTCTGAGTCTGAATCCCACTCCTCTGACTTTTGCATTCACTTATGCTCTCTGGAGACTCTTGTTTGCTCAAAATAGCAAAAGGTCAAAAAAGTTGTTCTCTTTCTGCAGCTCTCTCTGTCCTCCCATCTCCACCTCTCCCTGGCTCCTGCCTTCCTTCTAGCCTCTTGCTGTCCTTCTATTTTAAAAACTAATACCTGGTCTTGGGGAGTGCAGAATCCCAAGCATATAATTAAACCCTAGGCTCACTGTGCCTGTAGCACCAGCTGGGCTGTCAGGAACCAGGAGGCGGGGTGACCTTGGTGCAGGGGTCCATTGCCCACCACCTCTGCTCTCTGCTCCCTGCTTGCAGATGGCACAGCTCCTCAACCACAGTGTCTGGGAGCCATTCACCACTGTGGATGGGCCCGTGCTCTCTTTTACTCTGCTTGGTCCTTCTGTTTGAAAAAGGAATATCTGCGTAACAGAGGGAGAGAGAGAGAAGCAGAGAAGCTGACAGGTTACCATGGAAACCAGCTGAACACATACTCTTAGCTTCTGCTAATACTTGACTTGCAAAAATGCTTCTATAACCACAACTTAAATGAACACACACACACACACACACACAGCCGCCCCCTCTAAAGAAGAACAAAATGTTGACTCATTCTTCTCTAATCATAACAATTAGTTTCTAACACTAGAGTCCCCTTGCGAGGTGAGGATGAGATGAATCTGTTCTCTTAGAGTGCGTGTGTGCGTGTGTGTGAGCGCGCGCACGTGTGTATGTGTGTGTGTTCATTTAATTTGTGCTTGCAGAAGCCTCTTGCAATTCACTCTTCCCGGAAACCAAAGACATTGGGTCCAGTATTCCTGCACTTCCCAGAAGCCCTGTCACATCCCCAAAGTCCCTTAATGCACTGCTGAGTCATGGCAGCCACAGGCCGAGGTTAAGATGTCTGATTTGAAAGCAGCCCCTGTCACGGGCCAGTCCCACAGCACTGGAGAGGAAGCAAATGTCAGAGATGGTTAGTCATCCATTAAGCATTTCCTGATCACCCAATATGTGCTTAATACCAAGAATTAAAAATGATATCAAACATAATAAAAAATCTGGTCCTTGTCATCAAGGAATTCATAATCCAAGGAGTAGGAGGCATGACACAAATAATCTGTTACTAATAATGAGGCATCCACATTTGGAAATGGTTTTTATATGTGCATAAATATTACATTCAAATGATCTCTATGAGCTGGATGTGGGGGCACGCCTGTAATCCCAGGAACCCTGATTCAGAGGCAGGAGGATGACCTCAAAATTGAGGCCAGCCTGCACTGTGTAGTGAGTTCAAGGCCAGCTGAACTATATAGCAAGACCCTCTCTCAAAAACAAAAACAAACTCCAAAACAATAGTCTATGACATCACGCTTTTTGGGAGGGAAGAAGGTGAGAATTGGGGCTCAGGGAGAGGAAAAGCCGATCAAAGACCAGATCTTCTAACCTTCCTAGACCTCTCCTAGGCACATACCCTCATCACAAGGCTGCCAGCCTCCTTCCCTCCCCAGGGTTGCAAACACCTCTCCTCTGTGAAGGGGCTCATATACGCCAGGGAGGGAGCTGGGGAAGGCACTGCCTGTGTTGAATCTCCACACCCTCTCCCCATAGGCACTCACTCAACCTTGATCAGGCAGCCCCCTGTTCTTATGTTCCTAAGGGTTCCTGTTTTGGGAGTTGGATCCCCTGTGCATCAGTGCTGAGCTGTGGTGAGACCTTTAAGCACTGTGGTGAGCTGTGGAAGAGCTGCCACGGGATAGACTAAGGTAGCTCTCCTGGGACTCCTGACCCCTGGTGGGAATGGGCTGTTATAAGGTGATCCTGGCTTCCTGTCTGTAGGTGGGACGTCTTCTGCCACGCTTGTTCTTGTGATGGTTAATTTTGGTTGTCAAGTTGATGTGCTTGAGAGATGCTTAGGAAATTAGTAAAGCACATTTCTGGGTGTGTCTGCATGAGCCACAGGGTTGAGATCTTGGGAACTGTATCTGGTCTCCCTCTCTGGCTCTTCCCTTGCTCTCTTCTTCCCTCCTGCTATGAGTGAGAAGCTTTTCTCTCCCTTGCCTTTCTGCATCATTCTTCTGCCATCATTGTCCTGCCATGGAGCCAGCCAGCCACAAACTGCATCTTTTGAAACTGTGAGCCAAAATCAGTCTTTTCTTCTGTAAATTGTGTATGTCAAGTATTTTGTCCCAGCAACAGAAAGGTGACAGAATACACACTCCCACTATTGTGATGTCGTCTGTCATGTGGTCCTTAGCAGAGCCAACCCAAGGCCAGCACCATGCCCTCAAGTCTCGAAAACTATGAGCTACACAAACATCTTTTCTTTATGAAGTTAGCTTAGCTCAGTTATTGTGTTATATACTGAAAAACAAACTATCAACAGGGGAGCCACTAGGCCTCAGGGAGGTTACAACAAGGTCACACGGCTGGTTTGGAGTAGAGAGCCTGGCACTACCCAGGCAGGCTAGGGGGTCATCCACATTGCCCCACCACAAGCAGTAGACCTGAAGCCCTGGCTGGCCAGGTGATGGGAGGATGTGTGTGTGTGTGTGTGTGTGTGTGTGTGTGTGTGTGTGTGCACCTGTGAGTCCTCCGCTTCTGCTACCCACAAGTCATCTTCAGTTCTGTGCATTCTCAATTCTACATGTCCCTTTTCCACTTCAAGGTTGGATTTTCATCTCCTCTGCCCACATTTGGAAAGTGTCCCTAATCACTGGAGAATCTAATTACCATTCCTTCTAAGCGAGTGCTTGGTCTCTGTTATGCAAATGTGGCTATAATTGTGTCAGGCAGGTTTTGTTGTCGTTTATCTTTTCCTCCCGACACTCCCCTCATCGCTTTCACACAGGAGTTGTTGCAGCCCCCTCCTTTATTGTGAAAGCTCCCCATGTCTCCGGCTGGCTTCCCTAACCACAGAAATCGCCTTGATTACCCACTCTGTATCTGGGACTCACAACCCAGCCTGCCTCGGGGCAAACAGAAGGAAAAATAAACAGCATTTACTGGAATTTATTTTATTTCTTTGGAGATGCAAATCAGAAGGTTCCAGAAGAGCTTTGGGAATGTCTGTGTGGGGCGGGAGGACTTGGGCTCGGAAGGGGGGCAGATCTGCAGCAGCAGAGTGGTGCCAAGTCTTGGAGGCGTGGGAGAGGCTGGGATGGGGGAGCAGCCCCAAACCCCAAGATGCAGCTTTTATTATTTCGTCTTGCTAGAAGTCTCGGGGCCTCTGATCCAAGAGAGGCTTTTGGGAAACGCTGGTCGGTTTCATCTCATAGCCTTCCTGGTGATGCTGTTCTATCAGAGTCCCTAAGAGGGGTCCAGTTCATGGTGCCAGGGGAAACCAGGCCTGGCCTCCGGAGCTGGCGTCTCCTGTGACCCTCGGTGGGCAGGGCAGGAGGCACAGAGGTTCTACTGAGTTCCAGGCAGAATTCTAGATATGGGGACTGCAGCAGCAAAGCAATTAGACATTAGCTCCCAGTCTAGAGTTAGGGAGGAGGGGTGGACAATTTACAAATGGATAAATGGATCATAGCAGGTGGTGATGAGGGTTAAGAAGAAAAACCAGGATTCGGAGGCCAGAGGGCAGTGGAAGTTGCAGTTGCATCAAGGTGTTTGGGGTGTACTCAAGATGAACTGCTGAGCAGAGCTGTAGGTGCAGGCCTGGCTCTGGCACCTGACAAGCCAAGGCTTCCATCACAGGTCTTCTGCTTGCCCCGAATGAAGCTGGAGGTGTTGAGAAGCCTGCTCTCTGGGGAAAGAGCTTCTGGGGCACAGTGTGCCTGGTGTCCAGGATCCACTAGGAGCCGGGTGGCTGGGAGGGGGTGGAGAGGATGGGGTGAGAGGAGAGGTCAGAGCTCCACAGGCGTGGGGGTCATCTCTGGGTCTTGGAGGCCTTTGGAAGGTTTGGAGCAGAGCAATGACAGAGTACTTTGTAAGGACCGTTCTAGCTGCTGTGTGACAGACTGTGTGGAGCAATGCTGGACATACATAGAACCCAGTTCTGGAGGTTTGCAATGCACCCATCAGAGGGCCCAGGGCAGGCCGGAGCAGTGGAGGCAAAGATGGTAAGAAGCCCTGGGAGCCAACACGACTCACTGCTGGGTTGTCTGTAGGAAAGGAGAAAAAAAAAAAGGATTTGAGGATGGCGTCCAGGCTCTGGACTGAGCCATCGGTGCTGCCTTTACCGAGATGGGAGAGAGCAGGGAGGAGCAGGGGCGGCTGGGGGAGGGAATGGAAGTTCTGTTGAGAGATGTTAGATCTGCGATGCCCCGAGATAAGCAGGTGGCGAAGCACAGGAGGCCCTGGAGATTGGAGTCTGGAGTGCAGGGGAAGAGGTCTGGGCTGGAGGAACAGATTTGCATATAGATGGTACTTACAGTAATGAGAATGGATGAGATCACCTGCAGACTGAGCCCCACGGCCCCGCAGCGAGGCTGCGCTTCTGCCAAGAGCTTCATTCTGCCGGTGCAAGACAGCGATCAGTCTGGGGAAAGTTCGGCCTGGATTTCAAGCACCCTGACCCCCATCCTAATGCCGAGCAAACTCCCCAATCCTGGAGAGGCAAAGGGAGGCAACTAAGTATGGGACAGAGGCAGAGCTAAAGTGTGTGACCCGAGAGCTCACCTCCCGCTCCTGAGACCTACTGTCTTTTTGGAACGGGTGCTAGAAGCTTGGTCTCTGAGGGTCCTTTTACTCGCCTCTGAGTTCCACCCCAGGAAGTCTACTGCCCTTAGCAAATGTCACCGACCTCAGGGAGGATATCTTCTTATTCTCCCCGCCTGGCTGTCATTAACTGCAGTACACAACTAATCCTTGTTATTCACGGATTCAGGACTGGATTTGGAAAGTCTTCCATTAGATAAAATTTCTTTGTAACCTGCCCCCCAAATCAGTACTCATGACACCTCAGCAGTTATTCCCAGATGTGTCTGGAACATCAAAAGATTGCTACAGTATGGTATGGTGCCACTTGCCTGTCATCCTTGCACTCCGGGAGGCTGAGGCAGGAGGATCACAAATTCAAGCCCAACCTGGCTAGTTTAGCAATTTAGTAAGACCTTGTTTCCAAATTTTAAAAAAAAGGGCTCAGTGTGAAGGCCCTAGGTTCGATCCCCAGTACTTATCCCTCAAACACACACACACACACACACACACACACACACACACACAAAGATTTGTGATGCTCTAGCGTGCTCATTCCTGTCTGAGGCCGGGGAAGGCACTACTGCAGGATTCAGCTCTCCTGTGGGAACAGGTGCCCTTTTTGCAGGGCATTTAGTGCCATGTTTTCTGTTTGTTTTGTTGATTTCACTTTTTAAAAGGCTCCCCAGGCATGGTGTTAAAACACTGTCTAGAGCATCTAAGCACAAGCAAGGCTATGGGGTGCACTTTGGAAGGAGTACACGGCTTAGGTGAGTTTTGGTCAGGTGTGAGTTACAGGGGTTCATACAGGAAGTAAGGTGTGTTTAAGGAAAAACACACATAAAACAAGTGAGGTATTGATTAGCTATTGAAAATGCTGTGACCAGGGGCTCACGGGAGCCTCACCCCACACGTCCCCTCTGAGCAATGCTGTATTCAGCACAGTATTTGCTTCATCCATATTGTGGTACCTTAGGCAACATCACTACTGCAACGGGAAGTGACCGTATTTACGTGTCTCTCCAGCCCTGCTGTGTCCCTGGGGGAAGCCGCTTTAGAATTGCCAGCCCATACACGTGCCGGAAACAAATTTAGTCCTTTTGCTTTGAAACTGTTTTCTAGTAATTCAGGTTATTTTCTTTTCCATTTATGCTATTATTTCTGCTCTGATTTCTTTTCTTTTCTTTTTTTGAGAAGGAGTTTCACAATGTAGCTCAAGCTGGCCTTGAACTCACTTTGTAGCCTAGGCTGGGCTTGAACTCACAGCAATCCTTCTGCCTCAGCCTCCTGAGTGCTGTGATTACAGGTGTGTGCTACCACACACAGCTAGCTATGATTTATTTATAACGCAGTTTGATTTATTTATCACTTAGTAAGTTGGAAAGTTCTTCCAACTCTCTGGTCAGTTTTTAAACATTTGTATAGTGAAATTTGTTTTCTGTTTTATAGTGTGCAATAGGTTTGGTCAAGGCATAGGATTATGAACCCACACTCCTATCATGATCCAGAAAGAACAACTCCAACTCCTTTGCTGCAACTAAACCTCTGCCCCACCCCTACCCCTACCTATCCCAGCCACCACATTTTCCTTTTTTCTCTTATAATTATGCCTTTTCAGAATGTTCCAGAATTTGCCCAAATGTCATATAAATCATGCAATATATAAACTTTTACATTGACTTCTTTTATTTAGCAAAATACATTTGGTATTCATTCTGTTGTATCAACTGGTCCTTTTTAAAAATTTCTTAGCAGTATTTCATTCTATAGAAGTGTCACGGTTTGTTTACTTGCAAATTAAAGAACATTTAGGTTGTTTCCAGTCTCGCACAGTTATGATTAAAGCTGCTGTGACCATTCCCATTCAGGTTTCATTTTTCTTCAGCAAGGAGGATGAGACTGTAGGATCGTGTGAGTAATATGTTTAGCTTTGTGAGAAATCGCCAGACTCTTTCCAAAGTGGCTACTGCATCATTTGCTTTGCTGCTGGCCTCAGGGAAGCCTACAGCCTCGCCAGCACTTGGCACCGCCACTGTCCCAGGTGTACTCACACTTCTGATAGTCTAATGGGCTTGTAGTAGTAGCTCACTGTGGTTTCCATTTGATACTTCACTGTTGATTAACACTTTTGTGTATCTTTTCTTATGTGTTTTTGGCCACCCCTGTATCTCTTTTGGAGAAGTGCCTGTTCTAATCTTTCAGCTGCCCCCCCAGGGGGTTTTGCTTTCTTACCATTGAGCTTTGAGTCCTTTTGGTTTTGCATTTTGTTTTGGGGTTTTGTGGTCCTGGAAACGAACCCAGGTCCTTCACACTGAGCTGTACCTCCAGGGTCTTACGATGTCAGGAAGTTGCCCAGGCTAGACTCTGATTTATGATGCTCCTGCCTCAGCCTCTCAGGGTGCTGGGATTACAGGCTTGTGCCACCACATCCAGCTTGAGTGTACTTCATATATTCTAGATAGATACAAGCGCTTTGCCAAAAAATGTGATCCTCAAATATTTACTCCCTACCTTTGGCTTGTATTTGTATTTTATTAACAATGTCATTTGCAAAAGTTTTAAATTTTGATAATACTGAATTTACCTTTTTACTTCTTTCTTGGATTATGCATTTGGCATTTAATTTAAAACCTCCTTGCATAACCAAAGTCTCAGAGATATCCTCCTATATGTTCCTCCTAGAAATTTTATAGTCTTACATTTTATAGAGGGTTTATATGATCCATTCAAAGATAATTTTGAGTTAATCTTTGAACAAATGGTGCAGTTGAAGTTGAGATTCACTTTTTGCATATGTTTGTCCAACTGTTCCAGCACCATGTGGAAAAGACTAACCTTTGATGAAAAAGACAGTTGAAAATGGGTTGAAATTGTGGGAACTGAAGAGAGCATATAAAAGGGAATCAGAGGGGTGGCCCATGTACCAAGTTACTTACCAGCAACTCAAAACAGAAGGGTCAGGAGGACGTAAGTCACCCAGGAAACTGTAGAGATCCAGGGAAGACTTAGAGTTGCCATAAGTCACTCAAATAGCAGGAGGACTTTTGAACCAAGCTTGGGCAGATCCCTTGTGGGGCCGGGTGAGCCCAGCTGACGCCCCCACCATGAGGCCCACCACCCCCAGGGGCTCGGTTTCCTGGGACAGCAGGTGAGTGGTTGTAGCAGCCTGGGCCCAAAGCCAGGGGCACAAAGGCGGGTTGCTGTGTTTGCTTTCACAGTGAACTTGGCTGCAGTAACAGCACCAAGGTGTCCTTGTGCTTTGATGGTTCTCTCCCTGGGCTTCTAATGGAGATTGACAGAATCTAGCGTCCCAGGTAATTCTATTGTCAGTTTCAGCAGCTCCTGCGCCTCATTACACAAAAGCAGAGACAAATGAGTACAGGAGGGATGGTAGCCCCAGAGCCGAGGGGCCTGATAGAGTAAACAACTTATAGGAGATGACGGGGTTGTGGGGAAATTATCTGGGCTCTCCATGAAGTCCCTCGAGGACCCTGGTGGGACACTAGGATACCTGCATCACAGCTTTGCAGAGCAGAGCTGGTATGAACCATTTAGTTTCAGCTGTGGGCCTGTTTAAGGTACAGAATGAGGCAAGGCTATGACAGTTTTTCGCATTGTCCAGCCCTGTGGGTCAGGAGTTCCTCCTTAGTAAGGCCAAGAATGGAAGTGTGTCCAGTGGCTTGGGGTTGAGGAGCTGGTGATACCATGGAAGGGTCTGCTATAGCTTGATAAGGTTTGTTCCCTAAAGGTTCCTGTGCTAGAGGGGTAGTCTTCAATGTCTTGGTATAGAAAAGAGCTGGGATTCCCTAAGAGCTGGGGCCTTATGGGAGCTGCATGGATGAAGACCACCCAAGGCTGGACTTGAGAATGAGTTAGGTCCTGCAGCCATGGATTAATTTCCCAGAAAGCGGCTTCTTCAGAAAGAGTCCATCTCCTCCCTAGTCTTTTATTTCCTCTCTTGCAGTGTGTTGGTTCAAAAGCCCCCTCCCTTGCACATACTTCTACCATAAGGACCCTCACCTGAAGCCAACCAGGTGGGGCCACTAGATCCTGGAATGTCAGACTCCAAAACTGTAAGCTAATAAATCTCTTTATAAAAAACTCAACCTCAGATATTTTGTATTAGCAACAGAAAAAGGACTAAGATAGTGGTCAAAGCCTTATTTGATTTACATAAATCTTTAATGTTTCACTCAGCATAAATACAGTACAAGAGATCATGGATGAGAGGATCCTAAGCCTACAGGAAACAGGAATCTGTCACTGTCCTCCACTACTATCCTGTCTCCAGTCCTGGCCAGAACTCGCCAGCTTCACATCGGTACACAAAGAACGCACCTGCCTCAGCTCCTCAGCTCGCCATCCAGATTACCTCAGGACTTCATAAAGAACAGGGATTTATTTCTCATCGTTTTGGAATTTGGGGATTCTCAGTGTCAAGGCCCCAGCAGATTCAGTATCTGTGAGGGTTGTTCTCTGCTTAAACTCTGGTCCCTTCTTGCTTTGTCCTCATAAGGCAGGAGGGGAAAGGCCACTGCCTTTTTATAAGGGTACTATTCCATCCTGAAAAACTGTATCTCAATACTGTCACATTTGGAACTATGTCCATACATGTGAATTTGGGAAGACACCAACATACAGGCCATAACAACCCTCAATACTCATGTATACAAGTGCATATTCTAAATATATCTATTCATACATCCTTTTAAACATTAGGCGAGATGTATATACCAGTTTCATATACAGGCAGTGCACACAGGTTCATGCAGAATGAATTTGTCTATGAAGTTTCTGTCTGAGGCTTATGGCATCAGCCTCTCTGCTTTCTATTTACATCTTGGATGCGTACAGCTCACACACACATTCACACCCACCCACCATCCCCACAACACTCAGCACGCACTCCAACACCCATGCCACAAACACGCTCACAGATCCACACGCTAGACACATTTGCTCCAACATCCCTGCCTCTTCCATTGTCACTGGGCAAGTGTGGTCTCAGGTCCTGTCCAGGCTCCCCAGGTACACACCTTCATAGCCATGCTGTCTTGGGCAGGATCCCAGCAGTCACTCGGGGCCCCATAGACCAGCAGAGCTGAATGTTTTCTCTCTCTCTCTCTCTCTCTCTCTCTCTCTCTCTCTCTCTCTCTCTCTCTTTCTCGTCATTGACATGCAGCACCTGTCCTGTCTTTTGTTTGTTGCACTATGGCTCCAACTGGGTGAATGCCAGCGTCTGCTTGGCACGGAGCCCAGAGCAGCAGCCCAGAAACAATTGTCCTGTGGGACTGAGCTTCCGGTGCTTGCCAAGTCTGGGAGAGATGTCAAGGAAAGAGGCTTCCATAGGTGACCCAACCCTGCCCCAGGACTGCAGAGAGCCACAGAATGAGTCAGCACACAACATCCCCCCATCATTGCCTTTTTTTGCCTCAAAATTCTGCACATTTTGGGCGTTGTGCACCTTCTCTGAATTAGGAGAAGAGTGAGGGCTGAACACATACCAGCTAAGAGAACCCAGAGTCAGAGGCCAGGCTCTTGCATCACCTGCCAGCCTTTGGTTGTGCACTGTGGCCATGGTGTGAATGCAGTTTGTCCCTCAGGGCTCATGTGTTAGCAGCTCATACATCCTTTTAAACAGTCCCTAGTGTGGTAAGATTGGGAGGCGGAAGGATCTTTAATAGGTGGAGACTTAATGGAGGTCCGTAGGCACTGCCTCAGGCATTAAACTAATTCTCAGAACCCTGAGCTCTCAGGAAAGCGAGTTGTGAAAACCATCATGAATCTCCTCCCATATGGGCTCTGCCATCATGCTAACACCACAGGGCTCTCACCACAGCCGAGCCAGTTCTTGTGTCAAGCCCTTGAATCCCAGAACTTGGGAGTTTAATAAACCTCTTCTCTTTATTAAATCAGCCTGCCCCAGGTATTTCGTTAGGTTTAAGTAAAGCAGACTAATACAATCACTAGCGTCTCATCAGCTAGAATGTGTCTGGGACAATAAATCTACACTGAATAAAATATGAATGTGTGTTGGCCTGTGAAACAGACCTGACACCGCTTCGTCTCTCAGGGCAATGTATAAACTATAAAGAAAAATGTTACATGAGGAATTCTTGCTGCTATTGTGAACAAAAACAGGTAAAGTAAGTAACTCCCTTCCCTGGTTCACATGCTTTGGGCCCTTGCCACCTCTGCCCCTTGCCCTGCCTGTTCCTAAGGTAATGAGATGCCTTACCATTATTTAAGTATCTATTATGGTCCAGGTGCTGTACTTTGTACTTAATAGATATCTTTTCAATCTTTACAGCAATCCTTAATAATCTCGCTGTCTGCAATTGATAGGGAATTGGAGCTTCTGAGAGGCTGAGCGGTTGCCTAGTAAACAACAGACAGGATTTGAACAGGAGTCTTCTCAAGCCCAAGCCTTCCTCCCTGCACTAAGTTGACATGTGTCATTACCAGTCAAGGAATGCGAATCCTGCCCGTCTCTGCACTGTCTAAGCCTAAGCCCCCTGCACTACGTCCATTTCTCAGTTTTAAACTGTAAGCCAGACTGCAAATGGCAGAAACTATGTTTATTGAATTCATTTCATAGTGTTCAGCATACTTCCAGGAATATATATAATAGATTACTTTCTAAAAGAAGTAACGGCTCCATAAATTTCAAATTGTATCTGAAGTCGAAGAGACCAAGCTTCAGTTCTGTTCTTAGAAGAAAAAAAAAAAAACTTTCCAAGAGATCTAGTCTGAATAGAAAACAGTTTTTCATCTCAGCATACTTCTGCAAATAGATGTGTGGGGTTTTCTCCACAAACCCCATCACCACCACCAAATAATTCTCCAGCAGACACCACTGGGTGTCCTACAATTTACTGTCTACTTGGACAGTGTCAGGTCCAACATGTTGAGGGCTCAGTCCCACCAAGATTGTCCCCCAGTTTGGATGGCAGGCTCAGACCCAGATTATAGCTTGCTTCTGACCCACTCTCTATAAGCTGGGGCTCCCACTGTATCACCTTGGGTTTAATTCATTTGTTATAGAGGTGCATAGAACTCAGAGTAAATACTTTCCTTACACTCACCAGTGTATTGTAAAGGATGTTAGATTGATGTTCCACCTACCGCACTAACTAGGAAGATGTTGTAAGATATGGATAGAGAATACGTAGAATGAAGTATGTGAGGAGTACAGAGCTTCCATGCCCTCTCTGGGAACCTACCTCCACATGTTGCACTGTTCAAAAGCTCTCTAAACCCAGGCCTTTGGGGGCTTTATGGAGACTTCGTTACACAAGCAAGATTGATTATACAGTCAGCCATGGGTGATCAACTCAGCCTTCAGGTCAACTCTTCTCCCCAGGGACTGGGAAACGTGGCTGAAAGTCCCAACCTTCTAACCATGACTTGGGTCATTATGGTGACCAGTCCCTACCCTGAAACTATCTAGGGGCTCTCAGCCACTAGTCATCTCACTAGTGTACAAAAATCAATCTTGTCACATTCTGGTGAAACCAATGGTTTTAGGGGCTGTGTGCCAAGAACTGGGGGCAGAGACCAGACACGTACATATATTTTTATTATATCACAATATCACACCTGTGTTGGAATCCAACACCATTATTTACTTACTAGCAATGTCACTTGGCTCTCAGTGTTTCCAATCTCTGGCCTCAGTTTCTTCATCTGTGAAATGAGGTCTCTCACCTGCAGAGTGGGCCTCCTCCTTCCTTGTATTCATCTTCCATGTTGCTCTGCTCCTGGTGTACAAAAAAATCATGGTGCAATGTCCTCTCAGAGAAGAATGAAGATGCCCTTTGGCGGCTTGGCTACGAGATGGCCATCTGGAGCTTCCCAAAGCTGTCATTGGTCACTCTACCCATATGCCTCCATGTGCTGAACATTTCCTCTGTACTTAATGAGGCTGTGTTAGACAACGAAAGTTCAGTGAGATGACCAAAGAGCAGTGAGGATGAGGGCTGATGAGGACACAGGTGGTCAGAGTCTGTGGGTAGACAAAGCTCCCGATGCCTGTTAGCAGAAGGGTAGAAGACAGGATCTCACCGATAGAAAGACAGCAGCCTTGCAGACCCTCCTCTGCTGTCTGTTTCCTTCCTCAGCAGGGGTTTCGTGAGACAGCATCAGTGTCTTGGAAAGAGCTAGTCTGGGAAAAGGGGTCAGGATACTAGAGCTGGCTCTGAGTCATCCTTTGACTCTGGGCGAGCCGTTCACCTCCTCGTGACTTGGTGTCCCCAGATTTATGCACTCAAGCTCTCCCGGACCTCAGCATCTGGCATATATAACCAGAAATGTGGGCCACAGGGATGTCTGTAGACATGAGGCTCTGGGTCTTGCCAAGAAATTTACTGGAAACTTGATTTCCAAATATTCCATCCTGGTTAAAAACTTTTGGGGACAAAAGTGGCCCTGATATTCCTCCTTTCCTATATCCCATGGTAACCATCCTCTGTCCTCT
Source organism: Hydrochoerus hydrochaeris (assembly GCA_004027455.1). NCBI lineage: Eukaryota > Metazoa > Chordata > Mammalia > Rodentia > Hydrochaeridae > Hydrochoerus > Hydrochoerus hydrochaeris. Next base: position 75,422 of record PVLA01001236.1, read on the forward strand.
GTCATTCTTCACTTGCCTGTTCTTTTGGTTTAGACCTAAAATGTCCCCTACAAGTCTCATGTATTAGATGTGGGGGTGGGAAGGTGATTAGATTGGAGCGTGCTGATGATTTTCCAAGAGTTTTACATAGCACAGAGTGGGAGGGATGACCTAAAATTATCTCAAGTGCTCACAGAGTGGACCACTCCCAGAAGGCTATCTCGTGCCTTCTGTGTTCTCTCTGTTACTGTGCTCCTGAAAGAATACAAAAAGTCATGATACAAAGTCCTCTCATCCAAGAACAAAGACACCCTTCACAGCTAGTGTCACCAACAAAGATACTCTAAATACATGAGACTTTGGAGGACATCTTAGTCCTAAATGGTACAGCACACAAGTGTGTGGACAATGACAGAGGACATAGGGCAGTCATTGCGGATTAATCCACTGATGAGTTCATGGCTGAATGTGCTGTTAGAAGATGAGACCTGATCTAAAGAGGTGGGTCATTGTGGGGAATCTGGAAGGATGTGTGCTTGCCCCTGGCTCCTTACGTCTCTCTCTGCTTTCTGGTTTCCATGAGGTAAGCAGCTATCTTTTGCTGTGTGCTTCCACCAGTCAGCCATGGACTGAACCTTCTGGAAACTGTGAATCAAACAATCCTGTCCTTTAAATAGTGTTGGGTGTTTCATCCTAGTGATGGAAAAGCTAACTACTACATCACATTTTCCCTTATGAGTCTCCTATAAATGGAAGCCCTGGTCCTGGCAGTGTGCTATAAATGTTTAACAATCGGTTGTATGGTGAGAGGAATGTCTGATTTTCAGACTTTGCCAATTACCAAGGTAAGATACTCCTATCATGACAAATTCCAAGGTACCAACTATAACACCAATGATCCAGAACCAGAAAGAATCATAGTAGCACACAATATAGTAGTTTAACCACACAGACATAGACAACCTTAAAGCCCCAGAAAATAATAAAATGTAATTAAAGAACTAGGATGTGGCAAATTTGATCATTTATTACCTTTGCTTTTAATCTAATTTATCAAATTTTAAGATTGTGTAATTTACTTTTTTTAAAATTTTATTTAAAGAGAAAAAAAGCAAAACAGGAAAAGGGGTAGAAACAATACAGAATTTCAGAAAAAAAAAACCAGTAAGAAATCACTAGTTGATACATTACATATTGTCTTCTTAGACTTAGTTGTTAAAGTTACAAAATTAAAGCATACAAAGTGGACATTCAAACAGTGAGACTGCAAAGAAGTTCAATGATCCACTAACAACTTAGCAACATGGTTATCAATCCTACACACTAAACATACATGCAGCCATATCCTCTAGAGCACTTTCTTTTCTTTTTACTTTTTAGGTCCATTATCTGCTTAGTTATATCCTGTTGCAGGTTGCTCAGTACCTTACTGACTTGTTTTGTTGTTGTTATATATTTTTAATCACCTTATATAATTCTGTTGCATTGTTTTTGAGTTTCTCCTCATCCATGATCCATGTATCAGTTTTGGTGGAGTTGGGAGATTTTTGGAGGTATTTTGTTACTTTCTTATCTACTTTTTTTTTTTTGGAAGGTAGCAAAATACAGCAGAACAAGACAGAACAAACCCATGCCACCGCACTACAATAAAACTACCACAGAACCTCAGAGCAGATCACCAGGACACAAGCAATAGGCTCAATAGAACAGCCCATTTTGTTCACATTAGCTGTTCTTTCAGTCAAATAGAGGAAAATGGAAGGAAATATCAAACTTTTAAAAACAGAATATTGAATAAAGCAGTACCATTAATCAAAACTGAGCAAGACAGTGATAAAAATATTTGCCTCCAAAGAGATGGTAGAAGGAAATCCCCCTTACTTGCCATGCTGTATACATTCATCCGCCAAAAAGATACTCAGATCACTGGTGCCTACTTGCTATTGGTGGGGGGGATATGTATCAATGTCTGATCCTTAGCCCGCGCACCAGCAGGGCCCCAGCAGCTTACCAGGGCGGCCAGTAGGCCGCCTGTTCTCCCAGTGCCCAAAGTTCCAACATGATGCAGAGCTTAGGAGTCGCTGATAGTTCTCACCCTGGTGTGCTAGTGGCTTGCCAGGCCACCAGCTGCTCACCAGGGCGGCAAGTAGGCCGCCTGTTCTCCTGCGCCCAAAGTTCCAACATGATGCAGAGTTCAGGAATCACTGATCATAATTTACTTTTTAATACTGGTGTATTTAAGAACTGGTCAGTTCCCTAAATTCCAGAGGGAATACTTGGTCCTCCCCTTCTGTCTTCCCAGACAGGGCGGTACATCCCCAAGCTTGCTGAGGCTTTACCACGGAGAAGCCTGCTGCATAAGAGAGCAACTTATTTCTGCATGACCCTCTTGTCTCCCTTTGTTAATTTTAATTATATGTAAGTTATATAGTTCTGTCTATTATGTAAGACATTCCATCCAGTTGCCCCCTTCTTTGTGAGGATGAGATTGAGAAAAACAATATCAGGGCCATGGAGATACCCTACATGTTATGGAAACTTCCAGTTTACTCAGCTAACATCTCATATTAATTTTGAATCAATTCTGCAAAATGAGGTAGGTGGGGCCAGAAGGTGTGGGTGAAAAGCACCACACCAGCTTAGCCCATATTTTCTGTTGAGTGCTGGGGAGAGTACACTGAAAGCCATCATGGACAATGTAGATGAATGAGTGTGACTACAATTCATGAAACTGTATTTATGGACATAGAAATTAGAATTATACACCTTTTACATGTCACAAAATGTCATTTCTTTTGATCTTTTCCAACCATTTAAAAATACAAAAATTGTTTTTTTAAAACATACAGACCATATAAAAACAAGCCTCAGGCAGGTGATGATTTAGTTATCTTACCAAAAGAGATTAAGCTGCAAACAGAACGGTGACTCATTCAAGTTGATATAAACTGGCAGGGTTGAGACTACCTTGGTTCTTAGCAGACAGGGCTTTTTACTAGCCCACCCTGCCCCAAAGAGATGGTTTCTGGGAAGGATGAAAGTAGACAGAAGATGGTTAAATGTTACAGGAGTATAGCTGGATAGAAGAATAATCTTCCGTGTTCTATTGCACGGTAGATTAACAATGATTAAAAACAATTGTATATTTCAAAGTAGCTAGTACCAGAAACTTTCAATGTTTCCTAATACAAAGAAATGATCAGTTACTCTGATCTGATCATTACATGTTGCATACATGTATGAAGATGTCACACTCTACGTATAAATACGTGTCATTGTATGTATCAATTAAAATAAAAGTTGTTTTTTTTTTTTTTTTTTTAAGGAGCGCTTCCTGTTCTTCCATGCCTGCAGGGATTTGGTGATTCTCTGTCATGGTCTCTTTTCTAATCTTCAAGGTGCTTCTGGTCATCTTCCCTTACTGTGCATTTCTGTCCTTTTACTACAGTGGGCCTTCGTCTGCATCAAGGCCAGATACAAAAGGCTTTCGGACTATGAAGACTTAAATGCTTGGCCCTGTTTCTCATCCATTAAAGAGAGTAGAAAGAGCTCCCTGTCTCCACTGACTTTGATTTTATGCCTCTATTTTCCTATTTTCCCCCAAATATCCTAAATTTCCATGAAGCAAGGATTGCCTGTTAGCTATTCTGGATCTTCAAGTGTCTGGTCTGACTTCTTCCTGGAGAAGATGAGAAAGAACTCAGCAATTCCGGATCGAGCTGCCCTCCAGCCAGGGTGACAGAGAGAAAGAGGCATGACCCCCTTGTGGGTTTGTTTCCCTCAGCATGATACTGTGACAAATGGAAACATTCAGAGGAGTTCAAATAATTTCACAGCCAACAACTTTATGCCCAACACCCAGGTTCTGAAATCCTCATTTTACCATGTTTGCTTCACCATTTGTCTGTCCATCTATCCATCCATCTTTTTTTCACGTTTTGACACATTGCAGAGTAAGTCACAGATTTCAGTATACTTAACTTTAGCCTCATATTGCTAACAAGAATGCAGTATTTGTTTATACTTTTCCTTATTTTTTGACCTAGTATAAATTCAGAAGACTGGGGGCCGCCTCCAGAAAAATAGCTCTTCAATCTGCAGACCTCTGAAGACTTTTCTTGGGCAAGACTTTCCTTGATCTTTCCAAGGCTTGATAATGCAGACCCTCTGATGGAAACGGCTCCTCAACTCTGCCCGAAGGGGCTGCAATCCTGGAAACAGGCTCTGGTCAGATTAGGGTTCAGATCCCCGGTATCATCACCACGCTGTATGTCCTTAGGCTATGAGTTGTGAATTACCGGTAAAGGCAGAGTGGCAGGATAACAAGGTTGAGACGATTCACTCTGTCAGATTTAGTTCTGTCTGTTAGGACGATAGAGGAAGCTCGAGGAAGCTATGACCCAGGCCTCCTGGGTGGGCTTCAGGTAGAGACAGAGTGAACCCCATGGAGGAGTCACAGAGATTGACACAAAGTGGGAGCACAGGGAGCCCCTCCGCCTGCTCCAGAACTCGCACAGCTCCCCTGGCTCCCGCTCATTTCCTGAGTTTCTTTTTCTGTGCCCTGTCAGCTGGAGAGTGAAACACAAATGGAGCGTGAAAAAAAAAAATTCAGCAAAATAATTACAGGTTACAACAAATCAATTGGAGCTGTGTAAATAGCCTGAGGCAGGTAGCCGAGGTGAACTCTTCAGCTTAATACCCAGCCCCTCCACGGCGGAGGCGGCAACATGGGTCCCAGGGACATGAGGCTGAAAAGACCGCTGGCTATGGTGTCCAAGGAGCTGGATGGGACCCCCCAACCCGTCCTAAGCAGCTGTGTGAACCTGGGTGATTGGCACCCCCCTCCCAGGCTTATTTCATCACCTCTTGCGCCCAGATAATTATACTTACTTAGTATACTGCATGCATGGTTAGGGGTCAGAGAAGGTTATAGATGCAAATGTGCTTTGGAAATAATAGAGAGGTGACAAAGGGATCCTCTCTTTATTCTCCTGAATCCATCCACTTCCCTCTATCTCTATTGTGGGCTGATTGGGCCAGCACCTACTGTCTCTCACCTACTTTGCTGCAACTGCCCCTTCCGGGCTGGTCTGTGTTCACTCTAATCTCTCCTGTGGGCTTGCAGTCAGCATGATCTAAAATCCAGAGTCTGATCATGTTCTTTGGGTCTAATCCCCGATGACAGGAGAGGAAGTGATTGTGGACTGAGGGGTTAAAGGTAGTTTGGATTAAGAGGAAGAAGTAGTTTAGGAAGAAGGTAGGAAGCAAGACCGCAGCAACCCAGCAAGTCCACAGTGCTGTGACGCGATCAAGGAGTCCGTGATGGTGTCCTGCCCTTGTGTCGCTTAACAACGCTGTGAGAAGACAGAGTTTGCAAATATAAAACAAATGGAGTGCAATTAAGTGCAAAGTGGCTTGCTTCTAATTGGAAAATATCTCTGTCTGCTGCAGAAGCCATGGTGAAGTTCAGGTGTGAAATGAGATCTTAAAGAGCAAGTTGGATTTGAGCAAAGAGAAAAGAATGGGTATTGCATAGGTGGTGATGGAGGACCTTTTAGTTTCCAGTGGTACAAACAGCTCTCTGCAGCCCAGGTGTGGTAGGTTCGCCCACTGGTGTAGGTGGATGAGACTGAGGGAGTCGTGGAGGGAGGGGCCTGGCATGAGAGCCAGCCGGCTGGACTCTCGCAAAGCTGGCAGTGTGGTGGGGTCAGGTAAGGAAAGACTTCAAAGTCTAGCTGGGGGTGATGTGATCTAATTTAGACTACATGTGGATAATCCGATGAATTATTGATTGGTGCAATGGATAATTTCATAGCTCAGAGGTGGAGGGAGCAAAGAAGAAATGTACCAGTCGAGGCTTCCCTCTGACAGGCCCCAGTGAACACTTGTTGGCTGTAGAGTGACCGGCTCTTGGAGAAGGTGGTTGTATCAGCCTGGGTCACAGCTGGGCCCACAGGCGTGAGTGCTAAACTTGAGAAAAGGGCTTAGGAAAGCCCCACGTGGGGAAACAGGTCAGTCCCCTGGCTGCAGCAGACTCAGGAGGGCATGAGATAATAGCACAGAAAAGGTTGGACACAGCTCCTGCAAGACGGAGACACCGAAAACAGAAATCTGCAATATAGTCAGTCACAAATAATTCCAAGCGCCTGCTTCTGCTCCCTGTGTGTCATTAAGCATTCAGGCAGTTAATTCCCTCAGACACAGTGCTGCGAATGACAGGAGCCTGGTAGAGTTGGAGGTAGGGTGGTGTTGGAGACTCATTACAGGGTCCCTGGGGAGAGGATAAAGACTGCGATGTCCCCTCCCACAGCCCCTGCAGCAGGTCTCAGCTGGCATCCTGTGTACCTCAACCCCAGCCCACTCTGCAGGCCCCTCCCTCGGGGCCCACTCTGCAGCCCCCTCCCTCAGCAGGCCCCCTGGCCACACCCAGCCCTGCTCCAACGGTCCTGGCTCTGACCCACACTCACCTTATCTGGGTACACCCTCAGCTTCCTGATCTGAGAAAGGTGATGATCCCTGGGTTGTCTGGAGACTAACAAAGGTGCTGAGGTTGCTGGGGTGCCCCGTGAAGGTGGCCTCTCCTTTCCTGAACTGCTATAGCCACCCTGAGGGGCAGCCCAAATGGGGTGCCACAGGGCAGGGATAAGCGGTGCAGGTGGCTCAGTAAGTGTTGACCTGGGACCTTTCCCATGGTAGACAGATACTTGGTTTCAACTGTTCAACTTATATTTATTGGGCAGCTACTACATGCTGAACACTAAGCTTACTGACTTGGGTTGGGTGCAAGAGGCAAGGGCAGGTGGGCAATGCCACCCTAACACTATCCAGAAAACCCAAGACTGGGCCTCAGTGTTCACATGGATAGCAGATGCCAGGTGGATGCTGGGCCCTGAGAAGGCAAAGACAAATGACACCACATCTGCATTCAGTCACGTTGCTGACAACATAGTGGATGTAACAGACATGTAAAACCTCTGCAAGTCCACCATGACGGGCACAGTAACTGTGTATGCAGGGGATGGGGTGGGGGAGCCACAAAAGGGCTCCCAGAAGAGTGATGCCTGAGCTGAGCCCTGAGTGGAGTGCTGTGTCCTCTTAGGGTTCAGTTTGAAGGGTCTCCAAGCCACTTCCTAGTGGGGCTTGGAATCAGGAATCCAGTCATGGGGTTTATGCATTATCTTCCCCACTTGGTTGGAGTAGAGTTGACAGTTCCAAGAAAGTAACCAACATACCAAACCCTGTGTGAGGGGTCGACAGAAGGAAAGCAGGAGGTGAGGGACCCTCCTTTCCTAGCTCTTTGTCTCTTCTCCTCCATTTTTAGTGGTCTCTATTTTTAGGTGCCAAGGTTGTCTGGGGGTTCTATCTAAACCTAGAGGGGAATTTTTGATAAGAACATTTATAAACGCATTTACTCTAATACATTAATGATCTGGGCTTTCCTCACAGTTATCTCTCTTCTCTCCTTGGGGCAATGAAAGGTTTCATTCCCAAACTGCCTGTCATGACTTCTTCACTCCCTTTTCATGCCTCCCAGCCCTTTCTGTCCATGTCATGGCCTTGAAGGTGCAAAGCAGGACTGGATACGAATGTAGGGTTCCTTGATTTTAGCAGGAGCTGCACAAAGGCAGCTATCTTTGTGCACAAACTAGAGGAGCCAGGCAGATGGTAGTGTATTAGATGGAGACCTTGTTGGTTTAACAGAGTGTGTTGGTTATTGCCCTCCTGAAGGGCAGTCCACAGAGGGCATTTTCATCGACCTTGACTAATTTAGTATTTTAATCAGGACTTTGATAAAGAGTAAATGACATAAAACTTATAGGAAAAGATAACACAACAATCAACAAAATTAGATATCTAATGACTGGATAGGAGAGACAGACTAGGTTTTCTGCTCAGTGACCTGCATGGCCCAGCTAAATCCTGTTTCTGTAGGAGGGCTTCAAGAGCTCGGATTGGAACCAAGACTGATATGCAAACTCTATCCATTACTTGCATCGAGAAACACACTATTTCTCATGCTGGTAAGATCGAAACCTAGATTGCAAAGCTCAGGATCTGTCCCTTTGCACATGCATCATTAATGTGTAAGAAAATAGAGCACCAGGGTCCCTCTCCTGAATCACACAGGTACACTCTAGGCATTGCAAATCATGTCCAGTCCAGCCATGCCTCTCCGTGGAATGGGGAGGGCCTGGAAGGACCATGATCATTCTGCTGAGCCATGTGCTTGGTAACTTCTACTTTGGGTCTGCAGTGAGTGTCTTTGGCCCACAGATGAAACAGAACAAGAAGATTTAAAAAACAAAACAAGAAAGATAAAATGTTATGCAGGCAAATAGGCTGAATTTATGCTGAGGTATCAATGATTTGGCATCATAGTTTGAGTGAGATCATGAATTTCATGGATAACAATGAATCAGGAGAGTGACTAGGGGCTGATATGCCTGTATGTTCAGTGGTTTCTTCTCGATGCAGCATCTGACTCTAGGGGAGAGCACTGTGCCCATCTTGCCAGCCCAACGCTGGACAGTAGTGCTGCCTACTGTAGGTACAGGGAGAGGCAGGAACAACAGCTTCTCCTGCTGTACGCGCAGAGCACTTTCCAGGCTGCTGGGGAGCAAAGAGAACCAGACTGGAGCAGGCTAGTTGACCGGGGCTTGTAGGTCCAGAATCTACTGGCCAGGCTCATGTCTAGGATTTTAAAGCAGGACGATGGGTGAAGAGAGGGGGAAGGACCTTGATGACTGCAAGAGGGGGAGGTGAAAAGTCGAAGCATAGCACATACCTGTACAAGAGCAGGTGGTCAGGGGCTCAGTCAGTACCTCGGAGGGAAGCTGAGGAGGACAGAAGTCACAAAAAACCAGTTTGGGGTGCTATGACTGAGCGGCTCCTCTGGAAAGTGGGGCTTCAGTACCACTATCTACCTTACTTTAAAAACTATTTCTTCTTCTTCCTTTTTTTTTTAGATCAGACTAATATATAAGTATTGTTTTCTGCTTTTTAAATTAAATAGTACCACTGCACCTGTAATGAAAAGTTGTAATTCTCTGCCCAGTTATTTTGAAACCCTGCTTCCTAGAACCAACTTCTTTCAACTCTTCTCTCTCTTGGGGTTTTTCCCACTTATTTTTTAAGTAGCAGATTGTACTGTTATTTCTTGGGTTTTTAGTTTAAATTTTTGGTTACTATATGAAAGGTGAGGAAAATCTTTTATATCACCTTTTCCCACTCCAATGCCCAGCATATACCACAGTCTTGCCCTGTCTTCCCAATGCAGTGTTGTCATCTTGTGGGTGGAATCAGTATCTGTGATGCTCAGGTCTTAGAAATGCAATTTATTACTGATCTAGGGCATACAATGAAACTACTTTATGTTTTATCTGGAGTTAATAGTGGCTTCAGAGTTTTTTTGCTTGCTTAGTTTTTGACATATCTATCATAAATTCATTCCCAAACTCCCTGCTATAACAATAAAAGTCAACACAATATGTTTAAACACAAAATAGATCTATCTGGTGTCTTTTTTTCTTTTTCTTCACTTGATGTTTTTCATCTGGCACCCTTTGTTTTTCTGTTACCTCTGATTTGCAGTTGTCTAAGTCTTTTATACAACTGTTACTGGGGATTTCTCTTCTCCATTAACCTAGAACTTCCCCTTTGCCTCTTTTCTGTTGTAAATCTCTTGTTTTCCAGGTTGTATGTTTCTGCTCTTTTTACTTTATTCATTCTTTTTGGCAGAATGTATCTTCAAGGAGATTCCTGGGAAAAGATAGTTTTTTGAGATCTTGTGTATCTGAAATTGTCTTTAAGCATTTTTGCAGCTTTATTGAAATATATTTCGTATACCATAAAGTTCACTCATCCAAAGTGTATAGTTCAGCGGTTTTTGTATATTCAGTTATAGAGTCATCACAATTTACTCTTATAACACTTCCTGCATCTTCCCCCAACTCTGCACACCTTAGCAGTTCTTCTTCATTTCCATTCACTCTTTTGCCTCAGTCTCCTGCACCAAACCCAGGGAACTAATCTGCTATTTCTACAAATTTGTTTATTCTATATATTGCTTATAAGCGGAATCAAATTATACACAACCTTTTGTCACTGACTTCTCTCACTTACCATAAATACTTTCAAGGTTCTTCTATGTTGGGGCATGTGTCAGTACTCTTCCTCTTTTCATAGCTGAATACTATTCCAGGGTGCATGGATATGGCACTTTTTTTATTTAAAGAGGGGGGGAAGCAAAACAGAAAAAAGGGCAGAAAAAACACAGAATTTCAAAAAAATAAACAGTAAGAAATCACTAGTTGATACATCACATGTTGTCTTCTTGGATATAGTTGTTCAAGTTACAAAATTAAAGCATACAAAGTGGACAAACAGTGAGGCTGCAGATAGTTCTGTTCTCTGATCCAACAAAAACTTACCAACATAATTATCAATCCTACACACTTAAATATACATGCAGTTATGTCCTTTAGAGCACTTTGTTTTCCTCCTTTTGCTTTTTAAGTCCATTATCTGTTTAGTTATATCATGTTTCAGGTTGCTCAGTACCTTACTGATCTGTTATGTTGCTGTTATTTACTTTAAAAATTTTTTTTCTTATTTATATTTTATTTATTTATTTATTTTCATTTTATTTATTTCATTTTGAAGGTAGTAAAATACAGCAGAACAAGACAGGACATAGCCAACTAAGGCAGTGCAGTGAAATTGGTACAGAACCTCACAGCAGGTTACTGGGATAACAGCAATAGGTACAATAGTATATCTGGTTTTCTTCACAATAGCTGTTCCTTCAATCAGAAAGAGCAATATTGAAGGAAATACCAAAATTATAAAAACAGAATATTGAATAGAGCAATAGCATTGATCAGAACAGAGCAAAACAGAGACAAAAATACTTGCTTCAAAGGGATGGCAGAAGAAAATTTCCCTTATTTGCTATATTGCATATAGTTAAACTCGCAAGAGATGCTCAGATCTCTGGCTTGCACTTGCTGGAGTGGGGAGTGGATGAGCTAGATGTTTGATTCTTAGTCCACGTGCTGGTAGCTCTCAGCCGCCCACCAGAGCAATGAGCTGGCTGCCTGTTTTCCCAGAGCCCCAAGTTCCAACATGGCGTGGTTCTCAGGAAACGCTGATATGGTTCTCGCCCTGGGGCAGCCGTGGCTTGGGAGGCCAGAGCCACTTACCAGAGCGGCGTGCTGGCTGCCTGTTTTCCCAGTGCCCCCCACATTTTGTAACCTAGTCATCAACTGATTGTCAATTTATGTTATTCTCACATATTGGCTATTTTGAATAATTCTGCTATGAACATTCATGTACACATTTTTATGTAACCACATATTTTAATTTCTTATATTGGTTTAATAGTTTGACTGATTTGAAAAGAATTTTCCTTTAGAACAGATGATGGAAAGGTATATTGTAAAGGAGCACATAGTGACTGTTTTAGGTTTCAGGGGCCGCATGTGGTTCCTGTCACACACTCTTCCTTGTTCCTGTTTCTGTTTTTCTTTTTGTAACTCACTAAAATTTTGAAAACAATTTTCAGCTCGGTGTCATCAAAAAATAGTGTGGGCTGGGTTTGACTTACAGGCCACAATGGGCAAATTCCTGCCATAAAATTTTGCAGCCAAATTTTGTTCACTTCTGATTCCCTTCATTCTTCCTTTGTGGTTGTTTTGCTTCACTTTCTATCTGGAAACATTTAGATTCTTCTGCTCCTCTTGGAGTTTTGGAATTTTCTCAATGATGTGACCGGGTTCTGGTCCTGTTACTAATTTCCCTAGGAACTCTGTCAAACTGTCAGCATGGCAATTTGTATCCTCTCAACTCTAGACAAGTTTTTAAAATTAATACTTATTTGCTAATTTCTCCCCAATTTTGCTTCTTTCTCCTTCCTGAACTTCTGTTTTCATGAATTAATCTGCTAATTTGCTAATGTCTTCTCCATCTCTTCCATCTGCTGTCTTTTTATTCTGACTCCTGGGAGATCTTCTCAACTTTATTTTTCAAACTGTTTTTGAATTTTGAAACTTATACCATGTATGTATTTAATTCCAAGAACTTTTTCTTATTCTCTGTATATTCTTTTTTTAGAGGATCCTATTTTAGTTTCGTGAATGTAATGTATTTTCTACATTTCTAAAGATGCTACAATTTTTAAAGATTTTCTTTTGATTTTATTGTTGTATGTTTCCTCCCTTTTTTACTTGTCCCTATTTTTTCCTCCTTTGGCAGGAGGTAGGGGAGGAAAGGAATGTGTCCTGTTGGTTGACTCTTCATTGTCCATTCAAATTCAAGCATGAGAGATTTAAAATCTGGTTAGACACTAAGCTAGATGACCACAGAGGAATCCTGCCATTTTGAAGGAGAGTGTGGGAAAAAAAATATTCATTTATTTTTCTATTTTTTACCCTGAAAAATGTTCTGATCTTCTACCTGGGACTGAGTCTGTATGGAAATATTTGGGGAGCCAAATGGGGAAAGAAGAGCGGTAGATGAAGAGGGGATCATTTTTCAAGACACAGATTTTGATTTATTCTTCCTGTTTTTAGAGTAGTGCATCACCTAGGCTTATCGGCATTGATTTTCCAAGTACAGAGTTCCTTTTGTTCAGTCTCTTCAGAGGATAAACTTGAACCCTTTTGCTAGGGGAGTATCAGGGGGAGCACTTAGGTCTAGGGATGAGGAGCTGATCTGGGAAATCCACATGCTCTTTGCAAAGATTTGAACCACTCTTCTTACTTCAGCTCTACCCCATAGCGCCGCTCTAGAGAGAGCAGATGCCTCCAGTCCCAAAACTATTGCAGTGATGCAGCAGGCTAAACGGCTGGCTCCTTATTGATCTTCTCAGGGCTCAGTGTTCTTTGCCTGTGAGTTAGCATTTGTAGTCAGTTAGCATTTGTATATCGATCTTTTGGATTCTACTTTTTAATGTTTGTTTTATACCTTTGAGTGTTCTTTGAACTTCAAGTTATATGACTTTAAATAACTTGACTTTAAAATAATTTACTCTCACTCCAGTGAGATATTGATAAGTATCTGCGATTTATCTGTCATATATAATGGAAATTATGGCCTCCTTTTGAAACATGATTCCATACCCTTTGAGAGTATTCCCCCTGAGGTGCACTCAGCCCTTCTCTATCACCTGTGGATAGTTGGAGTCCCCAGGGCTGGTTCTTATAAGTTCTGGATTCCTCACAAAAGAAATTTCAAATTAATAATCTGAATACTCACTTCAAAAACTGAAAACTAGTTTTTTGAAAAAATCAATACAATTGATAAGCCCCCAGCACGGCTGACAAAGAAAAAAAAGAGAGAAGAAAAAAATTGACAATATCAGGCATGAAACAGGAAGCACACCACAAATATTCAGATATCAAAAAGACAAAATAGGAATGCTATATACAAACACACAGAGAAAAAGCTATACATATAAATTTGATGACTTGGCCTGAATCACTTTTAAGAAAGAAACAAGCACTATATATCACTCAATGTGAAATAATCTGAATAGTTCTATAATTTTTAATGAAATTCAACTAAAATTAAGACATTCTACAAAAAGAAATCTCCAGGCTGTATACCCTGTCTAAATGTCCTACCAGTTGTTGAGTGATGTTGAAGTCTTCAACTATAATTGTGGTTTGTCTATCTCCTTTTGATTCTATCTGATTTTGCTTTAGATATTTTGTAACTCTGCTGTTTGTAGCAACTTCTATATCATTTAGATATACTGACCATTTTATCATTAAAAATACCCTTTTAAGGGGCCAGGGATTTAGCTCAGCAGCATAAGTGACTGCTTTGCAAGGGCATGGTCATGAGTTCAATCCCTGGTACCCCCCCAAAAATGCCCTTTTGTGTTTGATATTTTTATTTGGCATGAAGATAGTCATATATGTTATCTTTTGATTAATGTTTTTCCCATTTATTTACTTTCAACTTGCCTATATTGTTATATTTGAAACAAACTTATAACAACATGTAGTTGGTCATATTTTTTAATCTGAAAATCTTGGTGTTTTAATTGATGTATTTAGACCATTTATGTTTAACGTAATTATTGGTATGTTAGGGGTTTAAGTCTGTCACTTTATTTTTGTTTCAATTGTCTGTTACCTCATTTTCTGTTTTATTTTTCCTGCATTCCAGTGGATTGCTTAAAAACTTTTTATGATGGCCCTTTGATTTATTGATAATGTTCTTTTTTGCAGTTTTTTATTTCATTGGTACATTTAGATATATAATGATAGCATTCATCATAATTTTTATCTGTACATGATATATCTTACTTCTTCTTTTTTACCCATTCCCTATCCCCTGCCTTCAACCCCTTTTCCTTTCCTTATTTACAAAAGGTTTGTTTCCATTTTTTCCTCCTATTCTCTTTTTTCTTGTCCCTTTTTTCCTTTCCCCTCCCCCTCCCTTGTTTTGCTCCATTGAATCTTTTCTTCCCATTTCCCAATATCCATTACACATTTTTGTCCTTATCTACTTTTTTGGTTTCTCACCTCAGAAAAACAATGTGATGTTTAAAAGTGTGTTTCTGACTTATTTCACTTAAAAATGTAGTCTTCAAGTGTATCCATTTTGCCAGAAATGTCTCAAGCTTATCCTTCTCTAATAATGATAATATTCTTGAGTGTGTCCTTTGCAAACCTTTTCCAGTTGTTTTTGTAGGCATTGTTATTCTGTACAGTAACTCATCAGAGTCTACCTGGTGGCATTTATCAGATTGGGAGTAGTATATGAACCTTACCGCCTATTTTCTTAAACATTTCCTATGCAAACATTTAGACCCACATGGGACCATGCTATAATTTTTCCTTCAACAGCCAAATATGATTTAGAAAATGCCAGAATACAAAAGTAAGCATATTACAGTTTTACTCTTTCCTTCCAAACATTCTACTATCATTTCCTTTTTATTTAAAAAAATTTCCCTAGACGTGGTGCCATGTCCCTCTCATCCAGCACTTGGGAGGCTAAGGCAGGATTGCTGCACGTTCAAAGCTAGCCTGGGCTACACAGTGAGGTCAAGGCCGGCCTGAACTATATTTTGAGACCTTGTGTCAAATTAAACAAACACTATCCTTTAACCATTGACAGATTATCTTAGTTTCATCTGAGGAAGTCTTAACTTCCCCTCCTTTCCCGGCACATAGTCTTACTACTAGATTAGAGTCCCAGGTCAACAGTTCTTCTATTTCAGTACTCGGGAAAATGTCGCCACGTTTCCTGTGACCTCCATTTAAATTCTTTCCCCCTATACACAGTAAAGTGCCCCTTTTTCTCTGAACTGTTCCAAGAGTTTTTGCTTGTGTTTAGCGTTTGGAAGTTTAATTAGGATACTTTTTTGCATGGCTGTTTCTTGATTTCTCCTGATTCTTGAACACAGAGGTTAGTGTCACTGGTTAATGGCGTTTTTAGTCATTATTTTTTCGATGCTTGGGTTTCAGCCCATCCCTCCTTGCCTCTCTTGGGACTGATTTCCTGGAGGTGAGACTCTTGGTGATAATCCCACCCATCTATGTGGCTTGGTTAAAATTTTCAGCCTAGTTTTCTCAGTTATTTAGATTTGGTAATTTCTGTTGTTCAATCTTTAAGTCATAGATTCTTTTCTTCTTTTTCCCCCATCCTACGACTGAGCCCTTTTCCTTAAGTTACAAAACTTCCGTTTCAGTTTTTTTTTTTTAAATAGCTCTTATTTCTTTGCTGAGACTTTCTTCATTTGTTTCCAGTGTGTTTGTAATTGCTCACTGAAGCACTTGATCATGACAGCTCTGAAGTCTTTATTAGATCATCGTAACATGTCTTTCACCCAAGCATTGATATCTGTGACTTTCTTTTTCAGTCAGTTTTTCAGTCAAAACCTTCTGGTTCTCAGTATGATGAACCCTAGGCTTCTTCCTGCTGTGGTATAAGACTCCATCTTGCTTGAGCCCTCTATTTCCTATGGCTTTCTCTGACACAGTTCCAACAGGGAGATGGGTGGTGAGGGGACATGAGGGGCCACCCCACTTTATCATTGCCAGAGTTGGAAAGGAGTCCTCATGGACAGCTGAGGGATGGGGATTCCTCACAGGTCCTGACTGGGGTAGGAGTTCCCCACATGGTCTCTTCCAGCATAGTGGTGAGGAGGGTTTTTCTTATTCACTGATGCTGAGAGTCGGGACTCTCCACTAGGTCTCACCCACCTGGAAAACAAGGAGATCCGTGCTTCACTCCTGCTGTGCAGGACAGAAGTGCAGGCTTCCCGTGTGCTCTTCACAGACAAGGTGTGATGGAGAAGCTTGTTACCAGCCACCAAGCTTGAGAGTCCCAGCTCCCTATTGGCTATTTCTGAAGCTATTCTAGCAGGTATGTTTTGCTATGATGCCATGCAGGCCTGAGGCACCTAGGTCCAAATGCAAGAGTGGTCTTATGAAATAAAGATCAGCTGGAGACTTAGCTCAGTGGCATAAGTGCCTGCCTGGCAAAGTGCAAAGTCATGAGTTAGATCGCTGGTACCAAATAAATAAATAAATAAATAAATAAATAAATAAAGGTCATACTAAATTCTTGTGGATTCAGATGGCAGAGCTGTGTAGAGAGCAAAGCTGCCCATCACAGGTGTTTGCAAACAGGTGTCCCCAAAGATGTATTCATGGACAATTTGCGCTCAAATGTTGCACAGGTCTGTTAGAAATGCTACCCCACAACTCTACCTTAGGCCTGCTGCATGTGATCAAGCGGTGAATGTGACCTTTCAAGATAGTTGACTTTTGCTGTAAAGAAAAAAAAGAGAGAGAGAGAATCCCATAACAGCTTGACAATCTTCAAACTGACACTGTGATTCTCTGGGAATAATCAACCTGCTTGCCCAGTATGGAGACTGCCCAAGAAGCTTATCCAACTTCTGGTAAAGCTAGCCTCGTGAGGAAGGCAAACTCAGTCCTGTCTGCCAGGAACCCACATGAGCTGTGGGTGCCCCCTCCAGGGGAAGGAAGAAGGCAGGGGGATGGGTGGGGAAGACTCAGAAGAGGCAGCAGACACAGAAGACTAATAGGATTAATACTTGGGACTCATTAGCCAAGGATGCTGGAACGTTTCCAGTCCTCTCCAGCAAATGGCCCAAACTGCCCTCTTAATAGCATTAAGTGAAATTACAAGTCAGAGATGCTGGATGATCAATCTCCTTGGGGTTGCTCTGCAGACTTGTGTGTGAGGGTGGGGTCAATGCTTCTGCCGGCCCCATTGCTTCTCCCCCAGCAGCCCCAGCAGGATTCCGTTGGTCAGTTTCCCTCTCCCCTGTGTTAAGGAAAGGAACCAAGACAAGTAGCTCTGTACAATGGTCAAAGCCTTTTCCTCAGCCATCTCACCTCACCCTGCACTACAGCACGGAAGCCACCTGCAAAGGCGAATCTAGCAGAGGGGAGGGCTCTGCCCCAGACATTTCCACAGCCACTGATTTAGGCTGGAGTGATGACCTAGGCAGAGGCCCCACAGCGTAATGGTATGGAAAGGACTAACCTGACCCTGCATTCCCAGGCATCCCAGAGTCCCCAGAGGAAAAGAAAGAGCCATGCATCGGTCCTACGGTTCCTCCCCAGGCTGGACTCTGGGGCAGCAAACCTGCCCTGCTGGAAAGTTCTCCTTGGACTCCCCCAGCAGAGACCTGCTGGCCTCAGACCAGCTGCTCACGGTCTCCACTGTGCCAGCCTAGCTAACAGGGTTTAACGATCATCCATCACCCTAATCACTGCATCACCCACCCCCATCCTTCCTTTCTTCCAACAAGCGGGGTGGAAAGTAAATCAGTCAAGGTTCTCCAGAGAAACATACCCAACAGGATCCATGTGGATGTATAAGAGAGTACTTATTATGGGAATTGGCTCACATGAGAAGTCTGCAAATTGGAAATACCAGGAAAGCTGGTGATTTAATTTGGTTTGAGTCTGAAAGCCTGAGAAGCAGGAACTCCAGTGTCTGAGAGGAGGAGGCGATGGATGCCCAACTCAAGAATGAGGCAGGAATTCTGTTCTCTATTTTTTTTTCTTCCATCTGTACCCCCAACAGAATGGAGAGTGCTCACCCACTCTAGCGGGTTGTCTGTCCTTCAGTCAGCCCACTGATTCAAATGCTCATCTCTCCCCAAAACAGCATTACAGACCCACCTGGAAGTAATGGCCTCCCAGCTATCCGGGTACCCTTAACCTAGTCAGGTAGGTGCCTCAACTTAGCCATTGTGGGGAGCTAACCCAGCCAGGTCCAGAAATGAGCACAGACGTGTGAGCAGCGGGGTTGCTCTGCAGTGGCTGAGCCCTTAAGGGGACCAGGGTGATGTGTCAGATGAGGAGCGCTTCAGCTCCCAGGGTACCCTGGGCTGGTGGCAGTCATCGAATCTGCCCACATGGATCTCACTGGTTCAGCTTCGTCTCCTGCCAAGTAAGGCATCACTGCCACTCGCTGAGACCAATCAGCAGAAAAGTCAGCAACATACCAGGCCCAAAGCAATTTCTTCATGACGTTTACAAAGAAAGGGTGGGATTTAGCATATGGTGCATTTCTCTGGGCTTGCTGGGGATCCAAAGGGATCTAAACTCACCGACACAGTGGGAGGAGAACTGTGGCCTGCGGAGGCCAGCCACTAACACTTCCGTGGACTTGAGTGAGCACAGGTGTCTCTCGGCACTCAGTGAACAATCATATCTCCACTACATCAAAATGGGAAATCAATTCTGGTAATTACCCTATTTCCTCGATTCTAATATGCCATTGATTATAAGATGCACCATTGATTTAATAGCTGCCTCAAAAAAAAAAAAACTTTACAATAAATATGCACAGCTATTTTAAGACTCATCCCTATTTCAGAAATGTTGAAATGTGTGTAGGGAAGGAGGAAGATGCATATTATAATTAAGAGAAAATGGTAATTGAGAGAAAGTCAAGCCAATTGCCTGATTGAGTTCATCAGTAAGTGCAGCCAGTGACTCAGTGGTCTGTAGTGGGAGAGAAATAAACCTTCTAGGTGAGGGATCCTTGTGTGTTGGTAAGCACCAGGCCATTAACTCAGCCACCTGAGCTCAGCTTAGTGTCCCATCCTAACCTGTGTGCAGCACTCTTCCCACAGCGTAACTCACATCAGGCATCTGGTACTGATTTGGTGACTCCCTGATTGACAAGAAGATACCCACCCCCACCCCGAGCTGTCTCCTGAACTCAGCTCCTCCCCTCCATTTCCCAGGACCGTACCTCTGAGCATTTGAAAGTTGATCTTGGGCAACAGCAAGACCAGCTGAATCCCCTCCAATTTGGACCAGAAGGAAGGGTGTAGACATTGGTTAGGACAGAAGTGGCTTTATCGAAGCTGGAATGTACCTGGTTTATCTTAAGCTGCTGTCAAAGAATGTGCCAGGCACACTCAGCACAGGGGGCCAGTGCTGAAGCTCCACACACCACTCCTGTGGGTTTGTGCGTCTATGGTTTGCTGGGAAACGGTGTAGGAAAAACCAAGTAGGACTACTGTGGGGCTGTCCTGGTGACTACAGTTCATGATGACTGCAGTAATGTTAAGCTGAATCCATACACAAAGGGTTGGAAGTCTCCTTCTGCCCATTTTCTGGGTGAGGAATGAATGAGACTCTTACCCTTTGCCTCCAGCCTCCTAGTATATTCTAGCTTAATCCTTGTAGGTCTGTCGCCATCTCTCCAGCACTTCACCTTCCTCCAAAATCCAGCCTTTGCTGAGACTGTTCTCCTACCCTGGAGACTTT
This sequence comes from Hydrochoerus hydrochaeris, assembly GCA_004027455.1. Classification (NCBI taxonomy): domain Eukaryota; kingdom Metazoa; phylum Chordata; class Mammalia; order Rodentia; family Hydrochaeridae; genus Hydrochoerus; species Hydrochoerus hydrochaeris. Next base: position 95,179 of record PVLA01001236.1, read on the forward strand.
AGTGCCCTTGATCCAATCTATTGCTTTAAAGAGGAAATAGAGGGTATTAGACATACACCAGACCCTGTGTAGGCCAAGGGCTGATACCAAGCCAGCAGGACACAGGAGGGCTAAGGTATGAGTGGTGACTGGTGTTCCCCTCCAATATTTTCTGCAAAATAAAATTTTTAAAAATTGATCCATATTGGAAAGGAGGAAAAAGTGTTTAGGCCAACAGGGATGGAGTGGTTCACGAGAAACCTAAGGGAGAAGGAGTCTTGATAAAAGTGCTACAGCAGAGTCCTTTGTGAAGAAGACAGGGTGCCTTTAGGGTCCCTTAAAATCTTCCTTGTATTTCTGAATTCTGTACTGTTTTCCATTTTTCATTACAGGGTAAGGGTTCTGCCCCTGAATGGAGGGTGTTTGGAAATGCTTGGAGAGCTTGATTTCTCTTAATGACTGGGGCTCCCTTGCCCCCAGCTTGTCAGGACCAGGGATTCTAAAGATCCTGAAGTCCTCAGGACAGTACTGCACACAAAAAATTTCCTTCCCCAATACCAAGATACCTTGATAGAGAAGCATCCGCCCTTGCATTACTATCCACCTTCTAGGGGCACTCCGCCCTCCCTAGAGCAGGCTTGTCCGCCCTGACTCTTCCCCGCAGCAGACTGTCTCATCTGATCTGGAATTTTCCAGTGGAGATTTCTTATAAACTAAGAGGAGACAGATGGGAAATTATCAAAGAAAGCAACAAAGCATAAAAACATAAGAACATCAACAGATTTCTGAGCCTAAGGAAGTTCTAATCTATTCAATCTAGCTACAGAAACATTTAAAAAAAAATTTTTTTCCTAATTGAAACTATTTACTAATTACAGAGCTTCACTGGTCTCCTTACACTAACATCACAGCCAGACACCAGCCAGGCTGGATCTGCTGCTGTTCTGATGGAATGCTGGAACTTTCAAGAGTCAGTTTCTGGACCCGTCTCTGGGTGTAAATCAGAGAGACCACAGGCTCAAATCCTCCAGCCTCCAGCTGCCCTGGCCTTTGGGCCTGCCCCGGTCCCCGGACCCTCCACCAGCCTCAGGTCTGTCTGAACAAGGTGAGGTGTTCTCCTGTCTTCTAGGGTGAGATTAGGAAATACTGCCTTTGTAAAGGAGGGCTCATAAATGCACAGATTCATACGAAGAGAGTTCTTTTTCCCTTAAAATCTAAAACAGGTGTTACCAGTTGGTAGCAAATCTCATCCAAGTGATAAACTGAGACCTAGGTTCCTTCCTCGTGGTGGTTCTTCTCTCTTGGTAGCATGGTTTTAAAGGTCACCCTGCTTGCCTGCGTCAGCCTGCAGAAGTGGAAGGAGCATTAGGACTGCCTACAGAATCAAACACGTTACTTCTGCTCATGTCCTATGGGCCAGAATAAAGGCACATGGCCTCCCCTAGCTGCCAGAGGTCGAGAAATGTAATCTATCTGTGTGTTGAAGAAGATAAAGAATTGAGTTTGATGACCTGCCAGCAGTGTATGTCCCTAACTCCTTGTATGGGCTTCTAGAATCTCATGGTCCTTTTTCTCTACCATTTTTGGTGGTCAGAAGCAATTCCTTGACTTGAAACTGTTAAATAATTTCCTGGTTCCTCAAAGTGTTAAACCTAAGTTATCATATGACCCTGTAGTTCTGCTCAGAGTTATATACCCGAGGCTGTCTAGGAGATTAGGACCGCTAGTTTGTTCAAGGCTTCCTTGGACCTGGTTCCAACACTAGTTTGTGATTCTGGTCTAATACTTCCCACAAAAAAAAAAACTGTATAAATAAATCATATTCTGTCCCAAACCAGAGATTCAAACTGATACTTGTGCACCTTTGTTTCCATTCACACTAGCCAAAAAGTAAAAACTCAAAAGTCCACCAACTCAGTGAATGGCTATATTTTGACACAGATGTACAGTGGAGTACTACTCAGCATGGAAAGGAACACAGTGCTGATACACTTTATGGTGTGGCTGAACCATGCAGAGGTTATACCGAATGAAAGAAGCCAGACATAAAAGTTTGCACACTGAACCGTTCCCTTTATATGAAATGCCCAGAAGAGCGAAATCCATACACACAAATCGGTGGTTTCCTAGTGTAGGGAGAGGCCGCCTGATGCATGCGGAGCCTCTTTTTGAAATGATGAAAAGGTTTTGGAGCTGGACAGTTGTAATGGTCACACAACATTGTCAATGTACTAGAAGTCACTGACTTTAAAATGGTTAATTTTACGTTGTGTGTATTTTACTACATTAAAATATTTTTAATGACCCCCGAAGGAAGAATATATGGGCAGATCTGTTTTTAATGAAGCCTTGTGTTTACTTGTTATTCTTTGTTAATTTGTCTTGCCCACATTATAGTCCTGGCCTGGGCCAGCACCTTCAGCCTGCACTCCTTTTAAGGACAGTGTGGAGATAACTGACTGGTTTTTTTCTACTCCGTGGACTCTCTTTGGATTTGGCTTCCGCTAATAGAAAATGCATTTCTAAGACATGGAGTAATTCTCTGCGAGAGAGTTCATGTGTGGAGCGTAGGTGTTAATCTACCCTGTGCTTCACGATTTTTATGTAGCTCTTATTCCCACTTCCTTTCACTTCTGGGGGCTTCTCGCCTTCCTTGACATCATACCTGTCCCCACCCCAGGGACCGTTAGGAGGTTAGGACCTCTAGTATTTTGAAGCCTTCCTAGGACCTGGTTCCAACACTTCCCAGGTATATCACACTAGTCAAATACTCTGGTAACAATAAAAAAATTGTATAAATAATCATATTCTACCCGTGTTTCAAATAGCAGAGCACTTACTATATTGTTTTGTATTTCCTTTTTATATAGAATTTTTTATTTCTCTAGACTGCAAGTTCCCTGAGGGTAAAAACTATGCCTTAATTACTTCTCTATTCTTAGCACTTAACATATTATCTAAATATACAGTAGCTCCTCAGTAAATAGAAATTAAGTGAGTGAATAAAATGTAATACATATAGATAAAAAAAGGCTGTTTTCTTATATAAATGAACAATTCAATTGAAGCCATTCTCTTATGGAGCTGTTTGCTTTTACCTGAAATCAATGGATTGTTCATTTCTGGAGACCAATACAAAAGAACCATTATCTAGGGCTGGCATGAGTTATAAGCAGGCAGGACCAAGGACAGAAACAACCCGTGTTGTCCAGAACTCGGTAAACAGAGGAAAGGGACGGGAGGAGTGGTCAGAATAGAGAACATGGCCTCACCCACCCAGAGTGGTATGTAGCCCCATACCAGGCAAGGGGGACATTCTAATCAGGTGATGTCCCTTGAGTGGGTGCATTTGGGCATAGGTGGCAGTGTAGCTGGTGGCCTTAGGCAAGCCCATCAAAGGAGAAAAGAGGGTCCCAGCAGTGTCAGGCCACAATAGGCAGTGAGCATGGGGGGCAGGGTGCGGTGGGTGCTGGAGCAGGTACCCATGAAAAGCCCAGTGGGTCCAATGGTGACACTGAAGAGAGCCAACAACAGCTCTGGGCAATGTTTCTGGAAAGAATAATGGAATTAAGAATCCTGTGGGAGGGGAAAAAGAATGAGGCCAGATTTTAGCTTTGAAGGAACTGAGTTCTTGCCAAGTTTTCTAGGCTAATATCCCAGCCAAGGTAGAGATGCTTGGCGGGAACATAAACACCCAGAACACCCTAGAAGCAAGGTCCTGGAAGGAGGTCATGCAGTGAAACAGGACTGGGTGACTTCCAGCTGAGCTCCGGAATGCGCAGGGCTCTTAGTCTTGCTGTGACTGAAGCTGGGATGACTCCCCCAGTCAGAGGCAGGACAGAAAGCTTCCTATCAGAGAAAGAAGGCTTTTGGGTAATGGGGAGCCATTGGAAGTTAATGGGGGATATCAGACCTACAAGGTGACCAAGCTGACCAGCTGTCAGGCCGGGTGCCTATAAATTATTCCTCTGGATAATACACACACATTTTAAAGATTTTCATTCCTGTAGCAAAGTAGATTTATCATCTAGATGACTAATTCTAATAACCTTCCTTGGAACAGAAGCACATGAGAGGACAGGAGGTAAGCACCTGTGTCCCGAGCTCAAAGCAGGAAGTGTGGCATCCCACAGTGACATTGCCTAGAGGTGAGTGGCTTCACCCCGGCTTCTCCCCAATCGTGCATTCTGTCTTAAGCCACAAAACACTCCATTCTCCTGCTTGGTGCTTCCTGGACGTGTCCGCCCTTGCCTACTTCCCGGGAGACACTTAATTCTGAATGAATTGTGAAGAGCCTGAGATCTGGCCGCCCTGTTTGCTGCTTTATTTGAGCATGATTTTCTGCACTCTTCTGAACTCAACAATATTTCTCTCACATCGACGATTCCTTTGTAGATGGCATCAGTCGTATACGTCAGTCCTCACGCTGGTAATCAGGAACCCAAACAGACATAGAAATGGGTTGTCTTAAGCGGTGGCAGGAAATGGGCCCTCAGAGAAAAGAGGAGTTGTTGGGATCTGTCATCTGCCTCGTTGGAAATCTAGCAGCCTGTGGCTCCCGGGATGCAGCAGTTCCTAAAGTTGTCCCAGCATCCCTTGTGGGAGAGCTCACTGCAGGTAGGCTGATGAGTCGCTGTCACACACGTACTTGGTGCCTGCCCCAGGTCAGTGCTGCTGTGGATGGTCATGTCTGACTGAGTCCCAGTGCCTCTGCTTCCTGCCCCTGGGTTTGCTCCAAAGCCACGACAAACGCTCGCACTGTGATCCATGCAATCGGCACCCCCTCGGGGGAAGTGACCTTGTCAGAGAGGGATGGGAGCCAGTGGAAACTGCCCCTGCTCCTTTCCTTCTGAGGACAATTCTGAGGTGCCTTCTGGAGGCCACTGTTTGCTCCTGTCCCCCTTTCCTGTCTCATTCCCCTCGCTTTCTCATCTACTTCTCCATGACAGAAACCCCAGCAAGCCGAGGGGGGGTCTGGGTCTTGCTCTGAGAGCCTGAGCTAGACAGGGATGGAGAGGGGGAGTCAGTGGGCTTGGGGGCACAGCGGTTTGCTTCTGCCGGGAACACAGGAGTGAACGGGAAACCCGGCACCCTCTTCAGCAGCGCATATACTAAAGTTGAATGGAAACCCCAAATTCATGGATTTGAGCTCCAGGTGTGGAGTTGGAGGTGGACCTCAGTCCACAGAAGTTAGGGAAGAAAACACAAAGTATTGTGTGATACTATTAATTCAAATCACCAAAAACCGAGGCAGTGCACATAGAAATGAATCGTGAAAGATTAAAACTGACTATGGCAGATTAGAATGCCTGAATTTGATATAGTATCATCTACTAGAGGACCTTGTTTCTGTACTAAATGTCCCGGTCTAAGTCACCAGCAGTGGTCCTAATTTGGGGTTTGATTTCACATTGGTTCCCACTGAATGGAGTTGAGAAGCCAGAAATCCCTTGGGCAGAAGGAACAGATGCAGAGAACTGGGGAGATGGAAGTGGTTTGTGTGAGACCCATCTGTGCATTCCGAGAAGACTGGGACGTTCATTTCCCCCGGGCTATCCAGTAGGACCTGTCCTGTTGCCCTGGAATTAAGATTAGGGTCAGAGCTTAAAACAGAAAATGCTACGTTTAGAGTCATCACCCCACCTCTGTGAAGGACACACAGGAGTACTGGCCATGACACCCCCACACACAATGCATGGCACATGCCCGAGAGAGGGGTTAGCTTGGGGGTGCAACATAGGTGATGAGAGACTGACTCCTCCCTTCACACCTCACTGAGGACAGGAGAAAGGGCCCTCCGAGAGAATCACCCGGAAGATGGAAGGCAGGAAGACCGACATTTTGTGTCCCAGAAGGTGGCTGCCTAGGTGTCCTGACTAAAAGAGGGACAATGGAACAGGATGTGTGTTGGGAGGATAACACAGTCTGGGCTCCACGTTTTGGCACAATGAAAACATGAGAATTTACCAACAGGGTGGTGGATGCAGCAGAAGGTCCTGGTCTTCGGCTGTTTTGCCACTGGCTCTTCATGAGCCAACTAACTGTCCACTATGGGATCCCAGCAGGGACAGAGTGGGTGACATTCTGTGGGGGTTGATGGCAGTGGGAAGATAGGCTGAGTTGAGGCTCCTGGGCCCAGGGCCCACCAAAGAGCTAGCAAAGGGACAGAGGTCCGGGGTTTTGTACCTGACTCACAGAAGGCTCGGCGATATGCCAGCAAGCAGCAGCAACTGGCGGAAGGCACCTGCACCCGCCCCAGGGAGGAGGGGAGACGTTTGTGCTTTTTCCTCTTGCTGCTTCTTAACTACTGGAACCCCAGGACTGGCAAGGGGAAGCCTGATCTGGGTTGTGCTGCAGGAGCGGCAGACACGGCACAAAGCTGCATGGGGGACCTGCTGCCAGCCTGGCAAGAGGGCTCCCAGGCCACGTATCAGGGTGACTATGCACTGCCCAGCTGGGCTACCCAGCCAGCCCAGGCCCTAGTATGACACTCATTCCTGGAGATCCGCAGCGCTTTATCCACTGGCGCTCCATGTCTCTTGTGGACCAGATGATAAATAAATAGTCCCTGTCTCACAGCTGACCCACTGGGGCACACGACCCATCCCACGTACCATCTGTGCTGGGAAACTGGGAGAATCCCCACCCTGGTTCCTGATCCACGGGCCATTTCCACAGGAAGACCAAGGGCGAGTCTCTGGAGCGCTCTCCCAGCCACGGGAAATTACAGAGAAGTTTGCAACTTCTGGCTTTGAGAGGAGCCAGAGCCAGCAGGACGCATCGTGCGGGCCGGGGGTTTAGCTCAGTGGTATAAGTGTCTGTTTGGCAAACATGAGGTCGTGAGTTCATTCCCCGGTACAAAAAAAGAGAGAGAGAGAGAGAGAGAGAGAGAGAGAGAGAGAGAGAGAGAGAGAGAGAATTCTGTGGCTGCTCAGGGTCTCCTACACCGAGGGCCCCACCAGAGGGCACCAATGGGAGACCTTTAGTGGGGCCCCTGGGACTCAGAGATAAAAATGTCTTTTCTCTGTTCTGTGATTATTCAGGTCAGAGCTAGATTGCAACTTTCTACTGGACCTGAGAACACAGGGTACCTGCTGGCTCTGCAACTCCATTGGCCACCCAAGCTGGGCAAGCCCAGCACCATCTCAGCTCTGGATGGAGGAACAGGGCACGCGGGATGGGGCCAAGCAGGTCTTGAAGGCACCAGCAAGTTGTGGGGCTCACTTTCTCACCTGTCCCTGCCACGCTGCCACCACATGGCCACCGCACTGCCCCCTTGGAGTAAACCGGTGACCTCATGGACAGCAGACCTGTGGCTGGGGGAAAGGCAGGAACCTGAGTGACAGGTGCCTCTGCAGCTGTGTTAGAACTGCCCAGGGCCAGCCTCTAAGGACAGCGAGGAGGTCACATCTTCCTGGGGACACTTCCAGCGATATATTGCGAACTCTCTCCCAGAAGAGATGACCTGAGGTAAAGTCTTAAATGACTCATGAGCAGTAACTGATAATTAAGCCAGATGGCCAGGGACTCAGAGGGGACAAGAGAGGAGAATTATGGACAAGGAGGTTTGGGAGAAGGGGTGGTGGGTGGACCCGCATCCCCAAATCCCAGCACCTTCTAGTGTCCTCCTGCCTCGCTCTGCCCCCTGAACCTCCTTGTTAACTGGTCAATCTAATTGTGTCCCTTCCCTGCAGGAATCCTAACAGCTCCTGGTTGCTTACAGGATAAAAGGCAAGCTTTTTTCACGGCCTGTCCCTTCTCAACCACTTCCTTCTCTGACACTCCAGGCTGATTCCTGAAAGTGAGTCTTTCTTTCTCAAGCTTTTGTGCCTCTGTGTGCATTTTTTCTGCTGCCTTTCACTTTGCCTTGGTCACTTTCCAGGTCTTAACCCATAGGCCACCTTCTCTGAGAAGACTGCCCAGATGTCCCTATGCAGATGGAGGCTTGTGACTGCAGGAGAAGCCAGGAGCAAACTGCCCTTCAATCCTGGTTCAGTCATTTACTACATGTGTGACCTTTGGATTACTTAACCTTTCTGTGGCCTAAATACCTCTGCCATGAAATAGGCAAGGTTAGTGTGGGGATGAATTGATAACAAGTAATAATAATAAAATGACAATTAGGTGTATAAATAACACAACAGAAATATTTTCTCTCTTTCTGTAGGGGAGATCACAGCAAGTTCCCAGGCCACCCTTGAACTCACAATTCTTTTGCCTCAGCCCCATGAATAGCTGGGCTGACAAGTGTGTACCATTGAACCAGCCTAGAACTATCTGAATAAACTACACATGGGCAGAAATTCACAGCAGGAGAGGGCCCAGCACACAATGATGGCTCGTTGCATGGTCATTACTGCTATTGGGGACTCTCTTCTCTGTCTTGCCGAGAGATGCTGTGCACGCCCCCTGGCAGACAGGCCAGAGGTGCTGACCCTCTTTGTTGTCTTTGGTGCCGGCAGGCCCCCAGCACATAGCAGGCTCTCCGTGGACCCCTGTGGGATGGGATGAGTGAGTGATGTCTGGAATCAGATTTGGAGATGTGGCCCCCGAACCATCCCTACTAAAAATCATGGCGAGTCCCGCAAGGATTGGAAACCCTGCCTCCCCATCACAGAAAGAACCCAAGAACACAGTCAGTTGTGCCTCGTGAAAGTGCCATTTTTGGATGCCAAAACTGATTGAATATCAGCAATGTCATGCAATGCAACATAATTCTTCCACGTCAGATCTGAGGGAGGCCCAGATGCGACCGTGGCCTGAGAGCGAAGGCTAAGCCATAGGGGCTCCCCGACTTCAGTACCGGTTATTATCAAGTTTGTGTGGCCAGCTAGAGTTGAGAGATTTGAGTATGAGCGTCCTTTGATTTAGTTTTGCTTCTGTCAAACTCAGCAAACTAGAGAACTCAATTTAAATTTTAAATCCACAGAGTGGGTGGCCAGGACCCCGGCCATGGCAGGGCCATGGGTTTCGGGTCCCCCAGAGTGCCATGGATAGGAAGCTGCTTCTCCGCTGCTTGTCTACAGTTAGCGTTCCGTGTCTCCTGGAACCCCTGGGGGATTTCTCTAGCGCTCATATTCCTCTGGGAGAACACATGACCATGTTCCCACTCACGACGCCTCCCCTGAGCACCAAGGTGACAGCCTCCCTGCGATTCCTGATGCAACAGGAGCTCAGCACCAGCAAATGCCAACACGTGCCCAGCCTGGGCATGGACAGACCTCTGTCCCAGGGCTCTGGGGATAGAGATATGTCTGCGGCCCAGCCTTCTCCCAGCAAGGGTCCTTCTCACTCTTCTATCGCTAGCTCAGCTCAGAGAGGTGACCGAGCTGGACATGACCTGAGATCACCACAAGCTGCCCCTCGGCCAGGGTCCCCATGTGGCTCCCTCATGTGCCGGCTTCACTTTCCTCTAGGATGAGGCTCCCCATCCCCTGGCCTTGGTGCGAGTTGAAGTCATAGGATTGTGCACCACAGCTAGTAATTACCCCACTACTGATAGCTAGGGAATCTGAGGCCAGCCAGAGTTAGGAGGTCTGATTAGAAACCAGGGCTGGGGACCTAGACTTGTGCTCTGAATGCCACGTGATGTGCTTCAAGCAGACAAGTGTAAGAATATGGATGCAGGATGTGGGGAATCCTGGGTTCACTGACTGTGTCCCTCGTCAGTCACGTGACTCCTCTGAGCTTCAGTGTCTGTCTTCAGCAACCTCTTAGTGTCACAGAGACCCAAATGACATATAAATGCCCACTTACACAGAGCACTCATTAAGTGTGAATGTCAGCCAGGTACAGTGGCACATGCCTATAATCCCAGCTACTGCAGAGGCTGAGGCAGGGTGGTTGCAAATCTGAGGCCAGCCTGGGCAATTTAGGATGGGGACATAGTTCAGAGGTACAGCACCCCTGAGATCGATTCCCAGTACTGAAAAAAAAAATAAGTTTCATTTCATTGTAGAAGAAAAAGATTTTTGGCAGTCTGGTCAGAGAGGAGGGAAAGGGGATTACTATATCCCAACACGTCCTATGTGTTATTAGTTCATTCTACTTTTATGTAACACTGGCTTCCCCCCAGATTCAGTTACACTCAGAGAATATTTCCTGACCACTGATTATGTACCACGCTAGGTTAAGGGCTGTGTGTGTGTGTGTGTGAGCCTGTGTGTGCGTGTAGACGCTAAGATGCAGTCCCATGCTGGAAGGTGGTCATGCAGATTGGGTGACAGCCAGCTGAACAAGTGTCTGTGAGACTCTGCATGAGAGGTGTGCAAACAGCAGGGTGTGCAAGGCTTTTCAGACAGGGGAACAGTGGAGCTGGCGCCTGGGGGCATGAAAATCAATCTGGAGACGGCATCAGCAAGGCACACGCCTGGCAGCTGACAATAGAAAACTCAAAATAGCAGCAGCTCAAGTCAGCTCCAGGCTTCTTTTTCCCACACGGAAAGGAAGAGCCTCTCTGGGCAGCCCTGGTGTGGTGCGGTAGCAACTCAGCCATCGGACAAGGCAGGACTAGTACTGCTGAGAACTGGACTCCAGATTCACATTGCTTGGGCTTAAATTTTTCCCTGGCCATGAAACAGTAAGGAACTTCCTTCTCTACTTCCTCATTTACAAAATGACAGTAATAAAAGTAATTGTGTAGATCACAGTGAAGATTAAATGGCTTGATATAGGAAATGTTTTTAAAACAAACCTGGTATACATTGTACCATATATATCTTAACATATGTGGCATCTATATTTTAAAATATATATTTAAATTTTTTGCTCCACCACCTTAGCACATGACCTTCTGTTCTGGAGGTCACTTCATGGTTCAGAATAGCTGCTGGAGCACCAGCCCTTACCACCCCAGTGCTAGGTCGCAGAAGTAAAGAAGAGACAGGACGAAGGCTCCTTCCTTCAGCTGAGTCAGCTTCCTTTGAACAGTTTTCAAAACTCCCGCATTTCACTTGTTTCTGTGTCACTAGTTGAGCTTAGGCACAGGGCCTCGCGCTGCAAGGAGGCCTGGAACGATGGTCTTTTGCTGGATTCTTTGGTGAGAAAGAAGGCAGGTGAGTTTTTCACTGGCAGCACGCAGTGGCTGCCACAGGGATTAGCAGGTAAACTTCATGGTCGGGCTCCAATCCAGGGCTTCTCACTGGGTCCTGGGAGAGGAGGCTTATCTCGGATGCCAGGGAACTGGGCTTGGGCCATTTCCAGGGGCGACACCTGAACGCAAGTGGCTTTTGGAGCAAGGGAGGGTTGGATCCCTGAAGTGTCAGAGGACAAAGGCAAGGAGGCTGGGTTCTATGTCTGAGGCCCTGTTTGCAGATGTGGGCAGTTCCTGGCTGGAGGAGGGCAGAGGTAATGGCTGATACCGCTTGTTACCATCGGGCTGTGTCAATCTTTTTACAGCAAAAAGAAATCTCACTCGCCCACCAGTCTCCTGCAGACATGTGATTTATCACTTTCAGACACAGAAGGTGCCACCCACCCCAGTGAGGCCAGGGCCCAGGGGAACGACACTACCCAGGGGACGGGGCACTGTACCACATTGGTGTAGAGCCCTGGATCACTGGCCGCTGTCACTCAGCCACCCTCCACCCTGCAGGGTCAGGCTCGCCGAGTGTCAGAGACCCTCTGGGAACCAGGTCTGCTGTGACTGCTCTGCTGACACACTCTGCATCCTGTGAGTTGGGGACAGTTGCGTGCTGGGGCCACGAGCAGCCTCTCTACTGAGCCAAAGTTTATTTTTTTACAGGATGTGGTGGTTCATGCCTTTAATCTCAGCACTTTGAGAGGCTGAGGCAGGAAGATCATTAATTCAAACCCAGCCTGGGCAATTTAGCCAAAACTTGTCAAAAAAAAGGCCAAGGATGTAGGTCAGTGCAAAGGCACTGGGTTCAATCCCCGTTAGTACCCAAAGAGGGGGCACCAATATTTTTGTCCTTAGAGCACTGCTCCTGGCCCATCAAACCTTGCTTTCTGGGGCCAGCAGGGCACCTAGTTTCGGTCACTTCAGCAAGACCGCAAATTCCTCCTCTACTGCGGCACATCTATTCAGCTCTGCATTAGTGGCCTAGTGCAGTAATAAAAACACACCCAATGGGAACCAAGATAACGAACTCCGTTTGTGCAGGCGGGGAGGCTGGGAGAAGCGAGGCTGGTGTGCTGGTTTCTGGCTTCTTGGAGAATGGCAGTGCACCTGTTGGCTGGCAGCTGGCACCTTCAGGCTCCACCGAGGCTGGGGGAGCCGCTTACCCACCTTAGGGGCGAGAAGGGGCTGGTGTTGGCAAGAAGCCTCAGCCACTCCACTGTTGGCCTGTTCTGGGGATGCGACAGTGGTCTCACAACACAGCTGCTGGCTTCCACTGAGCCGGAGACTCGAGAGAAAGAGCCAGGAGAGACCTACCGGTCCTCATTTTCAGGATACCAGAAACTGGAGCCAGAAACAAAATTCTGTGCCCAAAATCAATGCTGGGGTGCTGGGGTCATGAAGCAGGGTCAGCTAGGTCTCCAGTTCTGGCCACATAGCAGTGAAGCCAGCAGCAATGGGAGGTTGTCTCCTATCAACCTCCTAAACGGCACCGCCTGTGTGTTCCCCAGCCCTTCGCCCCGTGCCTGCTGCCCTCTAGTGGTGACGCCGGACCTCGGCCTGCACACCCAGGAAGCAGGCTCAACCAGGACACTGGGCAAACGCCGCCAGCCTTCTGCGTGGGAAGGAAGCGAATCTCATAAATGCTTCCGAGGAGTTTAAGGGGTCTCCCTCCCTCTCCCAAGGTTATTTGTAGTCTGAAAGATGAACCAGGAAAGGGGCGATCAAAAGCCTTCAGGAAGGACTCCCCTCTGCCAGGGCAGGAGTCCTGCATGGTGCCCCAATCCCACCACTGAGCCAGCGGCCACCTAGGTACAATGATGCCTTCAAACCAGCCCTGAGGCCCTCAGAAAGGGCGCAGGAACGCCCTGGCCCCGCCTCCCCACCTCTCCTGTCCTCTACTTACCAACAGCCAACCGTGCGTGGTCCAAACACCGTAATGCCAACTTCAGTTTTGTAATTACATGCTTTTAATGAAACAGTATCTACACTAATGAAATATAAGCCAAAAAAGAGAGCTGTTTCTATAAAATTTAGGTTGAATACTTTGGAAAGAGCCCATCAAGGCAATTTACTTTAAAAAAAAAAAAAAGCCTTCTGTGTAGGTATGGTTGTCTGTGAAAGATTAGTGAGGGTAAAGGTTGGGAGGAGAATTATAAAAATCCCCAGGACTTTGCATCCAGGTTGTTACACAGTGTTTTCAAGTCATTGGGTAAAACAGAAATAAACCTTGGCTGGTGTCTCATGGGTATGATTTATGGAAGAAGGATGGGGGGAAGAAAGTGGATCTATACTTACAAGAAAGGTCATGTTCTTACAGCAAAAATTAGCAAGTGTCCATTTGTAATTTCCCAGACCATGTCTAACGTAGATAGTCTGACTCCCCACTGTATGGAAGTGGCTATGTTGGCTCACACAGCCTAACAAGGGAAGCAGCCACTGCACACCTAAGGCTAATTAGAAAATCGATGCACTGGGGCCTGATTGGCAATGCTAATCATCTCTCGGAACAGAAGTGTCCTCGATGTATTAGAATCATTGGAGCCTGTCAGCATGAGATCAGGTCTCTAGATTGCAAAAGGGAAGCAGGGTGTTTTACTCTGCAGACCTGGACTTAATCAATACATCCAATATCGTGCCCCATGACCTTACTGCAGTTAGCTAATGCTTCCACCTCTAATAGGTTGCACACTCCTGTCCTTCCCAAAGGCTGTCTGTGCTCAGCTGAGGCCACCTCTTGTTCACATCTTCCCCTCAGTGCACAGGGCTGCTCCAAGAAGACCTCTCTGCTAAGCCTGCTTTTACTGCAAATCCATGCTCCCGCCCTCAGATCAGCCCCAGTGCTACCTGGCAATCCCTCCAGGCTTGCTTTCTGGGGAAACGCAGAGCACTCAGATCAAGGCTATCTGATAGTTTGTTCTGTTTTTGAGCCTCTTGACCTGCCCCTGTCCTCTTACTTTATTGGAAAGACAGAAGACATCTGATGTGCACCCCATCCTCTTTCCAAAAGTTCTTCCTTTCCTTGCATTCTTTTCTTCTTCCAGTTACAATTGAGAAAGAATCATGAGCTCAGGATCATGTCTGTCTTGTTCTCAACACATGACCCGGCACCAACACCCAGTGGGCTCTCCAAATCCATGAATAAATGAACAAATCCTCCAGCCTTTCCTAATCTATGAGGCTGGTCATAATGGTTTATGAACATCTGAAAGACAGGGAGAAAGATTCTATCCTGTTGGTTTAAGGATCTAGGATAATAAATAAGTATGGAATCATTCTGTCTTCATCATTCAAGGATGCCATGAAAGCTCGTGTTCTCAGCAGTATCCAAGCTCTATTTCACATGCCACTCGCCTATGTATGCACTTCTCCCAGAAGGCTGTAATTTGTATGTCTGTGTCCTCAGCATGACACCACACACTACTTGACACAGTGGAACTCAACAGAAGGTTGATGAATCACTGAGTGTCCCTAAATCTTCAAGTCACCATTCTGGAGTTTTCCCTTCCTGCTCCTTCCACATTCAATCTATTAGCAGATCCTTTCTGCTTTGACTGCTACAGCAGGGATAAGCAAACTTTTCCTGTAAAGTATCAGATCATGAATACTGTAGCTGTCTCCTGGCAGCCACTCCACACCCTCCCATTATAGCATTAAAAAAAGCCACAGACACACTACATAAATCAATGGGTGTGTTCAATAAAACTTTATTAACAAAATTGAGGTGGACAGCTCAGTTTTCAGACTCCTGGGATATCTCAAAAGTGTTGTTGGCAAAAGAGAATGAAGCTATGGAAAAGGGCCAGGATATGAAACCCATGTCCCCCACTTTCTAGGTATGTGAATTTGGGAAAGTTTCTTACTCGGCCTGTGCCTCGGTTTACCTAACTTGCAAGGTTATTAGCAGGATTCAGTGAATTATTACATGTAAAGTGCTGCACAGAGCACCTGATATAGTAAGCATTAGGGAGGTATTTATTGTTTATGTCATTGTCATCAACATGGTCCTCTTTGTCATCATCATCACCAAGGAAAGAGTCTCTGAATCCCTTGATCTTCATTGGCTCTGGGGTCCAGGTATCAATCTATGCTACTCACAGGATGACAAGTAAATGGATCTTCTTCCCTGCTTTGACAGGTCTTGACCCTGGCTGTTGCAGAGCAGGGTTCAAAAGCTCCTCTCCTCTCCCCTTTGTATTTCCAAGTGCTTGTTTGCTCCCTTCCAGCCTGCAGGAAGCCAGTGGGTGAGCTACCTTTTCTCCCCTGCTTCTCTCTCCCCTCACCCCTACTCCCAGGATATTTGTGTCCCTGCTATTTATTTAGCTCCCATAATCAGGCTGTTTGTGCTGTGGTGATTGGAGTTGCACAGCTGGGTAAGAATAGAACTCAGTCTCCAGCCTCTTTCGCAACCTTACTGCTGCTGGGGCACCAGAAGGCAGGGCTTGGGGTTTGCCTCTCCTGAGCTTTTCTGCAGCAGCTCACCTCCCCCTTAGCAGTAAGTGTCCGGAAAACCACATGCTTTGGCCTTGTTGCACCTGACAGACTCCACTCCTCCCGACTCTGAGCCCCCTCGCTGAGTCCCACCGCCCACAGGGCTGTGCATCCTTTAAAGATCACTGGGTGCTCTTGGCCTCCCACAGACTCTTAGAGATGGACCCCCAAGTGATCGATGCTGCCTCATTTGAGTAAGTGCTGGGCAGTAGTTGGCTACCGCACTGAGTAACAGAAGACAGGATGCTCCTTCTTTCCATTTTAAAACGTGCAGTATTTAATTAGCTAATGGCACCTGGAAAGCTCTTCTTAGATCTACAAGATATTCCAGTTAGAGAAAGACTGAAAGAAAACCTCCACGGTGCACACTGAAGGCTTTGTCACTGACTGAACCATCATAAACCCTCTTCCTTGGAACACCTGCATGTTTAACCCTCGCCCCTCCAGGAAGCCCTGGACCCCTTCACACAGGTCTCAAGCTGTTTGTGGGCAGACTCTGCCTACACCAGTGTGCTAATTATCTCCTGTCTCTTTGTTCAGCGCTCCAAGGCTCCATGTCCCACTTGCTCCAGGTCACTGTGAACTTCTCTTGAGAACAGATCCCCCTGCCAGCCCCCTCCACTACCTCGCCCACTCCCACTCCCGACTTTTGGGGAGCGAAATCTTCGTCTTATCATCTGACTTCTAAGAAAGTTCAGCCCCTCTTCCCCGTGAACAGCCGTCAGACAAAAGGGAACATACATTCCGTGGGTCTCCTCCAATTGCAAGAAGCAGCCAAAGTCTGGGACCATTGCTGTGTTGAGCAGAGAGAAAGGAGCGTGCTGTACCCCTCTGCGGCACCAGAGGGAACACTGTTGGACAGGGCTGAGGCTCACAGGATTATCAGCCCCAAGGTGCTGCTGCAGACTGGGGCGAAGAGTCTTGGCCGCAGGCCCCATGTATGAGAGATCACAACAGCTACCGACCCCATGACATAAGAATAAGAACCCCACCAGCTTTCTCCAAGGCTGATGAGGAAAGCTTGGTGTCTCCCCTGCCTGTGGGTATAAATGGTGTTATCACTGAGAAATTGGCATCCTAAACTGGCAGGGATCCTAAATTCCCACTGTTCCCATGCCCAGCTGAGAATTATCATAAAAGCCACCAGAAGCTGTTGAAACCTGTAAGCCCCTGCAGATGCCTTATGACAAGGGACACTTCTAGACAGTCCTATAGCCCAGGGCACACAGAAATGCCATGAAGAGCAACTCACTGTCAAATACCATCATCGCAAGAGCAAACAAGCACGCATGGGGGGTGGTTGGCAGATAGGGCAACTAAAAGAATTTGTACTGTTGATATCAGGCCACAATAAAATGACATAATAAAGCAACCTAAAAGATACTGTTTTAGTAGATACATTTGAAATGTTTAAATATCACACAGGGCAGGGGTGCAGCTCAGTGGTAGAGCACTTGCCTGGCATGGATGATCTCCCCCACCCTTTCTCTCTCTCTCTCTCTCTCTCTCCATATATATATATATATATATATATATATATATATATATATATATATATGATGTTAAACTATCAAAGACAGAATAAGCATCAGAACAATATAAATAATACCACAAAACAATATATTAAAATTCTAGAAATAAAAATGTAATAGTCAAAACTTTAAAAATTCGATGGAAAGATACATGTGTCCTTTTCAAGGCCAAAGAGAGAATTAGCTGGAATTTTCACACAGCTAAATCTGAGCTAATAACTTAGAGTGCAGCTCAGGGAGACAGAGGTAAAAATAAGAAAGCAAGGCTTAGAGATAAGGGCGAAATGAAAAGGTTAGACATATGTTCAATAAGAGGAAAAGAGAAAGGGGGAAGACAGAATGCTTAGTATAAATAACTGTCAGCTTAAATCTTATACCCATTTCAACTATCATACATAAATGAACACAAAAAGAAAATGTTTTTAAACACTCACAGATGGAGAGTTCACTACTCATAGACTTATGTTGAAAAAAACTTTTAAAGAAACTGAATCAAAGGAAAAAATGACTCCCAAAACTCACAGTGATATTAAAAACTCATGTGATTCTGATATAAACCCTTGTCTAAGAGCCACAGATTCCAAGCAAACCTGGAATTTACTAAAGTACAAACTAAAAGGGGAGATGTTTACCCCGTATCCAGGTGTCAAGTGAAAGAGGCAGCCATCCTTCCTTGCATTCTCTGGCACAGTTCTTCCAGTTACGGGCCTCAGAGTTTGCTTAGCTTAAAAGAAGAGGCCACAGAACCAGGCAATCAAAAAGGAGAAAAAGGACCAGAAGCTTGTTTATCAAATCCATGGGGATTTGTTCAGTAATGCATTGTGATGGTAATTGGGCTGACTCCTGCTGGTTTCTTTTTGTAGTTAAATAAATAAATTCTGTGTTTAGGAAACAAAACCAAAACAAATTAATAGTAAGTTAAGATATTGGTTTATATGTTGTTAAATCTGAATTAAAAAATTAAATATGAATCTGGGGATGTTTCAACATAAGATACAACTAAAATATAGCTCCAGTGAAAATATTATTTTATGAAATTGCCCTTTTCATGGGTGAATAACTGAATATTGGCAATTTCACATAGCTCAGTCTAATAGATGGCAGAAGTTTGAAAGATGGGAGGGGGAAACCAAATGTGAAGCATTGTAGGAAGAGAAAAGTTATGTTAGACTTTGTTAAGCACATATTTAAAATATTAAGGATACATATTCCGTAAAAATGCTTATAAAAATTGACTGTAATTCCCAGAAGGAAAAAGTATAGAATTTATAACTACCGAGCCAATCAAAGAAAAAGATGAATTAAAAACTTATAAAGATTAGACTAATCCAACAATAGGCATAGAGGGAGAATAAAAGATTTAATGGGC
This sequence comes from Hydrochoerus hydrochaeris, assembly GCA_004027455.1. Taxonomy (NCBI): domain Eukaryota; kingdom Metazoa; phylum Chordata; class Mammalia; order Rodentia; family Hydrochaeridae; genus Hydrochoerus; species Hydrochoerus hydrochaeris. The sequence continues at coordinate 113,627 of PVLA01001236.1, forward strand.
TTTGAATTTGGGTTCAAGACTTGAGCACAAAACTGGAGTTGCCACTTGGTAACTCTGTGCATGGACAAGATACTTAGTAGTGCTCTTTTATAAGCCTCATTTTCCTTGACTGTAAAATGGGGACAATACAATCTTTGTGGGGCGCTTGGATGTGAGATGACGCATGCGACGGCGAGGGCTGGGGTATGCAGTTGGCACTCAGCCCATGTCCGTTATCTGCCCTCCCCCTGCCCAGTGCTACCCTCAACTTCGCACCCCAGCTCCCCAACCTGCGGGCCTCTCCCTTCCTTTTACCCACATCCTCTCAGGTCATCAAGGTCAGTGTTTTTCATTATCTTGTATTTGGTGGGGCTGGTTACAGCCGATATATTCTACAAGGGTGTGCTTTGTGAGAAAACCTGGACCGTGTCGTTTATTAGCTGTTGTGGGGACCCATCAGACTGTTCCAAAGCTCAGGAGCTCTAAAGACAACCCAGGACGTGAGCCCGTTCGTCTAGCACAGGCTCACTGCGGGGTACAGTTATGTAACCATGGCTCGGCACAGGTCATCACGCATGCGCTGTCATGGTGCTAGGTAAGAATGTAAACATAACAATCTGTATAAGAATTATACAGCGAAGATGTGGGTGGCTCTTGCACTCTTGTGCCCTGCTCTGCTCCAAGCTGCCTGCTGTTGTTGCTGATGCCTTGTGCGTGTACATTCTTTACCCTTAAGACTTCACCCTTGAAAATTTCCTTGGGCCCCCTCAAGTGGGCTTACAACCATATATCAAGAAAATTACTATTCTGTGAGCCTCAATTTCCTCATGTGTAAAATGAGCTGTTAGTAGTGTCATCTATTTTAGGGTTTTGGCATCAGGATACAAAAAAGTAAAAATATGAATAGTTTGCAAATTGCAAAGATATACCTGTTGGTAGCAGAGATCTGATCTCAAGTCCAGCAGATGCTGGCTGTCGTTCTAGTACAGTTGGTGCTTCCTGATTCACTGAGATTTCTCTCACCTGATCATGTGTGCATTAAGTCATATAACCTGTTTTTACTAACTGTCTACTATGTGCCGGACACTCAAAGAGCTCATATGGGTTTCAGAATTGTTGGGTACACTGAATCACACTGAGTAGCTTGCTAAAAAATGCCACTTCCCCCAAAAATTCAGCTTCAGTGGTAAAGAGGCCAGGGATATACAGGAATATGCATTAAGTAAGCACACCAGCTTCTTCTGATAAAAGCAATTCTTGGCTCACACTGACTTGGTGTGTTGGTTGACTAATTGATGGTCAGCTTGGGTGGGAACGCCCAGCTGGGCTGAGTTAGCATGTTTCTGGGAAACAGTAGAAAGGGAGAGAACAGGAGGGGAGGATTTTAATGTTGATTTTCCTTGGACAAGCATCGAGAGGCCTTCACCACAATTGGCTCGCTTTGCTGGGAGCTCTGGTCTTCTCTGCCTTGGGCATCATCTCTTGGTTCTCAGCACAGACTCTTCAGCTTCCAGCATCAGTCTTTCAGCTTAATGGCACAGACTCTGTCGCCTCCAGTGCCAGCCTTTGGACTCCTCAGCGTGGCTCCTTTGGTCTTTCATCGAGGATTCCTCTGGCTCCTGATACAGATTTGCATCCATCGACTAGATTCCTTGAATCTCTAGTGAGTGAACAGATCTCTTGCATTTTTCTACATCTGACTCTAGTAAGCACTGACTAATATGTATAGTTCCTTCAAAGTCAGAGGGTGGCCTGCCAAAGTGCTCAACCTGCTCAGACTTTCTGTTGAAACCAGAGTCCAGAGAGAGGACGTGGGGCTTGGTCTGGTGTGGTGTGAGTGTCTTTCACCTCCAATCTTCTGTCTCAGGGGGGATCTACCTGACCTCTTGTTTTTGAGGCTCTGCATCTTGTTTTTGAGCCAGGTTGGCTAAGTTGGCTAATGGGCTGAAATATTGTTGTGCTTGCTGCTGGGTACAATGACTTCAGTTATAGTACCCAACCCCTGCCCCTGAGCTTCCTACATTGTGTTATTTGTCCTTCACTGTCCTTGGAGGAGATGGGCAATTCTGCTTGGTTTCACTAAATTACAGAGAGGACAAAGCTAGGCTTTCTAAGTGCTAGATGGCACGCACACACGTATGACATATCTAACCTGTTTGCAGGAGCCCAGCACCAGTGTGATGCAGACTGGATTTAGTCCAGGGCTGAGGAGCCCAGATTCCCAGACTGCTCCTAAATTCCGCTTGGTCCTCACACTCCTCAGCAGTGGCACAGTACATTCTTCCTGGGCTTCCTCAGCTGCTTGGGAGACCACATCCTTCTCCTCACCCAATGTTTTGTGCATCCTAAACCTCTTACTTCACTACTCTACCTACCTGGTCCTTAGTCTTTCATAAATATGTCCCATGGCAGAAAATTTTCTCTTTATGGAGGCAGAAATTTTAATCCATTGGCTCGTAGATTAATGGGCTTCAGAGACCACCTAATAAAACTGATTACTCTGTCTCAATGCCTTAGTTACTCTTCTCATTGCTAAGACAAAATACCAAACACCCAAAGTTAAAGGGAAGAAGGTTTATTTAGCTCACAGTTTTAGTCTGTAATTGACTGGCTCCAAATCAGGGTGGCACATAGTAGAGGGGCAACAGCTCAGCGTGGTGGAAGACAGAAAAAGCAACAAGGGGGAATGGCAAGACTCTTTTTGTCCCTACCTACCCTAGGGTTCATGTAGTGCTTACACCTTTAATCCCAACATCACACACTCTAGACTCAGCCACCTCTGAAAAGCCCACCCCCATGACTTCATGGGGTTTTGGTGGGACATCCAGATACAAGCCATAACACTCAACCTCCTTGTCTCTGTCTTACAGATGTAAAAACTAATGTGCAGAGAAAAATGTGACACCTGTGTTTGTTCAGTTCACAATCAGACAGCAGTATTCACTTCATCCTCAACAGCAGTGAGACCCATAATAGGGAAGAAATGCATAAGATAACATAAGAGACGTACAAACAGTGGGCGGCAATTGCAGACAGGAGGAGGAGGCTCTGTTGCTGGTCTCCCTGCAGACAGGTTGGATGTGTCTTACATGTGTGCATATGGCCCAAGTAGTTTTCTTGCACTTAGAAAACCTAGCTTCATCTTCTCTCTGCAGATTTTGTATGTGGTGGATCTGTACAAGTGACTTGGTGTCCTTAGTCCTTCTGTTTCTAAAGACACAATACATCTTGTTTGCATATGATCACGTGGACTTCTAGAACAGTCTTAGAATTCAAGTGGAGCAAGGTTAATTCTCTGTCTTGCATGTGTGGGAAATCAGCTGAGCCCCAGAAAATCCGTCTGATTTGTCTGAAGTTGTACTGCAAGGACTTCAGACCCAAGCTTCTCAACCCCTGTTCCTTATTCTTTGTATCTCTGCTTGCTCCATGATTAAGGGCACCTTTCTCACCCCAGAAAGGCATTTTTTCTCCCTCTGGGAGACTAACAGGAAGCAAAATGCACATATCATTGTCCACAATCCTTCTCCCTAGCAGGGTGCATTTCCTGACTTTGTGCTCATGGCAGGTACTAGAGAGCTGGTTGAGAATGTCAAAGCCATGGCGGGTTGTCGCAGCAGGGTGATGGTCCTTGTGCTGTGCTGCTGGGCTTCTGAACTTGCCACATTTAGTTCCACAAAGGAATTTGTGGGCAATCCTTTGGCTTCCCTTCACTCTTTCTGCAGCCCAGCTTTTCCACTACAATAGAATCTCCACAATTTTGCTTCCTTTTTTGCTCCTTTCTTGAGATTCTTAAAAATGTAGCATCTAGGCCTGAGAGAATGTCCCAGAACAGAAACCAAACCAATAGAGAGCAGCAATTCAAAGGACTGGTGTTCTCGTCTGCTGCTGCCCAAGTCGGGGAATCATTCAGCTCCAAGTGCTTCAGTTGTTCTAAATATTGAGTGGGGACAATGAAAGATGCCTGTGCTGTCCCCAAGGGCTGAGGCGAGACTCAGATGAGGAGAAAAAAGGAGAGAGGCATGGAAATGTAGCACCCCGCATAAACATGAGCATCACAGGCTAAAAGCCTTTATAATTACAATACTAAATCCTCAGCTCCCAAAAGCATTCTACTAACCAGAACTCTGTTGGGAATCTTCCTTTAAAAGGCAAATGACTTTGAATCAGGCTGATATCAAGAATCTATCTTTTGATAAAGTAACTTCTATCTTGAGAAGTTCATTCAACCCCATCACTTTCCCTTTCTTTATCTACATTATCACCTTGAGGTTTGGTCTTCTGGAAATAATCATCTGGGGACTCTTTAACATCCCTGTTCATCAGAGAAAGCATCCACCATGCTCACCAGCCTGTGCTTACGGTGGGAAAAGAGCAGAGTCAGACATTTCGGTAGGATATTTAACAAGAGCTTCAGAATAAAACCTAGTTACTTAGAAGCTCAATTTACCAGAACAATTCAGTTCATGAACCTTGACTGTTGTTACCTCCAAAAGCTTTCTAATCGCTACTGGTCAGATTGGATGGAACCCCACACATCCTTCTCACTCGCTAAGGCTGAGAATGGTGGCATTCAGCCAGGCCTCCAACCTGTGCTTCTCTGAGGCAGCTGAAGTCCTGCTACCATTAGCAAGGTCATTGTGGAAAGCATTCAAGAGCCACATGTGTACGGCTCTGCCCGAGTCATTAGTCCTAGGGATCAAAGCAGTCCCATGTCCTCTTGGCACCTGGAACCAAGTAATTTCACTAGTTATGGAAGCCCTTTACTGAACCTTAATTATTCAGGAAGAAGAGACACCCTTGTTGTCAGGGAGAGAGTGTCAAATTCCAGTTTGATGGGACTAGGGCTATTTTCTTGTTCCACCCTTGTGAGTTTTAGGACCAGATAAGAAGGTGTGCACATTATATTATTAGGTGTAGCTGTGAGAAGTGTTACTGCCACCCCTTCACTTTGTCGTCTGACATTTATATTTTGGCTTTGAAGGAAATGGCACCATCATTTGGCCACAGAGTTAAAGCACTTATGGGATCCAATAAGACAGCACTGCAATCTCTCAGGGTGCTGTTCCCTAAGCAAAGCTAATAAGCAAGCTTCTCTCTGCTCTTCTTTTGGAGCAGCTACTCCAGCCACCTCTGTGGGCATGAACCTCTCATTCCACTGTTTTGGAATCAGATTGAGTCCTTTGTCAGAGGCAATAAACATTACCAGATACCATAATAATGGCATTACAGGATCCTCTGATGATAGTGTGGGAAGAAGATCTCATCCAGGCAGAGAAGGGAAGTTGGTGTACAGGATGTGTATCTGTATTCATGAATCCCTATCTCTGCCAAGGAGGAAGGGATTCCAAAGCTAGGCAACAGATCGGTTCTCACAAGAATCGTGCCCTTTCCAGGGCTCAGTGTTGTCCCTTAGAGTTGGCAAGTTGGACGCTCAGCTGTTGTGATTGATTGCTAGAGGTGCCTTGGTGAGAGGGGCTTCTCGTTATAACGACCTCTTTGCCATTACACTGTACTCAAGGCCATGGAACAAGCAGCGTGGAAGCCAGGGAAAGAAGCTGAGGACAGGAACAAGGGGAGTCAGCCTGCCCACCTGACTCCGGAAGATTCCTCCGCAATGAGTACTCTCTGCTCCGTGTCTCCTTGGGCCATCAATATCCCCACATTGTTCCCCAGGTCTCTTTCATGTCAGCCTTCTGCTCCTCATCTTTTCAAGTCCACAATCAGTGAGGTCTGTGAGCCACTGTCCAGGAGACTGCATAATTTGTACTGCAACCTGTACTTCCTTCCAAGCAAATCAGAAAATTTTTTTCTAAGTCTCTGCCCACTGAGAAGTTGTTCTTCATTTCTGCCTTCCAGGCTCACTGCTGAGCAGGGTGGCAATGTGTTTGTTCATCCATTTCTAGCCGATGCCAGGATACAAACAAACTTATCTATAAACCAGGCCTGCAGTTATTTCTCCTTCTGCTAACTGGCCAGAGGGAATTTCCCATGAGGCCCTTGCTGTGGGCTGATGAAGAGACAGTGAAATTGCAGAAATAGATACAATGGGAGTCGGAGTCTATTTAGATGCCTCCCAAACCTACACTAGCCTCATTTCACACAGAGACCTTCATTTAACAACAGAATGCTGCCGCATATACCAAAATTTATGAACAGGTGAATGAGGTAGCACACAATTCATAAGGAACAGCTCAGGCTGCATGGTCACTTGGTGTCCTTTGGGCAAGATATTCTTTAGTCAAATATCTGATTCCCTTTGAATCTGCTAGGTAATAAGACTTAGCAGGAACAACTCGTGCCACCTCCTGGGCTTGACACAGACTCCTCTATTGCTCTGGGACCCACCTGAAAATGACAACTTCATGGGACACAGTATAAATGGGGCAAAATGGAATACCCGAGTACTTTCCCGAAATTCAAAGAGATCCACCAAGTTCAGTGCACAGTACACAACAGAGCAACTTAACTGACTCTGGATGGGCAATTGCACAGTGTTGTATCCACTGAATCCCCAGGAATTTCACTGGGGTGTTAGCGCCTGACTCGTACATGTTGTAAGGTGCTCTTTCTTCCTGTCATACCTCTCTCTTTCGGAGGCCTCAAGGGTTCTTGCAGCACCCTGCTTACCAGGTTCAATTCAGTATAAGGGACAAATGTGAAATGTCTGTAAAGTTTTGAGCCCCCATCAGATTATATTATGGTAGAAAGCAGGAGAGTTGCCATAACCTCCAAGACTAGGAGTATATACCTGTCTCAGTCAGATGACTATATCTGATTATTCTTACTCATTAAGACCAAACAGTTAATTTCCAAATGAATTGTAATGTACCAAGGTGTTCTTGATCTAGTAGAAACCGTGCAGCCAGGGCAGGAGGTGAGGTCAGCAGCTGTTTAATCAAATTTAGGGCAATCTATAGTCCTGAAGTAGGTATTAAACAGGATGTGGTTGAAACCACACCCCTTCCTCTTCCAAGCTTTGATGGTGACTCAAATCCCTAGGGTATCCTCAGGAACTTTCCAGAGGCTTCTCTATGCCCTTTCTATCCTAATAGTTTTCATTCTGTGACTGAGGAAACTAACATGGGATTCTTTCAGTTTCCATTTATGACTATTCCAGCTACACTTTCAAGACCCAGGGTAGTAGCCATCAGCTCAGGCCACAGGCCCACTGGAGTGTAAGACAGAATTAGCCCAGACTCCACTCCTCCCCCGGTCTTGCAATGGACCACGGAGACTTTTACCATCTCTAAAGATTGAAACTGGTTTGGAGTTAGTATCTGATAACCTCTGCTGGATATGAATATTTTCCTTTGTCTTGTGCCTATCACCTTAGCAAATCACCCTCAGGCACCTCCAGAGAAGGCCTGGCAGAAATTTTCAGAGTATACTTGTGGTCACATTTCAGGTTCCTTCCTGAAAGGGACTATGGCCTCTCTTTTTCAAAAGATTCTCAATGTATGAGCTACTATATCTCAGAGAACCAGATAAGAAGGTACAGGTGATCACTATGGTTGTTTAAGCCAGGGTCTCCCCACTTCAATTATAATTGTCCTACTTATATAGATCCCAGGTGACAAACAGCTGCTAGTCACATGTCTAGCAAACACTTGAAATGTGACTAGTCCTAGTTGAGATGTGGTAGGAAATCACTCAGATGGCTTCAAACCTCAAGGGCATCTAAGGATACCTGAGGATGTGAGCCCACTTGTGTAGTACAGGCATACAGTGGGGTAGTTATGTAACCATGACTCAGCACAGGTCAGCACACATGCACTGGTTATGGCGCTATGAAAGAATGTAAATATGTGATGACAACCTGTGTAAGAATTGTACCATAAAGATGCAGGCTGCTCTTGCACTCCTGTGCTCTGCTCTGCTCCCTGCTGCCTGCTGTTGTTGCTGATATCTTACGCATGTGCATTCCCTCACCCTTGAAAGTCTCCCTTGGGCCCCTGAGCAGCCCGACAGTTGTGCTCACATGAGAAATAGACACCAAATTTCAAAGCAGTACAAATAAATAATGTAAAAGTTCTCATTAGTTATGTTTTACATGGCTTACATGTTGAAATCACATGTTAGATAGGAGTTGAAATATATCATTAAATTATTATCACTTGTTCCTAATTTTAATGTGGCTATTATAAATTTTATATTTATAAACTGTGACTCGCATTCTATTTCTATTGGGCTGTGTTAATACAGATCAGTTACCTACCACCATAAATTCATGTGGGGCAAAACAATTTGCCTACTATGTTGTCCTGCTGGTGTAGGGCAGTGGGCCACCTTGTCAGAGCTAGTCAGTCACTGTGTCCAGCTGTTACTGTTGATTCCCATTATTGCTATTAGTGTTAAAGCCCTTGATTCAATTGCAGAACTGCTCACTCTCATTTCTGGTGTATAGACAGCTACACATAGCATTGCAAGGATCCTATGTTCTTCTTACTGATGAATTTCCAAGTGCTTTTGTGAGAGGAGTGTTCTCTGTGCCTTAAGAGAGGGATTAAGCAAGGTACGTATTATAGACACGTTTCCTATCATACTAAGAGAAGTCCTGGTACACTCGGCCTCATTAGAATAGCACACTGTTCACTGAAGGATTACTTAGCCAGGAAAACTGTTAGAGCCACTCTCAGGTGCTCTTACACTACTGTATTATATTTTGAATCCTAAGTGAATTCACCCATATTGACAAATTTGATCCAATTCAACTACGGTTCATCCTCCTTGGGCTAGTACTCCTGGAACCTATTCCATACATGTTCTGAAGTTCTTTGGTCTGGACTGTAATGAGCTATAACTCTCACTGTGAGTCTGAAGGCAATGAAATAAGTAAGGCTAGGCACTGAAGGCTGTAGCCTACTGGCAGGCACCCATCCTGTGGGAAGTCTTACTCAGGGGGACTAGGGCTTCAGGCATCTCAGGTTCCTTTCTGTGATCATCTCAGTCTCAGGTTCTCCTTCCTCCCAATCAGGACCCTAAGGTTAGCACAAAGATGTCATGAAGTAGCATAGGTGTGGCAAATCTCAACCCACATAGTTGCATTTTAGCCCTGATCCACAGCGAGGGACCCTTTTAAGGCCTCCACAGAAACTTTCTATTCTATACCCTTGTCTTGAGTTTCTTGAGTTGAAAATTCAAGGATCAAAGCTTCTTTCTCTCTTTATGTCTCTGTCTCTGTCTTTTTCTGTCTCTCTCTCTAATACGCACATGTACACACCCTCCAGCACAGTAATAAATGGCCAACTGTGGGGAACCACTCAGACTGCTTCAAAGCTCAGAGGGGTCTAAGAGCACCTGAGGACATGACCCTGCTTGTAGTGCAGGCACACAGTGGAATACAGTTGTGTAACCATCACTTAGCACAGGTTATGGCACTATGTAAGAGTGTAAATATGAGATAATAACCTATATAAGAATTAAACAATAACGATGCAGGCTGCCTTGTGCTCTTGCCCTTGCACTCCTGTGTTCTGCTCTGCTCCCCACTGCTTGCTGTTACTGATGTCTTGCTATTACTGATGTCTTGCACACATGAGTTTTTTAACCTTAAGACCTCACCCTTGAAAATCTCCCTTGGGTCTCCCGAGTGGGATGCCACCAACTCTCTCTGCAGTTATTGTATTTACCACTGTTGCCATAGCAATTAATTGCTATAGTCTGTGGTGGATTAACTAATGGTCAATTTGTAACACACAGATGAACTGACCTGGTGTGGTGCTGGGTGTGGCGGGCCCACCTGAGGATTATGGCCAACAGCGTAAAGGGAGAACTGGAGGAGAAGATGGTGCACTGTTGATTCTCCTGGAGAAGCCCGTCACATTGATTTTCCTGATGTGAACTCAGCTGTTCTCACCATCAGAGGAGCTTGGGTCCTCACTGTCACTGAAGATGGCTGCACTTCTTTTCAGGGGAGCTCTGGCCTTACCTTGAGCATCGCTTCCTAGCTCCAGTGCTAGCACAGATCCTTCATCACACTGGTGCAGACTTTCTATCTTATGCCACTGTGGGGCTTCCCAGGGCAGATCCTTGATACAAACGTGCATGAGACATCGCTGTGAACACTAAGCCTCCAGTTGGACTCATAGAGAACATTGCTATGGGATCCAGGTCCTCAGATGGATTCTTTGGGTCTCTTGTACTCTTTTGCATTTGACTTGTTGAGTGAAGATTATAAAGTAATCCTATAAATTATGTGTCCTGTATTAAATTTTTTCCTTGTAAACCCTGACTACAAGAAGTCACTTGCTCACTTAACCTTTTCTTTCTACTGACTTCTCACTCCATATCAATGTAAGTAATAATCTTAATGCTGCCTCACACCACACTGGTGTCCCATTTTCTTCCATTTACGTCTTCATTAAATAAATGAAAAACTTGGTCACAGAAATCATTTTGAATGTTGTTCACTAGGACCACTCTTTCTGCTGCCAACTATTGTATTAGTCAGGGTCTCAGCAGGAACCAACATCTAAAGCCAAAACAGTTAGGAACAGACAGCTCAGTGAAGAGATGAAAGAGTTATGAGCAAAGTTAAAAAGCAAATGAAGACCATTAAGGGACCACGGACCTAGCAACTGTATGAAGTCATCACAACCTCGAATGGCTGACAATGGAAGAAATAATATCACTGAGGGAAGTCATGAGATGTAGGGCCCTGAAGGAGGGGACATGTGGCAGGAGGTGGTACAGTTCATGGAGGGTTACAACCACTGCCGCAGGCGTGATATAAGGGGAAGGTGGGAAATACTTATTCCAGCCTTATGGCCAAACCTGTTCAGAAGCCAGAGGACAAAGGAACCCACAAAGTATTGTCCAAAGAAGTGAGTATCCTTGGCCTCAGCGGGGTGAATAAGGGCTGAGAATATGTATGAGGGTATGGTTAGTATTGCCCTTTACACAATCTTCCTCACCTTTCCAACTAGTAAGACATGTATTATCATTATTATTACCATCACGCATATTGAAGGGAGAGGAAATAAGCTCAGAGAATAGCTTGATCCGGATTCTACAAACACTAAATGATAGGGCTGCGGTTTGACCAAGTAATTTGAATGTGAGTGTTTATATCACACTAAATGAGATTAGTCAGGCTAGTGAAGAGGGCTCAATTAGAGGAGAAAGGGAGACAGAAGTTGGGGCCAAGTACGGAACACTTAAAATCTGGTCCGAGGAATTCATTAGTTCTCTCTTTAAGTGCAGGCTCCTGTGGTACTTAGTCAACCCTGGAAGAATTCAGAAACCGCTCGACCTTGCTCCCTCTGAAGACTCAGTAGGGTGGGCAGAGGGGCAGCCTTGGAGACCCTGTTGCATGCCCTCGAGCTCAGTGGACGTTGGCCATTTGGGCTCCTGTTAGCCACATCCTCTCATGGCGTAATTATTCCATCGCATTTCCTGGAGGGGAGTTTTCACTTACCTCTCGCCAGGAGTTCTGGGTTGAGCTCCTAAACTTTAACTCAGTAGAGTTCATTGCCCCAAAACATGGTTCAAAGAAGGGCACAGGACTCAAGCCAAGGCAAAAAGAGCCAACGAAAGTCAACTCCCTGAATTCCATCAGAGGAACAAGAGCCTCAGGAGTCAGGGTACAACTTGAGCTGCCAAATTTCTACAAATGGAGCTTAGACTGAAGTCAATTAAAGCAAAGGCACACAGAAATGACCAACTTACTGGTCGAAACCTGTGCCCTAATAGATTTACTGTCCCCTAACAAATTTGAGCCTAATCTTGCCATAAGCGCTCTGGACTTTTGTTACATAAACCATAAATGTTCTTCCTCCTCCTCCTTCTCCTCCTGTTTCTCCTCTTCCTCTTTCTTCTTCTTTTACCTGCTTAAGACAGTTTTCAGCCTTTTATAATCACACGGCAAATGTGACAAGAAAAGGAGCTGGCCCACCTTCTCTAGAAAGTTCCTCGACCTTTGCCTTGATCCCACAGATTTTAGAGAGCCGTGTGCGGAGGCAGAGGGTAGGGAGCTGGGGAAGATGAACACCTCCCCGAGATCAGAGACAAGATAAATGCTTGAATCAACACACACCCCCGCAGAGGTATATTTAGTAAACTTTTTTCTCCCAGGGCTTGAAAGATCAAAATTGCTTTTTAAAAAATAATAAAAAGGAAACAGCCACTGCGGTTCCTCTTGACACTCACCCAATTTCTTGGCTGTCACAATACTTCCAAATAACATGTGTAAGCCTTTGCCTGGCTGTCTCTTTTGCCTTAAAACCCAAGGCTAAAAAACAACAACAAAAATCTGCGATTCCAGCTGCATAGTAATGTGTGATCAGAGGCACCCTGAGATCTCTGGGGTTCCTGGATGGTTTTTGGAGCCTGAGGTTTTCCCTGCAACAGCAGAAGGGCTCTGTGCAAAGGTAATGGGCTAAGTGCTTTGAGCTAGGGCTTGCAGCCTGAATTCCTGGGTTCATCAGTGACCCTGCATAACCTCTGAAATCCACCTAGTCTACCTTCGCACCTGTGAAAACAGGGCTTCAGCATCTCCCTATGGAAGGTACAAGGGTGCTAAGCTGGATGGAGGTGCCTGTAGAAATGAACAGTAGAACTGGGGAAACCCTTTGACTACTTCTCTTTGTGTTTCTCTTGGCTTTTGTTACTGCCTAAATAATCACCGCATCTACATATTTCCTTAAAAATGGTGGAGACATTCTGCCATCTTTCCCTGCCCCCATTCTGAGTCGCACGACCTCCCAGTCTGGTTGCTTCTTGGCCATGTCCCTCTCTTTCCAAACATCCAACTAAAGGGCTCTTTCAGCTTTATCCTTCTTGGTCTCCCTGCCACAGGGGTGATGGTGAATTACCCTCTTTTCTTCCACTTTCTCCCCTTTTTGCTTAGCAAATACACGCTAATTGACCTTGGGCAGTAGTACTCAACAGCAAAAAGTAACTGACTTCAGACTGTGTGTCAGAGGATGAGCACCTCAAGGTTGGTGAGGGAGCTGAGTCATCTGCCACTGCAGAGTGATGGACATGAGGACACCCAGGCCACTTGAAGGAGTTCCTGGGGACAGCAGCTACAAAGGATGTGAATACCTGCGTAAGGCAAGTGAAGCACAGGAGACCTGGGCATTACAGGGAACAGCTCCAATGTGGGGAGCTTAGGGTACCACAGGACGGAAGAACAGCACTGCCTCTGTGTCCCATAAATGCTACTGTCCACTGAAATCCCTCCTCTCACATAACACAAATGGGTTCATAGCCATGGGCTGGACTGTATGGCTGCACCATACAGCTGGACTACATTTCCCAGCCTCCTTTGCTGTTTGCTGAGGCTGCATAGCTAAGTCACGCCCAAAGGGAGTGAATGGACGCGTGTGTACCTCCTTCATGCTCTCTGCCCTTCTGGAGAGCTGGATAGACAGTAACTGAGGTCCCAAGAAGAAGGGTGCCACAGGAGGGTAAGAGTTCAGAACCCAAATGACAGTGTGCTGCCCTTTAGCAAACTCGAGCTATTGGCCAAGATTGCTACAAGAGCCACACAAGAACTTTTCATGGGTTAAACCATGGAAGATTTGGGGTCATTTGTATTGCTGTTGTATAAGTATCTTACATAATGCATTCTGACTATGGTGCATTTGTGAAAACTTTACAGAGTCTACATATATGTAAAGAAAAGGGAGTTAATAATGTAATAATACTGTAATACTGTAATAATACTGTTAATGTGGTTATCTATGGGCAGCAGAATTATGAGAGAATTTCATTTTTCTTTCACTCTTCTGCCTTTTCCAAATTTGCTGCAGTGAAATAGGTTATTTTATATTCAGACAAATGTAAAATCGCTACATTCAGGTAGTAACACAAAGATAACAACAATTTGACAAAGAATATTACAAGGAGACAAGCACAAAGTATTTTCAAGGAAATTTAGAGATAGAAAAAGAAAGAAAATGAATAGAAAGAAAATCCAATGCCATATTCTTTGAGAACCGGTCGCTCAGAGAGCAAGATTGGGGTCCCCTCAGATGGAGGTTCCCGTCCAGCCCGGCTGGACTCCCATGCTCTGAACGCACTGGACCTCATCCTGAGGGCTGCCGGGGGTACAGGCAGCAGGAGTCGTTAGCTTCTTTCTGTATCTTCCTTCACGTAGTGTAGGGAGGCTGTGGGTATTCATGCAGTTAGCAGAGGGAGGTTTGGGTATCAAAAGATGGAAGAGGGAGAGTAGGGTGTTAGAAAGGGGGGCCTTTGTGGGATGACCTTGCACACTCCTTTGTTCCCTTTCCGAAGCTTACTCCCCACCACCACAGCTTCCAGGAGAGCAGAGACTGCCGCTTGTCTCTCTACCCCACTTTTTCTCTGCCCACCTTCTTGGCATGGCCAACCTTGGGCCTCTTCCCTTCTCACACCAGCAATCCTCACCTGTGCTCCCCAATTTGACTCTCCAGCTAAGCTTGAAATCCAGAGGGTCCCTGTCTGTGAAGCCTCGCAGGAGAATTCCACCCCTCCCCACTTCCTCCTGGGGACCAGTGTCATCACCACTGACTCATTTCTGTCCAGCTCACAAGAATGCTGGTGTAACTGTCATGCTTTGTCGCTCTCTCCAGCCACTCGCCAAGGTCTCCTATTCCACCTCCTTGGAATCTTTCAGAACCTTCTCGCTCCCTTCATGCCACTGCCTCAGCTCTGCTCAGATCACACCGCCTGTATGAATTGTGACAACACTTCTTTGATTCATCCCCAAACCCTCAAGGCCCTCAATTTTGCTCTAAGGATGATGCTTCTCTAACTTAACAAGAAATGAGAAGCTATTTCATGTATTCAGAGAATGATATTAGAAATAAATACTAAAATAAAAGTCTATATACCTACATTTGGAATTAACAAATGGGAACAGTTTCTGCTTGTTTTCCTAAAGATAAACATTTCTAAATCACAGAGTCTAAATTTTTATGTCAATTCTTCCCTGAAAAGCCTCAGTGAATCCAAATTGCACTCAATATCACTTCCAGACTCCTTAAACTGACTTTTAAGACCACAGGCAGCAGAGCAGCGGTGAGGAGCCCGGGTTCTGGAATCTACCACTTGGCATCACACACATTTTATCAGTTGCTTAACTTTTCTGAGCCTCAGTTTCCTTGTTGGTAAAATAGGGGTAACATTATGGAATGTTTGGGGATTGCTTCACACATCCCAGTCTTCAAAAACAGATTTCTAACTCTTCTATCCCAAATTCCAGGGTGGGAGAGAAATGATGAAGGAAGCTTTAAAAGGAAAGGGAAAGAAAAGATCAACAGAATTTAAGAATTTGGCAAGAAGGAAAGGAGAGAAAGAAATCAGAAGGAGAGATGTCTAAACGCAGGAAAAGAAAATAATGAGAAGAAAACAAATAGCCAGAAAAAGGCACCTTCCCTGCGTGAAAGTGCCCCTCTCTGGACTAAAGGAGCACTAGATCCGGAAGGAGCTGGCGTGCGGGTTAAGGTCACCACCGGCCCGCGTCCAGTCGGGGCCTGGGTCACTGGCGCCTGACCATGTCCACAGGGGGCGGTGTGGAGCCCTCGCTCCCTCTGCCTGTAATTCACCTTCTCCCTGGGGAGCCGAGGACCCAGGGCTGAGCTGACGCCCTGTCACCTGGATAGCTTCTGCTGCTTGTTATCTGAGGGATAAGACAGGCATCGAGCTTTCTGGAGATTAATTTTTGATTTATTGGTGGTAACGATGATTTATTCGGATACACCCCCAGGGCAAAGAAAGGGCTGTAAATATTTTAAATGCTGTTAGTCGGTGACAAGAAACATAGCTGTTTGGGGAGCAGGGCAGATGGGAATTTCAAATGCTTTCCCTAAATTACTTAAAGGCAAACTGTGAACGTTCTGGAGCTTGTTTAAGACAGAGGCTGGGGGTAGGGGAGAGAAACAGACACAATTGTTACCTTATTAACTCAGACGGGTCTAGTGTTTTCTCTGCAGAGTCCATTTGCTTTTCCCTGTGGACTGGATTGGGTTGGATTTTGCAGCCTGTAGAGGTGAAACAGAGCAGCAGCCCTCAGAGTGCTGAAGAGAAGAAGCACTACCAGGGGGGTCAGGAACGGGAGCCACCAGCCTTGCACCCTGGCAGTGCCCGCAGGGCAAGAGAGAGCCGTGGGGAAAGCCCTAGACTAGCACCCGGCGCCGGCGCTGCGCCCTGGACCCCCGTTTGCCCACCTGTCAAATGGGGCCTGACCCTTGGGGGTGTAATAGGCTGGAGAATACAACCTTGACTCTTTGCTTTGAAAACGAGGAGAGAAGGCCCCACAGCACTGGTTTCTCCAGCTTTTAATTCCTCCTGCTTCTTTTATCAGCCCCAATTGTCAGAGAGACAGAAATGGCAGTTTCCCCTCTCATCACAGGGGGTGCAGCTGAGGGGTGGGCTGCAGCCCGCTTGAGGGGCGGAGGAAAGCAGGAGGGGGTGCTGGGGGTCAGCACCAGGCTCTTCGTGGGCTTCGCGGTCTGTACTCCTCCCAGGGCCAGACAAGGGTGAGAAGAGGGAGCCACCCGTCTCAGCTGTGTGACATGTGAGAAGTCAGAAGTACTGCAGAAATTCCATAATGTGAAAATGCCCCTTTTTTGCCTCTGGGGAATGAACTCGGGGTCTTCACACCACCCATACATCCCCAGTCCTTTTTATACTGTTCTATTGGAGTCAGGTTCTCACTAAGTTGCCCAGGCTGGGCTTGAACTTGTGATCTTCCTGCCTCAGTCACCCAAAGTACTAGAATTACAGGCATGTGCTGTCATGCTGAGGTTAAAATACCTAATTTAAAAATTAAGACAGGCCCAGTTGTCATCTAAAACAAGTTGTTTTTGTGACCCAAAGGACAAAGGCCAAGGTTCCTAGGTGTGGGGACCTTGGCTTTGTATGGGGACCCTGTGCATCATGGCCACTGTCTTAGTCACTCTCTCGTCACTAAGACACAACACTTACCACCCACAGTTTAAAGGAGGAGTGGTTCGTTTTGGCTACAGTCCATGGTCGGCAGACACCCTGGGAGAAAACAGAGGGAAACTTCGCACAGCACAGCTGCCAGGAAGCAGAGAGAAGAGGGCGCCCGAGAGGGAGTGACCAGCTCTTCTGACCAGACCCAGTAGCAAGTCAGCTATGTGGCTTCTATGATTCAGTCACCTTCCAAAAGCCTAGCCTCCAGGCGCCGGAGGCTTGGGGGACACTTTCCATCTGGACCATCACTGCCACTTGGCTCAGGCTGTGATGTCGTTGGTCTTCTACACTCCGGCTTTCCCACTGGAGGCAGCCTGTTCACTGGCTCCTAAGTGAGACAGGGGTGGATGGCAATCCCTGCCCTGTTACCTTGGGATAGTTGCTTAACAGGTTATAACCTTCAGTTTTCTATGCTGTAAACCTGGCTCTTCTAATCTGTATCTGCTTCCCTGGGCTATTGTGAAGAGGAAGTGGGATGCTGTACATAAATCATTTAACAGAAGGCCTGGAGATAGTAAGTGCTCGATAAACGCTGGCTACTATCGTAAAAGAATTACCTGTAAATGGGTATCCTGCCCTCATTCCCAAAGTGAGACAAAGTGCTTGCTAAAATTACTAGCGGTAAGGAGAACAAAGGTCAGCATGGGGCTTTTTTTTTTTTGTATAAACAAAACTTTTTATTTAAAGAAAAAAAAGAAACAGAAAAAAAGGTAGCTACAATACAGAATTCCAAAGGAAAAACAAGGAAAAAAATCACTGAGAAATCACTAGTTGATAAATTGCATATTGTCATCTTGGATGTAGTTGTTCATGTTACAAAATTAAAGGATACATAGTAGGCATTCAAACAGTGAGACTGCAAACAGTTCTGCTCAAAGATCTAACAAAGATTCAGCAATATGCTCATCTATTTTACACACTCAAACATACATGCAGTTATATCCCTTAGAGCACTTTCTTTTTCTCTTTTTTACAATAGCAATTACACATTCGGGGTTTTGTTACTCTTTTAGTTCTTATTACTTTTTACACTAGAGACACAATGTGATATTTATAAATCTGTTTCTTATTTATTTCACTAATAAGGATAGTCTTAAGTTGTCTCCATTTACCTATGAAGGCCTCAAGATCATCCTTTTTATAGCTGAGTAATATTCCATGGTATAAAAATACCACATTTTTTTCATCCACTCTGCAGTTGATGGACATCTTGGTTGTTTCCAAGATTTAGCTATTACAAATTGTGCCGCTATGAACATGGTTCCTTGCGGTTCTTAACCTAAGTCTGGGCACGGGCTGGGAGTCTTAGCCAGCCCCTCCCAGGAGACATCCGAGGTTGGACCTACACAGTCATGATGAGTCTGCTCACCCCAGCCACACGTTGCCTGCGGCAGGTGCCACAAGCTCAGCAACACATCACCATGTGACAACAGATGTCAGGGAAGCTGAGCCCTGAGGATCTTAGCCACCAAAAGTTCCCCACCAGCTCCCCACTGGAAATGGACTGCTTCCTTTTCTGAGTTGGATGCTAAGGACTGTAGAGCTAAATATATGGCCCATATGGAGCAAGCGCGTCACACTTCGTTTATACAAGCCGCCTCTAAAATTCTTGCTCTTATTTCCCTGTGTCTCATCTCCCCTTACTTGTCTTAATTTACTTTAATCTGACTTTAAATCCGTTTTGGAACAAGGTGGGGAATCATAAATACACTTGATCTGTCTTTCAACAGCTTCCCGTTGTAATGTACATTTTGTAGTATATTCTTTTTTTCTAAAAATGATTGCCTGCTGATGCCTGGAAATGGCTGTGTTTGCCTGTGCTAATTGTGTCACTGACTGGATTTAAAATTCAGAGTTTTGATGAGCTCTCAGGAGGCAGAGTGTCCAGGTTTTCAGTATAAAAAGGCAGAGGTGGGCCTCCCCAGGTGTCTGCTCTAGCAAATCAGGTCAAGGCAGGCGTTTTGCCTGCAGGGAGGCATTTAGTGCTATCTAGAGCCATTTTTGGTTATCACAGTGTGTGGTGGAATAGTATCTGCCTTTACCCCCGGAGTCTGGCAGGTTGAGGTCTGAGGTTTATTAATCAGCTTTCTTGTTGCTAGAACACAATGCCCAACACTCTCAACTTAGAGGAGGAGAGATTTAATTTGGCTCATGGTTTGACAGAATTCAGTCCATGGTTGCCCGGCTCCAAAGCAGAAACATCACGGTGGAAGGGCGTGGTAAAACTTAACTGCTCAGTTCACAGCGGCTGTGAAACAGAGAAGGCAAACAGGACTACAGAGGAAGGGACCAGGGGACATGTTCAAGGTTGCACCTCCATGACCCACTCACACCCATCTAGAAGTACACTGTGCTCATCTTCTGGGTGTTTATTAATCCAGGCAGTGGACACATCATGATGAACAGTTACAGGTTGCTGCTAAAGTGTACCTACAATGCACAGAACAAAGAATTACCTATAACAAAGAATTACCCAGTTTATTTTATCAGCAGTAGAAGGTAGAAGCCCTGGTTGAAGGGTAGGTAAGAGCAGGGAGAAAGAACAGAGGCTTGTGGGTACCAGCGCTAGTCTAGGAGATACGGGCAGCCTCCCTGACCTCTGCCAGAAAGAGCAAAGACCTGAGAGGGCTCCACAACCTCAATAACCAGGAGAACCTGGAGCCTCCCACTGGAGACACAGGGCACCCTGGTCCCAAGCATCCAGGTGGATGGGGTCTGAGCTTGGTCAGGGAGGAGAGACTTTCCCTTATCCCTGGATGTCTCTGGTTGCCCCTGTGCCTTCCCATACTGGGAACTCTGCCCCGTGAAACCCTAGCAGAGGAGGAGAGGGCTGAAGGCGAGCCAGAAGGGACACGAGTTGCCTGGCCTCTCTTCATGGGCTGCCTCAGGCCAGCTGCACCTTGCACTGATGTCACAGTTCTTCTCAAGGGGACACTCTGCATACCAGTCTTCCCTTTAAGGTTCTGATAATGACTTCTTCCTTCTGCCTCTTCTGGGTTCAAGATAGTCACAGCCCTCACTGTACTGGTGCTAGAACCTGAAGTCTGTCTTATGATTTCCCCACACACTGCTGCGCTAGAATTCTCCATTAAAAAAAACTAAGAAAAGACAGGCAGACAGACAATGGCTCGTGCAATTATGGGAAATGAGAAGCTCTACTCTATGCCATGCTCCCTGGAAAAGCTGGTGTAATTCTAAGACCTGAGAGCCAGAGAGCATATGGCATAAACTCCAGTTCAAGTATGAAAGCCTGAGAGCCAGGAGGACCCATGTCAGGAGATTGATGTCCATCTTGATCTGTTTTCTACTGTTATAACAGCATTCCATGGAATGGGCAACATAGAAACACTAGTAGTTTATTTCGGCTCATACTTCTGGAGGTTGGAAAGCCTAAGAGCATGTACCAGCATCTTGTGAGGGCCATCCTGCATCCTAACATGGCGGAGAGACAAGTGAGCATGCACAAGACAGAGAGGAAGGCCCGGGTCAGACCCTTCCCTTTCACTAGAAGCCTGCTCCCACCCTCACTGACCCACGCCTGCAACAATGGCCTTACCCCACTCATGTGGGCAGCACCTCACCTAAACACCTTCCGAATGCCCCACCTCCAAATGCCTCTGCATGGGCAACTAAATGTCACCTTGAACCACAGGAACGTCTAGCTCAACAGTCAGGCAGAAAGTGAGCTCAAACTTCCTGCACATTTTTATTCTATTTGTTCCTTGGTGTGTGTCGTTGTGTGTCCCCCACCCCAGCAGACCCTTACCTTCCCATCACCAGCTCAGACATGAGCCTCCTCTGGAAACACCTTCACAGATGCGCCTAGGAATCATGTTTAACCAAATACCTGGGCATCCCGTGGCCGGGTCAAGCTGACTCATCAAATCAGCCATCACATCAGCCTATACCTTGGTGAAACCTCCTCTTTATTCATTGTCCTTCAAATCCCCCTTGCTGGAGTTTGCCATCCACTTCTTCCAGGGGCTTTAGACCACACACACTCATTGATTCATTCATCAAGCTTTCACCAAACACCTGCCTGGCCTGCAAGTCCCTTCCTGCTAGGCTACCAAAGCCCACCTACTGGCCGGTGCTGCACCACTGCATGAACCCCACTTTCAGTGAGCTGGGATGCAGTGTGTCTGCCCCAGCTCCATGTCTCGAGTGTTGGTGGTCTGAGTCAGGGCTGCTCCTTGGTGCCCAGTGGACCGCATCCCTGAGGCCCTCAGCCTGGGGGTACAAGGTGGAGTTACCCTGACCTTGCAGCTCCATCTGCAGCCGGCCCTCCTTGGCTTTCCTTTTCCTTGGTTCCAAGCTGAGGGATTGGACTTAGACAGCCTGCAGATTTTCTATATTTGGAATTAAAATTTTCCAGTCTGAGCTGCTGTCCAAAGCCTGAGCCGGGCAGCAGAGGTAGGCTGTCTGCACCAGCTGCCTGTGTCCACAGCCTCCGGGGCAGAGCTGGTGAACGCTGGGCTCATCAGCCCTGCCCCTTCTGTGAGTCCACCCAACATGCACATGGGGGTGTGGGGGGAGTTAGCACCTCTGGGTCCTTCCTCACCTCTCTGCTCCTAAGCACACTTTTCTCCCAGGACTGTGCCAGTTCCCTGCAGTCCAGACAGCTAGAGGGGTGCAGGGAGGGCGTCCAGGGTGGCCTTGCCAGTGTCAGCTTCTCAGGCAAACACAGGCACCAAGCTTTCTGAATGCTGCCAGCCAGCAGAGTCCACCAGAAACAAACAAGTCTTCCCTGCCTAGGGGGGATGTTTCGTCCTGCCACTCTGTACTAACGAGCACCTCGCATTCTCCAGGGCTCTCTCGGCTTGACCCAGAGGACCTCGCTTTAGAAAGTGGCAGGGATGGAAGGATGGCAGCCGTGCCATGGGCAGCGAGCAGTGCTGGGAAACAATCTCTTAGCCTCACAACTTCTTCTCAGTGAGGTGTGGATCATACAGCCCTGTATGGATGAAGCACAGAGAGGGAAAGTAAATTTCCTGGAGTCACACAGCTAGCACATAGAAGAGCAAGGATTTGAACTCAAGACTTTAGGTTATGCACCCTGAGAGCTTCCCATTATACCTTATACTTCTCGACTCACAGAGCACCCCACCCCACGGGACCTGGGCACCAGCCTCACTGTTTGGTCTCACGGGAAAAGACAGAGTCAGATGGCAGCTGCTGTGTGTCAGTTCCCAATTTATTAGGGTCTCCAGGTTCTGAGTTCGGAGCTTTCAGCCCATACTTCCCACCCCAGGGCCAAGAGGCTTCTCAGAAGTGAGCAGGGAATTCTGGGAAGCTAGGTCCTGTAGGACATCTCCTCATGACATCTCCCAGCAAGAAAAGAGGACACCAGGGGCCAGGCCAGGGCCTGAGGAATCTCACAGCAGCCTTGCCTCACCCTGGGCCATGGGTGGAGCGGGCAAATGTCACTGCCCCACAGCCAGGAACAGGCCACTTTCCCCTGTGAGATCTGTACCTGGACCTGGCGGCAGACACCTATAAGCCCAGCACGCTGGAAGGCTCAGGCAGGAGGATTCCAAGTTCAAGCCCACTTGGAGGAACTTAGACCCTGGCTGAAAAGAAAAAGAAAAAGACCCTGTCTGAAAACAAGAGGTCAACACTCTGAGAAAGGGAGCCGAGGTGAAGGGGGCTTTTCTTCTCTGCGTGTGAACCTTTCCGGGAGGGCAGGGGGGAGGCTTGCCTTCCTTCTCCCTCACCCCTGCAGCGCCTCCCTCGCGTTTGCCTCGTCCTGCTCCCACTCACATTCAGTCACTGCCTCATTGTCTGGCGATTCACTGGTCACTGCCGTTGATTTCCCCAGCCTGTGAGCTCATACCTCTGCCGCGGCCACAAGTCTGGCAGGACCGGGGCCTTGTGCAAAGTCCCTCTGGAGGGACCTCGTCCCTCTCTGTCTATGCCTGACCACGGGAGTTGTGGGCTGCTGTACAAATGCAGTGTGATTGAAATTTATAGTGAATGTGTAAATTCTAAAAATTGTTACAGTAAAAGACGCATGGCCGTTAATCCCACGCAAAGCACTCCCCCCTCACTTTGAGTGCTCTTGGTTTTGCCGTTTTCCGAAGCAGTTATGGAAGTGCTCTTTCATGGGGGTTTTTTCACTAGTGTGACCGAGACCGAGTGAATGCTGCTGCCGAGGGCACCCCACGGAAAGGCAGCTCACAAACGCCGCTGAGCGTCCCCACCCGCCTCATTCACCGGAGCTGGCACCGTGCGATTTCTGCCTCTTTCCCGAAGTCAAAATGACCATGAGAGCTGAACATTGAACCGATTCAGGACGTTGAGGCAGCGGTGACAGCACAACAAAAGACACTCATGAAAGAGGACTCCCGGAGCCGCTTCAGAAAGTGACAAGAACAACAGAATAAATATGTATAAAGAGGGGAGAATTTTAAGAGAATTAATGGAATTTTTTTATTGTAGTCAATTTCCTAATTTAAACATCTTCTATATTTTTGAATCACACCTGGTATGTATTGCAATATGCACTTATTGTAAATATAAGTGCTGGTTTTATGAAACGCACGCGCGCGAGCACACACACACACACACACACGAGCGCATTTCTAACAAAATTACAGTGTCTCTGAGAGCAAGTGACATGTCCCAGTGGTGCAGATTTCTCTCCAGAAGTTAAGCAAAGATGACCCCTGGAGCAGGGGCCAGGAGTTCTCTTGAGGTTCCATTACACAGTAAGTCCTTGAATTGTACAGGCTGTGGTGCAGGTGAGTGCTTTACAGCTGGCCAGGAGCGGGGAGGCCACTTCCTATCGGCTGCCCATTTCCCAAATTCCCGGTTCCATGCTACCAACATGAGGTCTCTAAAAGCAGAGTCGGGAAAAGGGGTGCTCACCATCATCTCTCAGGAGTTGGTGGGCACCGGCTCCTGCTGAAGGATACTTACTTGGGAAAGGGCTTTGAAAGGACCGATGGGGATTACTGCGCTCTAATGCACCCGTGAGTCACCCCTCGGTGCTGCTCCTAGGGTAACCTGCCCTGAAGAGACAGGAGAGGTTTGCACCTGATCTCCTATCTGGACCATGCCGAGGGAACATGCAGTCACCTGATGGCCCCTCCAGATGACCCTATGGACCCCAGTCAGGGTGTCAGGTGCCTGTACCATGCACGTATGTTACAGGGACCACTCCCTCTTCAGAGTTCTCTGCAGCAGTGACCAGGAGACAGCAGTGTCTGTGGAACTTGAATGTGAGTCGCAGCGCAGCTTCCTGTGGCTGTCCTGAGTTCAGTGTCCTCCATGCATGGGGAAGTGGTCAGCACTGAGCCCTGTGCTCCTTGGAGCTGGGTGCGTGGAGCATGAACCCTGGGCCTCCATGTGCCATGAACTGTGAGCTGTGGTGACATTTACATCCCCTGGCATCAGAACCTGGGCACCGGCGTGGCGCACACGTTGCAGGTAGCTTCCCACCCTGTTAAGGACTCCTGCTCCAGTGCCCTGGTAGAGAATGCCCCTCTCCACTTGATCACATCTGGAACAGCAGTGTCCGACAGAGCTTGGACATCGGGCAGCATGCAGGGTGGGGACTCTCTCTCTCTGCCTTTCCCTGACTTGGACTCAGCCTTCTGTCCCTCAGCACCCTAACCGGCATCGTGTACAGGCTCTGACACACGTCAGCAGGGGCATAAATATTTATGACATGTAGCTAATGCAGTTGGCTTACAGGATTTCTGGAGCTTTGGATAAGAGCTGGGTGCACAAGAAGCCATTATGTGGAGGGGGGGCCTGGATGGGGAAGCAGCAGCTGTGGACACAGAGGGGAGGAGGTTCCTGGCCTTTCAGAATGTTCTGGAAGCCTGCCCTTCACAGAAGTAGGCTGAGTGTCTAAATTTGAGGGGAGGGTCCCCTGGCAGCTGCTGCCATGTGCAGTGGGCTTTGAGGATTAACCAGCCTTTGTGCTTTTACTCTTGGGCTTTTCAGGCCTCAGCATGACAGATCCACAATCAGAGGGTAGAAAATGTTCCACACCTTGGCTGCCCCGAGGCTGAGCCCTGTTAGATCTCCCCAAGACCTAAGCCCAGGAAGGAAGTGGCCTAGGCCTCTACCCTGCAGGGCCCCCCAATAGCTGGCCCCCACTTTCTCGGCACTTAGCTGCCACATCAGAAAACACAGACCTTCAGAGTCCCAGGGGCACAGCCAAGGGCTGGTGACGTAGAGGACCCTTCCTCTGTGGCTGGCTGTCAGTCCTCAGGTGGCCAAACACTCAGAGCAGGGACAGATGTCTCTCTCCTCTGGACTCAGGTGGGTGAGGAGTGGTGGGCAAAGGCCAGGGAGAGAGGGGCTTGCAGGAGAGGAGGGCATGTGCCTGAGGGTTACAGCTTGGGTGACCTGTCCCATGGGCCCTTCCTTGGGAGGCTGGGAGGGCAGAGGACTGCAGTCAGCTGAGCTGTGTGGAGCCTGAACTCTGCCAGAGAGGAGGTGCCTTCCAACCAGACCCTCCATGAGGCCAAGCCTCGCCTCCCAAGTCCCATTCAGTCCCCTGCAACCCCACACCCCAAGCTGCTACTGCTTCCAACAAGGTCTTACACTCTGCATATCCGTTTCCTGGACCTAACTTCATTCCATTTGCCTCTTTAGTCAAACCAGTTTCCTTTCCTCTTTCTCAATGGCTCCTCAGCCAAGAAGAAAGGAAGAAAGCCAGATGAAAATACCCATGCTGGGCGTCACATAATGGTGCATGCTTGCCATGCCAGCACTTGGGAGGCTGAGGCAGGAGGACTTCCATGAGTCTGAGACCAACCTGGGCTACATGGTGAGACTGTCTCAAAGAAAAAAAGAAAGAAGGAAAGAAAGAAAGAAAGAAAGAAAGAAAGAAAGAAAGAAAGAAAGAAAGAGAGAAAGAGAGAAAGAAAGAAAGAGAGAAAGAGAGAGAGAGAGAGAGAGAAAGAGAGAAAGAAAGAAAGAAAGAAAGAAAGAAAGAAAGAAAGAAAGAAAGAAAGAAAAGGAAGTCAATGCTGAAGGCTAGAGGCTGGGGGCCAGCCTGGGAATCAACTCTCCACTTTGTTGATGCCTTGGCCTAAGCCAGAGAATCATCGCCCACCAAGGGCAGCTCTCCCCGCACCCCCCCCCCCCACGCCATGACTAGAGTGACCCCTTTCCTGTGATCCCCTCTGCCCTGGCCGGGCCCCCAGCTGTGATCAAGCCCCTGCACTGATTTTGTTCACACACTGTTTTCCCCACCGACTGTAAACTCCTTGAAAACTGATCTGCACACGGCCCGTCGTGGAACTTGGACTCCCACCAGCATCCGGAACAGAACAGGGGCTTAGGCATATTTGGTGAAATCTCCCGAGTTAGTGAAATTCATGAAAGCCAGGGCAAAACCGTTCTGAGCATCATGGTGGTGGGAGGCGGGCAGGGGGAGGAAGGACATGAGCCTGTGTCTTCCTGAGGTTCAGTGGCCTAGGTGCCCTGCGCACGGAGGGCGGGACTCTGCGCCCAGTGTGCGGCCAGCTGCAGGAAAGTGACCACAACTGCAGTCCCCCAGGGCCAGTGCCAGGCATGCCGGGTGACCGCACGGTAAAGACAGCAGCGATGTTATATGGAGCGGTCATCTGTCACCTGAGGACGAGGGACCCCTCTCTGGGGCTCGCAGCATGGAAGAGGGCAGAGAAGTGAGTGGGGCCCAGCCCCTTCCAGCAGCTTCCATGGCAGCCAAGGAAGTGAGAGCAGCTCAGCCAGGGAGCAGGCAGGTGGGCTGGTGGCCCAGGGTTGAGGGAGGGGAGGACTCAAGGCCAAGGGGCAGGGTGGCACTCGAATTCTAGGTGTAAAAGACTCACAGGACAGATTTGGTGGTGGATCCAGAGGCAGCTGATACAGAGAGCAAAGGAGGAAAAAAGGAAGGATGGGAATGAGATCGGGCAGGCGTGCTGGGTTCAGGGAAGGTGTGAGACATTGAATGGGCCTTGAGGTCAAGGAAGTGCTTAACTACCGGGGCAAGAGGGATGAAAGCAACAGGCGGGCCCGAGATACTCGGCCACCCGAGGGCGAGGGCTGGATGGGACTGTGGGTGCTGGATCTGCACCTGGAGCCCTTCCCCCCAGCAAGGGTGGTTTTCAAATTTTAAAGACGATGCGTGCATATTCCACAGAACTAACAGTACAAACAATGTTGATCACCATTGTGCTGGCACATGTCTGTAATCCCAGCACTCTGGGAGGCTGAGGCAGGAGGCTGAGGCAGGAGGCTGGTAAATTTGAACCCAGTCTCGGCAATTTAGCAATTTAGTGAGACCCTGTCTCAGAAGAAAAACTGATAAAAGACCTGGGGATGTAGCTTAGCACAAAGGCTTTGGGTTCAACCTCCAGACTAGGAAAAAATAAAAAAGATGTAAAGAAGATATTGACTGAAAATCTAAACTCTCTCCTAGCTTGACTCTTGGTCTAGAATTCCCTCCTCAGGCTCCTCTGGAATCTGTCTCTCATGTTATCATTCCAGAGATTTCTAAGATATAAAAGCTTATATTTTAACACAAGTGATAACATGCTCCGTGTAAAATTAAAAATGTATCAGCAACTATTCCACGCCCCTATAAAATTTCCATGCTATTTTCTTATAGCTTTATTATATTCAACTGTGTGTGTGTGACAAATTAATTTACCCAAATCTATGTTGATAGTTAGCTTACTTTAATTTTTTTACTATCATAATTAGTACTGAAAAAGAATTCTTGAATATCTTTCAGTTTACACATATGAATCTATACACATAGCTCGTCAAGGCGTTTGCAAATTGGAAACATGACCGCTATCCCCAGTGGCTTCCCTTCTATAAACCCCGGGTGACCATGCCTGTGTCCTTCCCATCAGCATTAAACTTAGTGACTTTTATCTGCACCAACCTAAGGGGCAGTGGTGTGTCATTGGGATGCTAAGCTGAACGCTTACCCAGAGCTGCCTTCCACGTGTTCCCTTTTACTTTCCCTGCGTCTTTGAAGGCATTTGTTCTCACTCCTTCTGCAAATTATTTATATCTTTGGTCCACTTCTATTAAAGTATTGGTGTTATTCTTACTGATTTGTAGGAGCTCTTTGTTTTTAACATCTTTTTATACAGTGCTGCAAACATTTTCCCAACCTGTCCTTCGTGCTTTTACTTTTTGCGGTGGTCGTGACAGTGAGGCGGGGCTGTCAAGCTGATTGGCTTGATTGCCACCGGGAGGTTGAGCCAAGCGCACTTCTCAGTGTGTCTGGGTCCACTGTGGCAGTGCAGCTTCGGGTATCATATCTGTCCCTGCCTCTTCTCTGTACTGTTTGTCCTCCTGCTCTGCTTCTCAGCTGCCAGGAAATAATCACATTGTTCCATTAAACCCCTTGGCCATACGGTTCTGATTTGGAGCCAGCTGACCACGAACTAAATCTTCTGAAGCTAGGAGCCAAAGTAAAGCTCTCTTTTAAGTTGCAGGTGTTGGGATATTTTGCCCCAGCAATAAAAAGTTAATACAGTGGTTTTCACCAAAAAGGAACATGTAGTTTTTATGTGTGTGGCCTGACTTACTAGTCTGTTATGACTCCCAAATTTAGGCCATACTTAGATCTCGTACATTTCAAAGATATAAACATATACTCACATATTTTCTTTTGGTGTTAGTATAGGTTCAATTTTATTTTAATTATTTGATGCTCTGGTTTATATCTAAGTGTCCTCCCAAAGCCTCATGCACTCATAGGTGGGGTTTTTGAGAGAGAGGGATCATGAGTAAGTGGCTATGGCTTAAGAGTGTATAATAACTAAATTAGTCCACTGATTGGTTTATCATAGTTCTGGGTGTGGGTAGTGGGAAGGGCCCTGTTGGGATGGTATCACCCAATGGGCTTGTAGCCTGAATGGAATAAAAGGGAAAGGGAGGCTTGCTGCCTCCTGCCCTACCATGGACTGTTGCTCCTCTGCCATATCATTCTGCCTTGGAGCCAGCCACATATGGACTGAAACTTCTATAGACTGTAAGCTAAAATAAACCTTTCCTCCTTTAACTTGTGTGTATTGGTATTTTGTCTCAGCAACAAGAAAAATTACTTAGATATTTGGTGACATAGAACACATTTCAATTTCAGGAAAGATTTTGGTTTTTTTTTTCACTTAACAATGTAGCTGAGCTTTCATCTTCACCAGTTTATTAACATCATCTCCTTCTTTTTACTCTGTGAACTGCTATTCCACCACATGAATTATTCTAATGTATTAACCAGCCACCAAATACAGATTGTTTCCATCTAATGTGCCATTACAAATAATAATGTAATGAGCACTTGCCTCAAAGGCATCTAATTTAGCTTGATGCTTCTGAAACTATTGTTGCTTACAAATCACTCAGGGATCTTGTTAAAATTCAGATTTGGATTCAGCAGGTCTGGGGTGGGGCCTGGCCTCCTACAGTTCTAGTAAGTTCCAGGTGACATTGGGATGCAGGTACGTGGACCACCACCTTTCTGCAGATTCCTAAGTTCCCTCCCATGTATCCCACCCTCAGGGGGATGAAGTAGTACTTCCGGGTCATCTTGTCCCAGGTCTGGGTGGCCCCATCGGGGTTCTTCATACAAAGTCACGTCTGCATTTCTTGGCTTTATAGCCTGGATACAGAGAGAGAAAGTCTGACTCTTCACTCGATTCCCAGCCCTTCAGGTTGCTGCCAGCTTTCTCTGCTGTCCTTTTCTTCAGGCTGGTCATCTCCCCTCCAGCTGCCCCGGAATGCTGGGAGCCGTGGGGCGTGTGGGAGGGTAGCAGGTAGCGTAGTGAACCATTCTGCCTTTACTTTTCCTTTTGAACTCATCTCTGCGGCCGCCCTTGCCTGCTTGTCCAAGCAAGAGTTCTCAGAGCTAGAGATCAAATTCGGGCTTTTACCTGCCTCCTTTGATGAGGGCTCCCTCCCAGACCAACAGCTGTTGTGGGGAAGGGATGCCAGAAGCGGGTACAGGAAGAGAGGGAGCCCCGGAGGTGTGCTGGAGAATCCCTACCAGTCACTTTCCAAAACAGCAGCAGCGTTTGCTGATTTCCACGGGTAATGCTCCTCCTCCACGAGCAACTTCCCACTCACATTACGTAGCTGTGTGCATTAGTGCAATAGCGTGCAGCATTTCCACCTCAAGACCACAGATGCACAAAGACTGTAGTGCAATCACGAGAAAATGATGAGTTTTTGTGTTTATTATCTCGACTTTTAATATAATTTGCCGCACGGTAAATGTTTAGTGACACCTCTGTTTACCAACTGATTTGCGGTGTTCTGGAAATATATCTGCTCTCAGGAGCCTGTATGAGCCAGCTTCAGCTGACCCTTGGGCCCCTGCTTTTGAAAGCTGGAGGCTTCCTGGAGACCACCACAAGCCAGGCCGCTCTCTCTGGAGGCTCTAGCTTCCCGTGACTTTTGAGGCCCTTTCGGTGCGGCTAGGCAGTGTTTTGCTGCCCCCTAGTGGCATCTCTTGCCCTCTGCAGCTTCCCGAGAGCTTAACGGCAGCAAGCAGCAACTCGGTGGGAACAAAGAACCCTCGGTCAGGTAAAACTTTCTCCCTCTTCCTCTCCAGGCTTTTGGAACCCAAGTCATGCGCCCAGGACCTCAAGCCCCGCGGCTCTCTCCTCATCCCCGAGTCGTGGGTTCTCGCTGCCCTCTGCAGGTCCTGAAGGCCGGTGACCTGGGAAAGCGGAACAGTGTCCCAGTGGCTCCACCTAGTGCCTTGTGCTTGCACCTGCATTGACGCCCCATCGGGCTAAGATCAAACCAAGAGCCTTTGCAGAGCTACATCCCCAGCCCCCTCCTCTTTTCGTATATTTTGAGATGGGGTTTCATAAAGTTGCTAAACGGTTCAAATGCGAGATCCTTCTACCTCGGCCTCTCTGAGTGCTAGGATTACAAGCATGTACCACCATGCCAGGCTTCTTCTGAGGAGTTCTGACTGGAGAGCTGCAGTTTTTGCAGTATTTTTCTTTGGGATCCCATGAGAAAGTCTCTTCAGACATATGCATTACAGCCTGGGCTTCTGGGCATCTTTGAGCCACTGAGTGGGGGGCATTAGCACAGCACCAGAATTTCCTCTTCGTAACTAGGCCTTCTGGCCAGAATAATCCCAAAGGACCCTGGGGACTCCCTTGAGCCAGTGGCCTTCAAGCCCCTGTGGCCACGACCCTGGGTAGGAAATACTTTTCATGAGGGTCTTAAAGCCCTGGGCTTCACGCATAGTGAAGTTTCTGGGAGCAAGATGTGCCCTTCCTATGCATGAGGACGTTGCTTCTGGGTCTGCCCTCCTTAAAACAAAAAGTCACAAGTCAATGAATAAAACTGACAGCGTGAGTCACCAATTACTCGGTTAGGTCAGCCTGAGAACCCAGGTCCACACTGACAAGAATGGGTACAGGGTTGCTGCATAGCAAACCAAGGGCCGCCCATTCAGAATAGGAAGCCCAGTCCTGAGCTCTCCTCCCAGGGCTCCGAGGCCTCCCTGGGCTCTGCCTCAGGCCTCGGCTACACGGGAGCCCAGAAGCCCCACTCCGACCCTCCGGCACTGAGAGCATCCCGGGCGCCTCTCGGGTCCTCCCTACTCTACTCCACCACTAGGCGGCAGCAAAGAGAAGCAAACGGCGCAGCCGGTGGCGGAGGCTGGGGGAGGGGGGTACGGGGATATAGCTTTAGTTGTCGCAGAATTTAATCAAAGACCTTTGGCACATTTACATTTACGGATCCTATGAGATCCTGTTAAAACTGAACAGCGAACGCCTAAAGCAATACAGGTTGGACCAATACTGATGGAAATTTCAATCCATGCAATCTACCTGGGTGTGGGGGCATTATTTCAAAATTTTTAAAAACTCAAATCCACTAATCCAGAAATCCCACTACTAGGAATTTAGCCTAAGATGCTAATTACATGCACAAAGACATCCACCACAAAATTTTACATTTTTAGTGGAAAAGTCTAAATAGCATCAACATGGAATTAGTTTTAAATTTCTAGCAGTACTACAACAAAAAAATGTAATCCTCCGCCACCCGCCGGTATAATCATGCAGTACGTGAAAAGTGCTTTACAGAGGCGGCCTCGCCCCAGCTGCATCGAATCTCCCGGAAGCAGGGCGAGGTGGGATTGGACCCCAGAGTGCGGAGTCATTCCTGGTCCCCGGGAGTTTCTCAGCCCGCGGGGCCTGTTTCTGCGTGTCGGTGCGGGGGATCTCACAGAGTCAGAGCAGGAGTTGTCCGAGTGGTGCAATTTTCAGGTGCTTTTAATAATCATCATACTTACACTAATTACGATTAAAAACATTGTTTTGGAACCATTTACCCGTTGAAGGACATCTGGATGGTTTGGGAGTCTTGGCCAGCGCGCAGAGAGAGCTGCTGGGATTATTGCGTAGTTTTCTGTTTGGACACAACCTGCCGTGTCTCTGACATGAATGTGCAGCAGAGCCCTGGAGGTTCACAGCTTAGCATTAGGCCCGATGTGGGGGCGCGCAGTGGGCGCTTGGGAGGCGTGTGTGTTCTGTCACCGCGGAGGGTGTTTCACAGACGCCACTGCTGTCTTGTGGGTTTACGCTGCTACTAAAATTTCCTGTTTCCTTGTTATTCTTTCTGGTTGTTCTGTTTTTGGAATTGGATAGTGGAGTCTCCAACTATTATTGTGCGAATGTCTCTTTCAGTCTGTCAGGTTTTGCTGTATGTATTTGGGGCCCTGTTAATAGATTAGGGTGTGTTTATAATTGTGTCTTCCTAATGTAGCGACCTTTGGTTACTATAAGATGCCCCTCTCTGTCTCTGACACTGTATATTAAAAAGAATCATAGTTCTTTGCCCAAAATTCCATCATTCACACTTGGGTCACCCTTGCCTCCCTGGGCCAGCCCAGGAGCACACTTAGAAAAAAGGCGATGCATGGGTTTTCTTCCCAGGAGCTGGGGAAACATCCATGCAGGATGGTGTCCATGGTCTTTGATGCCCAGCCAGGCCCCAGCTGACTCTTCCAGGACCAGCTGCTCCCCTCGCATTACCCACCAGGAGACAACTGAATAAACCCAAGGACAATTTGCCCACTGGGTCAGCATGGAGTAAGTGTTTATGCAGGCCAAGAATTAGGGCTGGTGTTAGAAATACAGAGATGAATGCGACACTGTTCCTTTGGGAGCAGCTCAAGTGCTTACAAAGAATATAAAGTAAAGGACACATATAAAATGTTTAACTCAAGAAGTTCTATAAACTGAATTTTTAAAATAATTTATATGGTGGCAACACTTGATTAAACCTGAAATTACTTGGTGGCAAAGACCAGCTTGAGCTGACATAAGGCAGTAAATTATCGCTTTAGACATCTCAGGTTATGAATATTCACACATTTCACTGCAGAAATATGAAAGTGTTTGCTTTACAGAGCGCAACCCCACACCTCACTGGAGTTGTTACATGATGTACAATATCTGCACCAAAGTATCTTCCTAAATGCTGAAGAAATCCTGAATTCTAAAATACACTTGGCCCAAGGATTTCTGATAAAGGCCTATGTACCTGTATGTCCTTAAGTCCCTTTGGTCCAGGAGGAGTTCAGAGGTTTGGGGTTCAGAGCCACAGTGTGAGCCACAGCTCTCTGTGAGGAGCTGATTGGCCCTAAGGTCCGAGTGTCAAGGCCACGGCTTCCCTTTGTGCATCTGTCAGGCTGTGACATTTGAACTTCCACTGTTACAGAGCATCAGACTGAACCTGGCTGGCACACTCGCCATACTGTCATGCCACAGCCTAGGGTTTGATGGGACCAACACTGACAATGATGGCCAAAGGGGACATGACGACTGCTCTGGCACCCAAGTGCAGGACGGATCCCTCTGCAGATGCTGGGCAGTGACTCTGAGCCTCTGTGCAGTGCTCTGCAGCTGAGTCAGGATGAGCAGGTGCAGGAGGGAGCGATTCTCTCAGCGTCTGGGGCAGCCCAGGAATGGGAATTCCAGAGGGGAGGATGAGTAGAGACTAGGTCAGGAGGTAGGAGACAGGGCCCAGCACTGGACGCGGCTCAGTGCAGGGTTGCAGTCCCAGAGAGTGAGCCAGGCAAGAGCAAGCAGGGCCTTGGGCTGAAAAGCTCCCAAACAAGAGCCTGATGCATGGTGAAGGAACCAGTCCTGCTGGGAAGAGGCAGCCGTCCTGGTCCCTGGGTGGAGGCTGGGCCAGCCTTCTCCATGCAAGGCTGCCAGATGCTGAGTTGCATCCTACAGAGTTAAAATAGTGTGAGCCCGTCCCTCCTGAGGTCTAACCCGGCCCCAACACCAGACCTGGACAGGATTCCAGAGCATCCCCTCTATGGGCAGGGCTTGCACGACAGAGCAGAGGTCCATGAGGAGGAGAACCCCTCCAGTTCTGGATGCAATGATGATGTGGATCAGTCCACATACAGTAGAGCACTAGCCTCCCCTGAAGACAGGCTTGGCTTGTGCCTGGCTCCTAGCATGTGACCTCTAAGCCCTCGGCAATTCTACCTGAAAAGCATGTGTTCCCTTATGTGTTCCTTTACCTGTAGCCTGTCATGCCAATGAGGTAATAATTGTGGGCCCTAGGACCAAACGGTGGCACCTTAAGCTCTGGAGGTCTGGAGACTAAAGTCAGCCATGTGAGCAAGATTGATCCCCAACAAAAAATTAAAAGCCTTCCCGTGGGTCCCACTACACATACTGCTGCCCTCGGACCATTCTCCTTCAGCCAGGACTGACTACACTGTGCAGCACACCTCCTATGTGCCCCGCCACCCGGAATGCCACCAGCCCACTGCCCTTGGGGACCCCCCCACACCTCCAGGACCTAGTACTGCTGTTGATCTTTGGCTCCCACCCCTTCTCCCAGAACTTTGGACTGCAGTGGATTAACCATGCTGGGTTGATGGGAGACTCAATAACCCCTCACCCACACAGAAGACCTCAGCAAGCTCAGGTCAGTGTGGTGAGTTTGCCCCTAAAACAGAGGTCTTCAGTGGGTAAATAGGAGCAGTAGTGAAGCTCTCTCCAACTGTAAGACCTTGGCGAGCTTGGCAAGAGTGTGGGTGATTCCTTCCTCCACAGAGGACATCAGGCAGGTTGAAGAGTGTGCCAAGAAGGCCTCCTCCAACTTGGAGAAAATTAAAAGGGCTTACAAGACACCCAGTGACACAGTAGGGCCTCAGCCAACACAGACACTATAGACAGGGAGATCTGGTGACCTGGAATAACCTGAAGACATAGTAACAGCAGGAATTAAGGGTTGACCTACAGCAATACTCCTAGGCTAGTCAGCCAGGAAGAATATAGGACTCACCCAACAGGCCCTGCAGGATAAATACAGGTGACTGGCCCTCCTCTACATTGTGGTACCCAACAATTGGACAAACATCAACCACATAGTAGGTCATAGTAGGACCCTAAGATACACACTAGTGACAGTTGAGACTACTGGAATTGAAAGTCCAAATATTAACCTAAAAGGTGAAAATGAAAAAGCAAAATGCAATCTCAAACATCTAGTCCATCAGGAGCAAGTACAGGTGACATTGAAATAGAGGACTTTAAAAGTCATACACCAGAAGTCTCCAAAATAAATAAAATAAAGAAACAAATCCATGAGGCTATAGAGAAAATCAAATTAGAAATAGTTTCTCATGTAAAGACAGAAATAACAACCTTAGTAAAGGAGTTGCTCAGCATAGCCAGAGAAGAAACAGATTTTAAAAAATACAGGAACATGGGAAATCGATTGAAACCTTGAATGAACAATACAGAAAACAAGAAGAATCTATGCAGCAAATTCAAAAAGATATCCAAGAAAGAAAAACTCTATTGAAAACTGGCAAAACTGTTTAAATGAAGTTGAGGAGAGAATTTTGGACCTTGAGGACAGGATCGCAGATAGCACACATGAAAGGGTAGAACTTTTAAAAACAACAAAGCAGCATGAAATGACAATCCAGAAGCTTCAAGATGATGCAAAGAGAAACAATATATGACTAATAGGCATCAATGAAGATGCAGGAGTCAATGCAAATGACATAGGTAAGCTATTCACAGAAGTAACAGCAGAAAATTTCCCAAACGTGGGGAAAGAAATCTGATATACAGATAAGTGAGGCATATAGAACACCAAACAGTCACAACCAACATAAATCTACATCCAGACATATAATAATTAGGATCCCAGACATACAGCATAAAAACAGAATACTAAAAGACACAACTCACCTATCAAGGAAAAGACACAACTCACCTGTCAAGGAAAGCCCATCAGAATCACAGCAGACTTTTCAGCACAAATCCTGAAGTTAAGATGAGCTTGGAGTAAAGTATTTCAAGCCCTGAAAGAAAACAACTTTCATCCCAGACTGAGGTACCCAGCAAAACTGTCTTGCAAATTTAATGGATAAACAAGATACTTCCATGACAAAGAACTGAAGAAATCCATGTCCACCAAACCAACCCTAGAAAGAGTATTGAAAGACATACTAGAGAGAGATAAAAATGACCACAATCTCCAGAACAACAACAGAAAGAAACCACCAGGTAGGAGAAGCAATTAAACAAGGGGAAAAGCAGAAAACAACAGGAACATAACATGACAAAGTTGAGCCAGTACCTATCAATTATATCAATAAATGTAAATGGCCTGGATTCACCTATCAAAAGAAACAGGTTGACAGAATAGATCAAGAAACAGAATCCTACAAAATGCTGTATACAAGAAACACATCTGACCCTAAAGGAAACTCATAGATTAAAAGTCAAAGGATGGAAAACTGTATTCCATGCAACAGGAACCCAGAAAAAAGCAGGGGTAGCTGTTCTGTTTGCAAACAATGTGAACTTCAAACCTAAAAGGATTAAAAGAGATAAAGGTCACTACATACTTGCTAGTGGAAAACTTCAAGAAGAAGAACTAACAATTATAAATATATATGCACCAAATACAGGAGCACCCAACTATATAAGACAAATACTAATTGAAAAACCAAATTCACAAGAACACAATTATAATAGGAGAACTTAATAGCCCACTGTCAAAAAAAGGTAGATCAACTAGACAAAAAGTCAGCAAAGAAATAATAGAACTGAATCATACCTGTGAGCAAAAGGACTTAGTAGATGTTTACAGAGTGTTCCAACTACATCAGAATATACATTCTTCTCAGCTGAACATGGGACATTCTCCAAAATAGACCATATATTAACCCATAAAGCATTCTTAAGTAAATGCAAAGGGATTGAAATTATCCCATGCATAAATATGATCATAGCACACTGAAATTGGAAATTAATGGCAAAAGAAATTGAAAAAACCTGCATAAATACATGGAAATTAAATAACAATCTTCTGAACAAGCAGTGGGCTACAGGTGAAATTAAAGAAGAAATAAAGCAATACCTACACTTCAATGAAAATGCAGATAAAACATACTGTAACCTGTGGGATGCAATGAAAGTGGTCCTAAGAGGGAAATGTATAGCAATAAATTATCACATCAAGAAAATAAAACAAGCACAAATAAACAACCTGATGTTACATCTCAAGCTTCTAGAAAAGGAAGAGCAAGTCAAACTCAAAGCTCACAGAAGAGAGGAAATTGTAAAGATCAGAACAGAAATCAATATAATTGAAATTTTTAAAAAATACAAATAATTAACAAATCAAAGAGCTGGTTTTTTGAGAGAATAAACAAAATTGATAAACCTCTAGCTAACCTTACCAAGAAAAAGAAAGAAAACCTCAAATTCACACAATAAAGACTGAAAAGATAGAAATTACTACAGATCCCATGGAAATTCAAAAGATCATGAATACATACTTTGAAAATCTCTACTCACACAAAGTAGAAAACACAGAGGAAATGGACAGATTTCTAGAAACATATGAACTACAAAAGCTCAATCAAGAAGATATAACAATTTTGAACAACCCAGTATCAGCTACTGAAATTTTAAACATGATTAAAAACTTACCAACAAACAAAAGCCCAGGTCCTGATGGATTCATGGCTGGATTCTACAAGATATTTAGAAAAGATTTGATTCCAATACTCCTTAAACTCTTCAATGAAATTGTAAGAGAAGCAATCCTCCCTAACTCATTCCTGGAGGCAAGTATCACTCTGATACCAAAACCAGAGAAAGACCCAACCAAAAAGGAGAACTATAGGCCAATCTCACTAATGAACATTGGTGTAAAGATTCTCAATAAAAATACTGGCAAATAGAATGCAGCAAATCATCAAGAAGATTATACACCACGACCAAATGGGATTTATTCCAGGAATGCAGGGATGGTTTAACATATGCAAATCAATAAATGTAATACACCACATCAACAGAGCCAAAAACAAAAATTACATGATCATCTCAATAGATGCAGAAAAAGCTTTTGATGA
Organism: Hydrochoerus hydrochaeris; assembly: GCA_004027455.1. Lineage (NCBI taxonomy): Eukaryota > Metazoa > Chordata > Mammalia > Rodentia > Hydrochaeridae > Hydrochoerus > Hydrochoerus hydrochaeris. Next base: position 151,902 of record PVLA01001236.1, read on the forward strand.
AGCCCAACACCTGTTCATGATAAATACTCTACAGAAACTCAGAATATATAGTATCTACCTCAGTCTCATAAAGGTCATGTATGACAAACCAACAGTCAACATTACACTAAATGGACAAAAACTGAAAGCCTTCACTCCAAAATGAAGAACAAGATGAGGATGTCCAATATCACCATTCCTATTCAATATAGTTCTGGAAATATTAGCCAGAGCAGTCAGATAAGAGAGAGAAATAAAAGGAATAAAGATAGGAAAGGAAGAATTTAAATTATCATTATTTGCAGATGACATGATACTTTATATAGAAGACCCAAAAACTTCCATTAAAAGACTGCTAGAGATAAGAAACAAATTCAGCAGTGTAGCCAGATACAAAGTCAACGCTCAAAAATCAATAACATTCCTGTACACAAACAAAAAACTCACTGAGAGAAAAATTATGGAAATATCGTTCTTTCACAATAGCATCTTAAAAAATGAAATACCTAGGAATAAACCTAACCAAGAGTGTAAAAGACCTATATGCTGAAAATTATACTACTCTAAAAAAGATTGAAGAGAATATTAGAAAATGAAGGATATTTCTTGCTCTTGGTTAGGAAAAACAAACATTGTGAAAATGGCCATACTCCCAAAACTGTTATACAGATCTAATGCAATCCCAATCAAAATACCATTAACATACCTTAAAGATCTAGAGAAAACACTCCTAAAATTCATTTAGAAACAGAAAAAACCTAGAATAGCAAAGGTGATTCTGGGAAACAAAGGCAAGGCAGGAGGAGGCATCTCAATTTCTGACTTGAAATTATACTACAAAGCCACAGTGATAAAATCAGCATGTTACTGGCAAAGAAATAGACCTGAGAATCAATAGAACAGATTAGAAGATGCAAACACAACTACAAAGATACTCAGCCACTTGATATTTGACAAAGGGTCTGAACATGTTCATTGGAAGAAGGATAGCCTCTTTAATAAATGGTGTTGGAAAAATTGGCTTTCCACATGCCGAAGACTAAAACTAGACCCATGCCTATCACAATGCATTAAACTAAAGTAAAAATGGATCAAAGATCTAAATATTAAAACAGAAATTTACTGGTAGATAAGATAGGCAAGGTAGGTAGAAATCTGGGAGACATAGGGGTAGGCAGAGAATTCACGAACAAAATGCAAACCACATAGGAACTACTTCAAAGAATCAACAACTAGGATCTCATATTATTAAAAAGTTTTTGCACTTCAAAAGAAATCACCAACAAAGTGAAAAAGAAAACCCACAGCATGGGAAAGAATTTTAGCTGAAAATCCCTCAGACAAAGGACTTATATCCAAAATATATAAAGAATTGAAAAATACCAAGCCCCCCAAATTCAAAGACCCTTCCAAAAATGGCCATCTGAGATGAACACACATTTCTCAGATGAAGACATACAAATGGCATATAAATACATGAAGAAATGTTCACCATCATTGGTCATTCAAGAAATGCAAATTAAAACCACACTGAGATTTCACCTCACTCCAGGAAAAAAATGGCTGCCATCAAGAAATCAACTGATAATAAATGTTGGCGAGGCTGCGGGGGGAAAGGAACACAGCTCTGCTCTTGGTGGGAGCATAGACTGGTGCAGCCACTGTGGAAATCAGTATGGAGATTCCTCAACAAACTAGGATTGGAAGTTCCATTCAACCCACCTAGTCTCCTCCTGGGTATTTTCCCAGAAAAACTGAAAAGATCATGTCACAGTGATATATGTGCACCTGTGTTTATAGCAGCACAATTTGTAATAGCTAAATCTTGGAAACAACCAAAATGCCCATTAACCACAGAGTGGATGAAAAAGATGTGGTATTTTTTATACAATGGAATATTACTCAGCTATAAAAAAGGATGATGTAGAGGCCTTTGTAGGTAAATGGAGGCAACTTGAGACTATCCTCATAAGTGAAATAAATAAGACACATTTGTAAATATTTTGTCTCTCTAGTATAAAAATAATAAAAACTGAAAGAGTAATAAGTTTCAGAATGTATAATAGATACTGTAAAAATGAAAGGGGAGGAAAGTGCTCTCAAGGATATAACTGCATGTATGCTTAAGTGTGTAAGATAAATAACCATATTACTAAGTTTTCATTGGATCATTGAACAGAATGGATTGCACTGGCAATGTTTGAGTGTCTATCTACTTTTTATGCTTTGATTTTGTAACTTGAACAACTATTTCTAATAGGACAATATGTAATTTATCAACTAGTAATTTCTTAGTGTTAATTTTTTTTAAATTCTGCATTACTTCTACCCTTTTTTCTGTTTGTCTTGTTTTTTTTTCTTTTTTCTTTAAATAAAAAAATACAATAAAATAAAAGCCTTGGACACCAAAGCTTGGGCAGCTTCCCTGGCTGGCAACACTGCCTATGTGGCCCCATGTCGCCATGTGTCATTTCTGGAAGAAGGAAGCACTGACCACGAGTCCTCCAAGATTAGTAGGGGAAAACAGGACTCATGCCTGCTCTCTCTGGGCCCAGTCCTGTGCAGGTCACAGCTTTTCTGGGTTCTGTGTGTGTCCTTCTGATAAGTCACTGAGCCTGCACATGGTCTTGGGGACATTCCAAACTGCAGCCACACATACTACGTAGGCCCCAAAGATCCCCAGACACCAAACCCTGGTTGCCCTGCCTCTGTTGCCAGTGGAGTCCCCCTGCAGATCAGCGTGCCCTGCCCCAAGCTCTCTTCCTGCCAAGGTTGGGGACAAGGGGAGCAGCTCAACTGCTGGACAGTTCCACCTGCACCGGTAGGTAGGAAGGGAGGGGCCCATTTCCATTTGTCACCCTCCCGATCTGGCTCCTAGACTGCTTCCCAACCTCTTTTCCAGTTAACCTCTTGTCTAGTTATGCTTCTAGAAGTGTGAAGTGGGCTTGTCAGATCCCTAGCAATGACCTCATGAGATGGAGATTAATAGCTTGCCCTGAGCCCACCAAGTGGAGGAACCACATGGTCACAGTGAGGCCCCCAGCAAGTCTCTTCAGGGACATTAGCTTCCTCCAGAGTTTAGCTTTTTACCAGCAGAGCAATAATGCATGCTCCCCTTGCTCCCTAGCTGTGGAGACCAATTTCAACGCATAGGGTCTACAAGCGCTTTACAAACTGCTGAGTTGTTATGGTTTAGATTTGGTGTCCCAAAAGCTAAATGTGTTCTGAAGGTGATTCAGTCCTGGGCACAGGTGTTGTCCTCATCAGTGGGCTGAGCACTGATAGGTCATGGCTGAATGTGCTACTCGAGGGGGACCCACTTGTGTGCTCCCAGCTCCCCCTTCTCTCTCTGCTTCCTGTCCGCCATGCAGTGAGCAGCTCTCCTAAACCTGGCCCTTCCTACCTTGAAGCCAGCTGACCATGGACCAAACATGAGCCCAGATAAACCTCTCCTCCTGGAAGCCGTGGGCGTTGGGTATTGTGTCCCAGTGGTGAGAAAGTGACCAAGACAAAGGCAATCTGCAAACTTTGGGGAAGGACATTTTCAGAGAGAGCGGAGGGTTCTACCCTGACTAACTGTGGGCAAAAGTCTATGCATCCAGTGTCTCCGAGTTCCTTGGGAGACACTGCCTTTTATTACTCGATGGCTGAGATAACAACCTGCCAGAAAATTTCAAAAACAGAATGAAGAATGCAGGAATCCCTTCACTCACACTCCTGTGAGTCCCCTGCCCCTAATGGTTGGTGGGGTGTCTTCACTGGGGAGAATCCAAGGGATGCACGCTTTCCAGCACATTTCCCCAGCAGCCCCTTGGCTCTCTTCCCTGTGGTAAGTCAGCACTGCCCAAGGGTGGCGCACTCACCACGATTCCTGCTCCCTGTCATTTGTGGGGCCCTCTGGCCCCTGTCCCTGTCTTGTGGATCCAGCTGGCCCATACGTGGCACAGACAGTCTGCTGTGGAAGGGCACCTGCAGTGGGGGGTGGGGGGTGTCAGTAGTAACCGTGCTGACCCAGAGGTGGCCCAACCCACCCCTCCCAGCCCCACCAACACCCTGCGAGTCAGACAGACAACCGTGGGGACCTGCCACTGGTCTTCCATAGGACTGAGGTCTGTCCTCTCTCCTTGCCTCCGTCCCTTTCCCATCTGTTCCCTACTTTGCCCCACACCCTGCAGACTAAATGGAGACCAACGCATGGAAAAGCCTCTCCACCAACAACCCGAGGTCACAGTGGTAACCAAGTCACAGGAAATAAGTGCTTAACATTTCAGCCCGAACAGTTTGTTCCCTACTCTTAACAAACCCGTGCTTGCTTTTAGCCTTGAATTTTAGTCAGAGGCACAGTCCCTGGAGCTGTCCCATGGGGCGCATGTCCAGCTTTTCTGTTTTGCCAGACGACAGACCTTAGGCAGAGGATTTACCCCTCATGTTCAGGGCCACCTCACATGGTGTTTTAACAACTCACTGTGTTTCACCTTATCGAGTGCTCAGGCCAGAGACAGGCATGCAGTAAGCACCACTTGTGTTTGTTATTGTTATTTTAGTTTAAAAAATTACAGAATTACTTATTAGCTAGATTACAAAACTTCCCCCACCATACACCCTCCCCAGACCTGAGCAAAGCTGATGGTCCATAAATATATGCCATGTTCTAGAACTCTCAACACAATACCATGATCCCATGCTGAAAGCCTGAAGTTAGGGGAAGTGGACGCCCTAGCAGCCTGACCAACCCCCTGGGAGTAGAGTCTTTGTGCCAGCTGGGCCCATTTCTCCCTCCACCAGTGCCAGAACCCCTTTGCCTGGCATCAAAGCCCAGCCCAAGCTTGCTGCACTATGGACTTGAACCACTGTCTCTTCCTGCACCTGAGCTCAGGCCTGCATGTCAGCCTGAGTGCTGTTTCTGTCCGTGGTTAATGCAGACTGGTGAACAGCCACGGAGAAAGGGACTGGGAGAAGTGGAGTAAAGAGGAAGCTGCCAGAACAGGATGAGTCGGAGATAAGGACTGTGACCTGGTCCGCAGATGCTGTGGGTGAAACTCACTGCACCAGATGGTCCTTGAGGCAAGGAGCCTGGATTTGCACCCCATGCAAGTTGTCACTGGTCTCAGGGACCCCCAAGCGCCTCAGTGGTCTGTGGCCTCTGAGGTCAGCCAGAGCAGGACTCCAGAGGAAGGCACAGGTGTGATCTTTCACCATTACCTGCAGCATTCACAGCAGCTGAGGGATGACAACACCAGCCACTAGCATGGGTGTGCATGGGCCAACAGCAGCACCTGCTACACGTGGTTTTCACCCTTGGGCGGTGCACACCTGTAATCCCAGCACTCTGGGAGGTTGAGGCAGAAAGCTCCCAGGTTTGAGCCCAGTGTAGGCAATTTAGTGACACAGTGAGACCCAGACTCAAAATAAAATATTAAAAAATGGGTTGGGGATATAGCTCAGTGGGAAGGTGCTGGGTTCAATCCAGTTCCAGAAAGAAAGAAAGAGAGAGAGAGAAAGAAAGAGAGAGAGAAAACAACAAGAAAACCCGTAAAACTTGCATCATACACTAACCTCACTGGGGCATGGAAGTTGTGACACAGAAACGCCAAACTCAAAAGGCCAATGACAGGAACACATGTGCCAAAGTGTCCCAGAGCCAGCTTATGCCAGTTCAGAACTTTGTAAGCCAGTTGTGAAATGTAGTCCTTATTAAAACTAAAATGCATAAACTGACAAATACATTTAAAAGTAATTTCAGCTCCTCACGTCTTAGTTATTTTGCTACCACGGATTTCATGAGGTTCCTTATGTCCCTGTTATCGGTGTTGTACAAATATAGCATGGTGATGAGCCTCTGAAGGTCCCCAACTCCACAAGGTGTGGCATTATGGCGGAACCTAGAACTTGACCACAGAAATTAGAAAACTATGCATTGGTGAAGCAAGAGATCAGTGCCTGGCAGACTGGCTGAAAACAGGATGTAACCTGAGTGGAAATGGAGCTGAACAGCAGGATGTAACCTGTCAATCACAGCCAGGATGTGTGGGCAGAACAGCTTCCAATGACCCGGATCTGAAAGAGCATTCAAGATGGCGGCTCTACTGCCACTGCAGTCTACCTGTTCCGCTGTCCTGTTTCTACGCTGGCCCATCCTGCTGGTGGGGATGTATCTCTTTTTGCTCTTCTCTTTTCTTCACTCTTTCTTTTTCTTCTTTTACCTTAAATGAAAGTTATCTTTACTTGTTTATTGGCTTCCTAGCCAATTCTTTGAGCAGGACAGAAAGAGTTTGGAGTCACTGGGCACCACATGGAAACAATGGGGTTCCTTTATTTCCAGTGACCCAGATGTCATATATTTACCCTTCAGGGGGGACTCAGTCTTCCCTGTCATGCCAAACACATACAATGGCTGAATGCCAGGCCAGGGGAAAGGTCTCTTCATTGGGGGAGGAATGGCCCAGAAGCCTCTATTTATTCTTGGAGTTTTGATGACTGGACACTAGTAAGGGAGGAAGCAACATTGGGGTTTCTCTCTCCAGTACCCAGCAGCCACAACTCTGCAAGGAAGACCCACCTACTCACAGTACTCAGTGCTTCCAAGGCAGATGGCATGGACACAGCCCATAGCAATCTCAGTATTTTGAATAAATCTTAAATGTAAGCTGCTCACACTTCATCGGTGATGCTCTTGTGCACACCTGATCTGGGTCCCAGCTCCAGGGAGAGGTCACAGATGAAGACTCATTACAAGGCAGGAACACACTAGCAGGGTCACAGCATTTCCCCAGCTCCTGAATCCTCACAAGGCACAGAGCTGGTTTCCTTGCAGCCCAGGGAGGGCGCAGGGCTGAACAATGAAGGCTGTTATTTACAAAGCCCTGTGTGCCTAACAGAGAAATTCCTGGTTGTGGATTAACTTCTGGAGGACCCATCAAGGGACACCTGTATTGTGACAGTGTCATAGATCTCAGAGAATGTAAAAGAGGCACACTGATACATATTTATAATCCCAACATTCCAGGAGGCCAAGGCAGGAAGATCACATAGCTGAGCCCAGCCTAGACAATTTAGCAACTTGGTGAGACTTTGTTTCAAAATTTTAAAATAAATAAAGAAAAAAGAAAAGAAAAAGGGCTGGGACGTAGTTTGGCATGAAGGCCCTTGGTTTAATCCCCCTATACAAAACAAAAATGTAAATGAGTCAGTCCACTGTCCTGGGGTCATCCAAGGAGGTGGAAGGCAGGAGGCCAGCACGTCAGCCCCTGAGCACTAGTATCCAAGTTACATACCTGCAGGCTAGATGCTTATTTAACAGCCACTTGTCAGGAGTCCTGTGCCAATCAGCTGCCACTGATAAGATGAAGTGATTTGGGAATCCAGGTCCACAGCATGAGTCCTCAGCTGCTGCCTTTGGTTTCGTTACCTGACACCTGCTGCCAGTGGGCACAGAGGGCAGGAATGGGATGGACAGGTGAAAGCAGAGGGGCCAGGAGGCCAGGCTGCAGGGCCGGCAGCACAGTGTCATGGGGTGAAGGTGAAACCCCTCTCCTGACCCCAGCCTGCGGGGTCTGGCCCATAGCAGACAGTCTGTGCTTAGCATCTTCCAGGGGAGGGAAGGCAACCTGTGGGCAGTGAACAGGCCCAATCTTGCACAAGATCCGATCTTCCTGCTAGGGCACCGCGACATGCGTCAACAAAGGATGGCTATGCGCTTACTCTGTGCAAGTGGCAGTGTGGGTCAGGCAATTCAGAGGCTGAAATGTTGCAGGAGACAGGATATTTCAGTGGTTTATGGGAAACAATAGGAAAGCCCACCGTAAATCTTATCTCACCCAGAAATCTGGTGGTTGCCGTGTGGGAGATTTCTTGGCTGCTGTACGAAAACTGATATTTTATTTGGCTGTATTTCACTAGCCGGCAGGTTATTTCTGTCTAATGTGTTTATTTCTCCAGGAAATAATTCCACCAAAGTAACGTCCATTTCACATCTAAAAAAGGAAACAGATGTTAGTTTGTAGGCAATGAGGGCAGCCAAACCTCTTAACATTTCCTTTGTTTGCTCTGTTCATTTCTTTATATATTTGACGATACATTGCTATAATCTGTTCACTTCCTGTAGCCTGTATTTATTCACGAAGGAGCCGTTCTCTGTCACCTGCTTTTAGATGTTCATTGTTAGACTATAAACCTGAGTGTGACATTTTGACCACCGGCTCGTGCAGCACCACAGACGGGATACTTTGCTCGCGTGACCCATCCTGAGCAGCTGTGAACTCCAGGTGGTGTCTGTCCAGCGCTGTTCTGTAGAACTTTCCTGTAGTAATAATGACCTTCCTCACTCCAGGTTATTCATTGCAATAGCACCAGCCACATGTGGCTCCTGTGCCCTTGAGATGTGCTTAAGGTGACAGAAGAACTCAATTTTAAATTGTATTTAATGCAAATGTGAGTCACCACATCGGGCTGGTGGATACTGTTATTGAATAGTAGAGTAGGTCTATGTTCCTAGCAACCGTGCTCTTATTCGATCAATCACTTGGGCCCAAACATGTGTGGAGCTTCAGTGGTGAGCAGCGGGCCATGCTGGCCCCTAAGGACGCAGAGGGAAGATCGTAGGAATCACCCAGATGCTAAGTGCTGGGGAGGGCGTCTCCCCTGTGTGCTGCAGCTCAGACAAGGCGGGCCCCGGCAGGGAGAGAAGCTCTTTTCCCGTGAGAGCTGTTTAGCACTGCACTGATGAAGTGTGTGAAGGCTGCATCACGAGTTCGAACTGCTTGGTTTCGACCCCGTGGTGTCTTTGCGGTTGGTATTCTCAGCAGGATGCTCTCAGCTCTGTTAGAAACACTGCAAACCTGGACATCTGCATGCTGAAGACAGAGTGTAGACCCGTATCTCTCACCAGGTACTAAACTAAAATCAAAATGGATCAAAGACCTAAACCAGCAGCACAAGAAATAGCACAGAGAATCAACAAATGTGATTGTACCAATTAAAAAGCTTTTGCACAGCAAAGGAGACATACAACGTTGTGAAGAGACGACCTACAGAATGGGGAAAATGTACCAGGTACTCCTTAAAACTGCACTGAGATTCCATCAGCTCCCAGAAAGAATATCTGTCATCAAAAAAGCTAACAACGAGGGCCAGGCATAGAGCTCAGCAGTACAGCGCCTGCCTGGCAAGCACGAGGTCCTGAGTTCAATTCCTGATTCAAAAAAAAAATCTAATAACAAATACTGGTGAGGATGTGGGGGGAAAGGAAGCCTTCTGTACTGTTGATGGGAATGTAAGCTACTGCAAACAGCATGGAAATCAGAGTGGAAATTCCTCAAAAAGCTAAAAATAGAGCCAGGTATAGCGCCCAATGCCTGTAATCCAGTACTTGGCAGGCTGAGGCAGGAGGGTTGCCCTGAATTCAAGGCCAGCCTGGGCTACATAGTGAACTCAAGGCCAGCCTGAATACAGCCAGATCCTGTCTCAAAAAGAGAAAGAAAGAAAGAAAGAAAGAAAGAAAGAAAGAAAGAAAGAAAGAAATTAATTCTATTTGACCCAGCTATCCCCCTTCTAGTTATCTTCCCCCCAAAAAATTAAAATCATCGTATTATGAGGGTATTTGCATACCCATGTTTATAGCAACACAATTTATAATAGCTAGATCTTAGAGACAGTCTGTATGCTCATTAATAGATGAATGGATAAGGAAAATGGAATACTACACTGCCATAAAGAAAGACAAACGAGGCGTTTGTAGGTAACTGGATGTAACTTGAGAAGATAATGTTAAATGAAATAAGTCAGACACACAATCTAAATATCATAGGAGGAACTTAAAAATAAAATACATATAGAAACCATATACATACAGAAATAAAGAGCAGGAAAGTAGATAGCTAATTGGGAAGTAGGGAGTTCAAAGAATTCCCCACATAACTTATTCTGTTATTTCAAAATGTGTTTCAGTATATATGCTAATATATGTCATTACACAAGGAGTTTCCCTAAATTCACTATAAAGGAAGGCTTGTGCTACGTGTTTATTTCTGCTTTGCAAGACAGAGTTGTTTGATCTGCCTTGTATTCTGAGTAACTATTTGAAGATGATGACATAAAGTGTATTAACTGTTATTCTCTTACTATTTTGCTGTAAACTTTGTTTAGTGCCCCCAGCTAGGGACAGCCTGGGCCTCCTGCTGAGATGATTGGACCTCAAAAACCTGCAGGGAACTGATTTATATGTTTAGGGAAAGTTTTCAGCTGTGGTTTTCTTCTCACTGGATGACTCAGTGCAAGTAGAAGAGAGAGAGAGATGGCTGCTTTCCCTACCGCTGCAGATAAACAGGTGTCAGGATTTCACTGTGGTGGAGAAAGGCTTTACAAACCCTAATCCTCCTAGGACATTTACGCACTGACCGGTGGAGCCACACCCTGCATTAAAAAGGCCAGGCAGCTGCATTAAAGAGGTGCCAGGAGGCCAGCTTCCCTCCGCCTGGCTCTTGTAGCAGGACCAGAGTCCTTTTGAATGGTTTTTCCTTTTGAATGGTTTCTTTCCATTTTACAATAACTATTGTACATTTACTTTTGTATTATTTACACTTTCAGTTTCTCACACTAGAGAGACAATACAATATTTACACATGTGCACCTCATTTATTTCACTTATAAGTATGGTTTTTAGTTGGATCCATTTATCTACAAAGGTCTCAGGTTTATCCTTCTTTGTGACTGAGTAGTACTCCATTGTATAAAAAGATCACATCTTTTTTTATCCACTCCTTGGTTGATGGCCATTTGGGTTGTTTCCAAGATCTGGCTATTACAAATCGTGCTGCTATAAACATGGTGCACATATATCGCTGTGGTACGATATTTTTAATTCTTCTGGAAAGATATTCAGACGAGGAATAGCTGGGTCAAATAGGACCTCTAATCCTAGTTTTTTGAGAAATCTGCACACTGATTTCCACAGTGGCTACACCAGTCTACACTCCCACCAACAGTGGAAAAGGGCTCCTTTTTTCCCCACGGCCCCATCAGCATTTGTTATTGGTTGATTTCTTGGTGATACCCACTCTTTCCAAGGTGAGATGGAATCTCAGTGTTGTTTTAATTTGCATCTCTCAAATGACCAATGATACGGAACATTTTTTCATATATTTATTTACTGTTTGTATTTCTCCATCTGAGAAGTGTGTGTTCATCTCAGATGCTCATTTTTGTGTTGGGTCTTTAAATTTGGGAAGTTTTTTTTAGTTCTTTATATGTTCTTGATAGTAATCCCTTGTCAGAGTGACAGCTGGCAAACATTTTTTCCTGCCTTGTGGATTGTCTCTCTAGTCTGTTGGTTTCTCTTGCCAAGAAGATTTTTTTGCTTTGTTTTGTTTTAATTTCAAAGAAGTAAGAAGCAGATGGGGAGATGTTCTTTAGCTGGAACAGACCAGGCCCTACCTTTCCTCTGGTTGTTCACCAGGTAGGGGGCAGAATGTGTCAGGGAGGGAGGTGGTGAGGGGTCTGCAGAAAGCATGAGGTTTCCACACAGGCCAGTGCTGGGGTCCTCCAGCAATTAACTGTGGGCTGGGCAAATGGGAGAAGGGTGGGAGCCCAGAGTCTTGATTCCCTCTCTCCTTCTCCGAATTCTAGGGACAAACTGGGATGTGATGTGACTTTCCCTCCTAAACTAGGACGGGGGAAGGAGGTGCTGATGGAGGAGAAGAGCAGAGATCTTTCCTCTGGGTTGGGTCTTTAAATTTGGGAAGATTTTTTTTTTTTGAGTTCTTTCTATGTTCTTGATAATAATCCCTTGTCAGACCAAACCAATCTTTCCTCATCACTAAGTGGGGGACAGTAGTTCTGCCTCACTGGGTTTGGAGGAGGACTAAACAATTTAAGGCCTGGTATACAAAAGGCTTGATCCAAATTAGGCCCCACCCAGGCCCCTCCCGGAGCCCTGATCTCATCTCCTGAAATGCAGAGGGGCTCACTTTACTCCCTTTCTTCCTCCCGCCCCTTATCCCAGCTCACTTTAATTTTTCTCCAAGAAAGGGGAAAGACCCTATATATGTTCTTCAGTTCCATTTCATTGTAAAAGATGTGATAGCATTTAAAAAAGCAGCTCCGCAGCAGTCTTTTGCATGTGCAATTATGAAATTTAACCACTGCCCTCTTCACAGGGTGCTTACCCACCCCTCGGCTCATCGTGCCCGTGTTTCTGCAGGGGTCTCACAGGTGGCACAGATAGGCCAAGGGGACATTTAAAGTCTCAGTGGCCCAGCACACTGTGCTTTCCCTGCAATTCCAAGTGGAATAGCTGGGGGCCGGGGGTAGCTGCCTTCTGCCCCACAGTCTATCACCAGCAGGTGGTGTCCCTCCCTTGAGCAGGACACTCAGGGACCTAGGAGGCCACCAAGTCCAGGGAAATGCCTGCTTCCTCACCCGCAGGACCCCTGGCGGCTCTCTGCTGTCCTCCACACCAGACTTAATTTCTTTACCCTACAGCACTGAGGTCCAGGGCAGCTTCAATCACAGAGGCACCATATGACTCCCTATCTCTCTGGGTCTCTATTTTCTTCACCTCCCAGCCTCAGGTGGGGTGCTGACCATGCAAGAAGGCTGGGTGGTGCCTACCACCCATGCAGTGTTCTGTCCACAAAGTGTCGTCTCACTATGCTCTCACTACCCCCATTTTACAGATGGGGAAAAGAAGTTGAGAGGTTACACGAACTGCCCAACCACACCCCCACCTGCAAGGCAGGACTTGGTTGGCAAATCCTGTGTTCTTTTAGCTTGATCTTACTGGAAGATTCTCATATGGATATCTAAAACTTTTAGAGCCATCTTAAAATAGCACAGTAGTGTTGAGGAGGCCTGTCAGAGAGCTGGCCTTTGATCTGGTACTCAGGTGGTTGCTTGAACTCTGGTTTTCTCATGTAGCATAACAGCAAGTAACTTGTGCTGAGGGCTTATGATACAGTGAACATTCTGCTTCACAGATTATTTCATTTTTCCATATGACACTTCTGTGAGATATCCTAGTGATCCTCATTTTTCCAATGAAAAGACTGAGGTTCAGATGAAAGAACGGAGACCAGCAGCAGGGATGTGGATCTGGAGGAACCAGCACAGCCTGGAACATGTCTGGAGCCTTCAGAAAAGACTTTGGGTCTGAACATATGGACACAGAAAACTGATGGAGAACTTAAGGTTGAATTATAATAGGTAGTTACTTTACATAAAACAAAACAAGTAAACAAAAAATGGCAATTATTAACTTCAAGAAAAACAGAAAGATTACAGCAAGGGAAAAGATGAATTGTAAATGGAATTTAAGTGACCATAATAAATACTGATTATGAAACAGGGGATATAGCTCAGCGGCACAAGTATCTGCCTGGCAAGTGCAAGGTCGTGAGTATGATCCCCAGGACCAAAACAAAACAAAACAAAACAACACAACACAGATTCTCCTATAAGCAGTGTCAGGAAGTGATTAAGATGGAAGGCGGGGGAGGGGACAGGAAGCATTTACAGAGGAGAAGGAGAGGATGGAGCCTGCAAGGCAGCAACCCTTAGGGGTATGCAGGTCAGAGCCAAAGAAACAGCTCAAAAGGGAAGATGGCAGGCAGGCAAGTGACACAGGGCAAATGTGCTGTGTAAGAAATCTTGTAGGATGATTGGACTTGCATTGAACTGTGTATTTATTGCTTTGATGATAATTTTTAAAAGAAACAAAAGATAAATTGCCCAAGTTCACCAGAACTGACATGGGGGAGGTGAGCCTTGAACTCACAGGCTCCTCTAAAGCCAAGGCCATGTCACGATGCCACGCTGCGGACTGAATCCAGCTGCCCATCAGTGCTCCAGAGAGCAAAGGCCCAGTGACATGGGAGACCAGCCTAGCGTGTGCTTGGGAAAGGGTTTTCAAAGAAGGATAAGGAAGAGCCCTGCCCTGGGCCCACACCTGAGTGCCCCATGCTTTTGAGAGTCTGGCCATAAGTTTTCTAAATTCCTCTTCAACGTCCAGGACTCCCCAGGGCTAGGACAGGCATCTGGACAGGGCTCCCAGTTCCCAAATCCTCCTCTTGGGAGAGTTTTCCTCCTCTCAGCATTCCCACCCTGATTATAGAGCCGGGGATATAGCTCAGATTATGGGGCCAAGCAGACCTCTTGTGAAGCTGCACACTGCTTCCAGATCAACAGTGTTTCACGCATGGGATTTTGTGAGAGAAAAGGCCAGCAGAAGGGTGCTGAGACCCTGGTTTCCAGTGACTCGCTGTTGGTGTAGGCAGGGGCCCTATGAGAAATATCCACCCAGAGTCCCCGAGAGCCAGGAGCAGTTTTGCTTTCAGGTTCTGCCGGGTCATCGCCCTCCCTTTCCCATCATACGGAATCTGCCCAATAGTGGCAGCCACAGGTTCCCTTCCCTTCCCTTCCCTTCCCTTCCCTTCCCTTCCCTTCCCTCCCCTCCCCACCCCTCCCTTTTCTTTCCTTTCCTTTCCTTTCCTTTCCTTTCCTTTCCTTTCCTTTCCTTTTCTTTCTTTTCTTTTCTTTTTCCAGCCACGGGTTTCAAAGCACCTCACTGCAGAGGACACTTGGGTAGCCCCCTGGGTGATTCCCTCTATGCTCCATAGAACAGTCAGCCCGCAGGAAGTACTTACTGAGCAGCTGTGACGCGCTGAGGCAGGATAATACAGAGAACAAGGAGCAGCCCTGTTCTCCAGTTCATGGGCTGGAGGGGGAGACAGAGGCTGGAAAGTGGGTTCGGGTCAGGGGGTGCCAGGTTGGGGGTTGAGTGGGCACAGAGCAGGGGGCTCAGCGTGGCCTTGAATGTGGCTCACAGGGTGTTGTGGAGGGACAGTAGTTTGGTTGGAGAGCTGCCCTGGACGCTTCTCAGCTCTGGAATCTTCCAAGATTAAAATTTCGTGATTCTCCAACTCGGATCTTTCCCTGGTTTCAGGCGAGAACTTGGAGCCCAGGTCTTGGTGCAGGGTCTGTTTTCACATCAAAGCTAGAAGAGAAGGGACCTGCGGTAACCAGGAAGCCAACTTTTCTCCCTTGGCTTGAGGCCTTGAGGAAACTGAGGAGTCCTGCCCATGTCACCTAGTTACAGAGGCAGGACTAACATCTGGATCTCTGATCGCCATCCTAACTCAAGTCTGGGACAGGGGCCTGAGTCCTCCTAGGCAAACAAACCTCTCCCTTTACAAAAAGACTCCAGCCCCAGTAGCAGTCAGTCATCACAACCTTGCCCACAACAAGCAAGGATCCAACATCTCTTCAATCAACAAACGTTCCAGGAGGGCACAACCCTAAGCAAGTGCTGGCCTAAGCCCTGGGAAGAGAAGTTGTCCCACCAAATTGTGTCCCCAGGTGAAGGGGTACACGAGTGACACACATGTGACACTTCTGAGGTTTTGGCGATTTTCTCCAGTGTGCCCGGCATGTCGCCGGCGCTCAGCAAAGGTACCGGACGCTAATTATTACCTTTCCCGAGGCGGTCTGCAGGGGCCGGGAGCCGGGCTGGGCGGGGAAAGCCGCGCTCCTCGGGCGCCGCCAGCTCCCCCTCTCGCGCGCCGGGCGGGGTACGGCGGCGCCCGAGCATCCTCGGCTCCTCTTCGGCGGGTCCGGCCGGCAGACGCCGGGCGCGCCCAGGGAGGGGCGCGGGGGCGCGCACGCAGGCTACCGGGGCCGCGCCGGCCGCCGGGGACGCGCACGGGCTGGTCTCTGCCCTAATGCGGTGGCTGGCGGCGAGAGGCGCTGCAGGGGCCTCGGGAGAAGTGGTGGCGCCCGCAGCAGACCGCACGGACTGCGCCCCGGGCCTGAGCCGGAGCCCTCGGAGGTAGGCGAGCGCGGACGCCCGAGAGACCGGGTGGGGGTCAGGTGGGGGCTATGGAAGCGGGTCTATCCCCTGGTTCCTGCCTCCTCCGTCGGTCTCCATCCTCCGACCTGTCCCCCTCCCCCCTGGCCACCTCCCTGCGCCTTCTCGTCTGCACCGCTGTCACCTGCCCTGGACCCATCCTACTCTGGCGTCGTCTTCAGTCCGCCCCGTGCAGCCCCCTCCCTTCCCCACCCCACAGCCGTTCTCACTAG
This sequence comes from Hydrochoerus hydrochaeris, assembly GCA_004027455.1. NCBI lineage: Eukaryota > Metazoa > Chordata > Mammalia > Rodentia > Hydrochaeridae > Hydrochoerus > Hydrochoerus hydrochaeris. The sequence goes on from PVLA01001236.1 coordinate 167,949, forward strand.
GCGCCTGCATCCCCTCCCCTCCCTGCATCCTCATCCTCTGTCCCATCTCGGTCATCCAGGGGCCCTGTTGGCCCTAATGCCCCTATTTCCCTCAACACCCCACTGGTCATTCATTACCCTGCTCATCCTATTTTTCCTACCTGACACGTCAGCCCCTCTCCTGGCCTCCTCCTCCCTGCCCCATCCCTCTGCCGAGAGCTCCCTCGCTGTTCAGCCCTCCTTCAGGTACCCTGCACGCCCTGTACAGCCTCTTGCCGGCTGCCTGGTCTCCTTAGCACCATAATCGCGCCCAAGCACCCCACCTGCTCCCCTTGGCTTCCAACTGGCCTGCCACCCATTACCCTCTACACTCACCCTTCCTGGGGCTGCTTATACCAGGTGGCTTGTCCTTAGCTCCCTGGCAGGCCCTGGGTCCTTCTTCCGGCTTCAGGAGGCCTCTGCATGCTGGGTGGACTCACTGTTGTGGACGCAATCCACTTATAGCCCGTTCTGCACCTCTGATCCTGGTGGTGGAGGGTGCTGAGGGTCAGTAGGCCTCTACATTCCAAGCCAGCTCCCCTCCCCTCAGCTGTTCAGGCTTGTTTCCTAGATGGCCTCTGAGGATGCTAAGCACAAGGATGGGGAAGGGCAGATTCCAAGGGTGGCTCAGGAGGCTCACCCTAAGTTGGGTGTAGAATCCTAGGGTGTAATGGACCAGATGAGAGCCTCGCCAGAGAGCTGGGGAATTGGGGACTTTGGAGAGGACTTTTTCTCAGCCTGCAAGTCAGCACTTCAACATCAGGCTCTGTCTTGAGTGGGCAGAGTGCTGAATCACTTAGACTCTGGTCCCCACAGCAGCCCCCCTCTTGCTCCGAGCCAGGGTCTGCTTCTGGTTCCTTCCTTGGCTCCTGGCATGGGCCATGTGTGTGTGTGTGCATGTGTGTGCACATGGGTGTGTGTGTGTGTTGTATGGAGATGCCTCCTCCCTTGGTCCAGAGGAGTGGACGACAATGTCCCCTTTCTGCCTGTCTCTCCTGGCATGAGGGCCTAGCGCGACTCATTTACCCTTGGAAATGTAGTGCACCCAGCTGGGTCCGATATTATCTCCAGCAAGGCAAGGGCAGGCCACATGAAACTTTAAGCCGAAGCTGAAGCCCAAGGAACATGTGTAGGAGCGCGGAAGCCCATAGGGACCCGGGCCGTGTCAGCTGTGAAAGTGGGCTGTGGGGAAAGGAAGGGAGGCAAAGGCTGAGGATGAAGGGCCTGGGGGAAATCATACTGCAGGAAGAGTTAAAGATGCGTGGTCTGCTCTGCACAGAATATGTTTTCCCTTTGTCTTGACTGAGTGGCCACTTTGGAGGGAATTATTTCTCCCTCTAGTCTTGGAGTTCAGCTGACGGGATGTGTGTGTGTGTGTGTGTGTGTGTGTGTGTATAGAAACACAGAGAACACAAATGAGGAAAGACACTCACATATAGCTCCAGAAATTGTTTGTCACCATGAGACAGGCAGTGACAGTCCCGTTCCTGCCCTGGGGACCTTGGCAGAAGCCCAGATGCTTGAGTTGGGAGGTTGAAAGCAATTGCAGACAGACCCTGCCCCTTCTCCAGGAAGCTTCCTCACTTTGGAAATCTGAATGGTGATGTGTGGTAACTCAGAAAAGGCTGTGCCTGGCCAGGGGACGTGTGCTTCTGCAACTGGCTGACCCCTGCTTTGTCACTGGTACCTGTGCCCTCCCCATCCTCAGTACGGGTGGGGCGGAAGCTTCCCCTGGCATCTGCGTTTCTGGGCTGCCAGTTTTTCCTGGTACAGGGAGGCAGCATCACCTGCAGCTGTTGTCGCGAGCTGATTGGGTGAAGGCTGTGACGTTGAATCACTTGATTGGGGCTTGGGTAAAGTGAGGGATTCTGATAACAGCACACCTATTTCCCAGTTCTGTGCACTGCATCTCAACCTTTCTCCCCTTTTTGATGTCACAAAGGCTACGGAGGGCGAAACCAAGGCACACAGAGAAAAGAGCCAGCTCCCCAGAGAACTGGGCAAGAGCTGGCGATTGTGCTTCACTGGCTCCCTGTGGGCTGAACCGGCTGTGCCTACGATGGCTGGTCCTTTTCACACTGTGGAGGTGGCTGGAGATGGAGCTTTGGCTTTGGATTCTGAGGGGGCCTAACCAGAGCAAGATTTTATTTCAGCAGGATTCCAAGCTTCTGTTCATGCTGTTGCAACTAGTTCCCCACCTCTGGCAAGAATTTAAGGCTGGATACAGACAGCTTCCTCATTTCACAGATACTCATTAGGCTTTGTGTGCTTGTCTGCTAAGTGCCAAGAGGAAAAGTCAAACAGAGGGAGGTCCCTCAGCACTCCTAGTGTGATGGAAAGGGAGACAGGTCATCACACACAGTGCAAGCTGGATCCCAGCTCTGAAGGAATCGGCTCCTCTCACCCACAGCTAGGAAGAGGGTTTGGTTGGTGCCATCCAGAAAGGAATGATAGCTCCAGGCTGACCCTGAAGATGGCCATCAGGAAGAGGATGGGACAGGAGGCGAGATTCATGGTGTTTCAGATTCCCAGCTTGAGGGTCAAGAGAGGCTGTTCTGTGGGTAGCTAAACAAGCCCTCCTCCCAAACTGCTGCAGCCCAAGTGGGGAAACTGCAGGGAACTATGGGATCAGGTCAAGGCCACTTAACTCTCCCAACTGTCTCTCTTAAGCACTTGTGTTTTAAGAGCAGAATGTGGAAATGCTTAGAATGTCAGACCAAGTCAGAGGGAAGAGGCCTGTCTTCCCGTAGAGAGCTCTCAACTCTTAGGGGAATAGCAGGTTAGGGTTAGGGTTAGGGTGTCATGCTCAGAAGCAAACACTGTGAACTCCAGCACATGTGAAAGGGTCTCAGGGTTATGAAGAGGCATCGGGGATGTCCACGCAGGGGATAGGAGACTGGAGCAGAAGACACACTCAGAAGTTAAATACTGAAGCTCAGGTCACCTGGAACACCCACTGTCGAGCCAGGAGAAGAACCCAAAGGGGAGACTCCCAGCCTCATCTGCCCTACATGTTCCATTTAGTCCGTTCCATTACGTGTCCCCACCTTTGAGCCTATGTCAGCAATTGTGCTGGGGGCCTGGCATATAAATCGTACTGGAGAGAATAACGTGAAAACATACCAAGCACAAGAAATGCTCTAACAGAGGCTAGATGGGTTCCTAGCATAAGAGAAACATGGCAGAGGCATCACAGGGAGCAGAGGACCTGGGGTGGTCCCCAAGCTGTTTGGCTGGCCCTCTGCCTGGGCTGGGGCAACCTGATGCAGGCCTTTGAGCAGTGACTCACAGGGACCAGTGAGGGCTCAAGCCTGGAGGCAGGGCCAGATGTTGGATGCCTATGGGCTTGGTCTCTGGGACTGCAGGGGGCATCTGTGGGAGCTAATGGCTGTGCCAAGTGTTTGGGTAGGCACTTCTGCAATTTTGCTGACCCAGGGCACTAGTCAGATTGTCCAACCAGCCTGAGATCTCTGGAGCCACCCTTCTTTCAAGCAAGGGAAATAGAAGTGGCACAATACTGATAGTCATCACTGTTGAGTGCTCACTGTGTGCTAGGTATCCCAATATGTGGGGCATCATCTCAAATAATCATCATAAGCATTAACTCTGTAAAAGAGACATTGTTAGGATTCTTGTTTTACAGGTAATAAAACAGATTGTGAACGACTGCTACTTGTGTAAGATCACCAAACAGGTGAGTTGCAGAGCTGGAATTTAAACTGATATTTGACTACAAAACTCACCGTCACTGCAGTGCACAACCTGGAAGCCATGTCTCTAGGATTAATTTCTTGTCCACTCCTTCCTCTCACAAATGCAATCCCCTGGAGTGCTTGGGTCACAGTGGGTTCACCATCTCAGGCTTCCTCATCCCCTTCAGCTCCTGCAGCTCCTCTCCTGCAGGAAGCAGCTGCCTGAGCATCTGCCCTCTCCCCCTTCACCTGCTCCTCCTCACTCTTCCTCTTCTGGGCTGGCCCCGCTCCCCCTGCAAGGCCTCCCTGGCAGCCCCCTTCCTGTCATTATGATGCTAATCGTGGTGTTAATTTTTCTGAGATCCTGAAAGAAAGCCCCAATCTGTCCTAATGAATTTAATTAGAGAGTGGCTTGGAGGGCTTCAGAACCTCTTACCAGGATCACAATAAACAGAGTTAACGAGATAAACAGTCCAGGATCAGCTTCTTAGGGGTTGGGAGGGAGGATGTCTGTCTCAGTCCCCCCTGAGAAGTCCTGAGCAAGCAGAGTTGGAAGAAGATTGTTGTCTTTCAAGTGGGCTTCCTTTTGGTGCTTTTTTCTGCATGCCCAGCCCCACACATTGAGCTTCCTCCACAGTTCTGCTCTTACTTGGCAGTAAAACTTTCTGGAAATTCTAATCATCCTCATCATCAGCACTAAACATTTATGGAGCACCCTCTGTTTGGGTCAGGAATATTGTATCATCTTCTGGAGCATTGCGGAGGTTTATGTGACCTTGTTTCTGCCCTACAGATGCTAAGAGATGTGTGTTCAAATATAAAGGACACATGCTAATTCTAGACAGTGTTAGAAGATGAACAGTAAATATGATAAGATACTGGGCTTCATCCTGCAAGACAAAGTCCCCAAGGTGGGTCTTGAGAAGCAGCACTTGAAGAATCTATGATCAGAGTGTTAGTGAAAGAGTAGGTGTGCTGTGAGTGCTGCGGTCCTTGTTCCTCTTCCCTGCTAGTGCTGGGGTTTTTCTGCTTTGCACCTTTGAGCACTTAGGATGACCAGTTTAGGTAGGATCTTCCTAGGAACAGAGAAATTTTACCTTCATGCTGAGCTGGCCTTCCTGGATTTGGTGTAGGCCAACTGGAGCAGGTTGACCAGAGGCAGAGTTTTGTTCTCAGATCTTGTGATTTTCTGGAATGAGAGTAAAGGTTGGCAGAGTAATTACAAGGACCTTTCCCTGTAAAGAGAGATCCCTCTTTTTTTTTTTTCTGATGCTGGCCAATTGGCTTTGGCAGTAGCACTTCTTTTTAAACAAGGATTTAGTGGAAGCTTTAAGCTCCAGGATCAGTGCATTTCATAATTCTTCCCTTCCTCTGGAAGGTGTGTGCACATGTGCACACAGACACACACACACACACATGTGCTGCCTATGTTAGTGAAATTATTCTGACCAGATTCTTGTTTCACTTGCAATGTAAAAGTTATTATGCATTTCTGGCTTCAATTTTTCCTTGTGCAAGAGCAAATAGTCACCCTGATATCTTTTTCTTTTTTGTTGCGTTAGCGGTTGAATCCAAGACCTTTGCACTGAGCTATAGCCCAGCCTTTTTTTATTTTTATCTTTTTAAATTTTGAGACAGGATCTTGCTAAGCTGCTGGGTTGAGCTCAAACTTGGGAACCCCCTGCCCCGACTTCCCAGAGTGCTCGGATTACAGGAATGCACCATCACACCTGTTTACTCTTCCATTTCATTGTGTGGGAGACACAAAGTGAATTCTTTGAGAAAGGATGTTAATTATGAGGAAGTATTATTGCAACTATTTTGACAGGAAGGACAGTATTGAGCTGAGACTGGAAGGCAGCTTCTCTAGTATTCTTAGAACGCATTAACTTTTGAGCCCAATCAATGTTTTATTTTGAGCCACCACCATCATTTGTGCTTCTTGTTATTTTCCATTGTCTGTCTGGGTTTATGCATAATTAGTAATGAAGTTAGTACACTGCTGTGGGCTGTCAGTTGACCTATATGAGAGAAATTTATATGGGGAGCATTATTACCATGCCATTGTTGTAATACCCATTGTGTGGTATTTTTCCACATATTGGAGGTGACACATTAACTTTATGAAGGAAAATGCCTTTGAGGCCACAGACAGTTTTCCTATGCTGACGCAGGCGAAGACAGAAACTAGATCTCTTTGTAATCATCACACACTGAGTGGAACTAAAGCCTTTGGAACTCACATTGGGAACTAATCCAGGATTCTCCAGCTGACCCAGACCTGGGATCTGCCCTTATTTTATAAAATATTTATTGCATTTGTAGTTATTCTTTGAAATCTAAATTATGTATACATTCTTCTAGGAGGCAGTTTGTCTTGAGAGAATCCTTGATTCATGAAGGTTAGAAATGCTTTAGTCCAAGATAATTGTTTTAGTGATCAAGAATCTGAGACTCAGAAGACTTTTGTGGCATGACCTTTGTGGTTGTATGGCTATTTGCTGGCAGAATCTAGTTCTTATGCATGTTGGCCCATCTGGAACTTTAAAAACCATGCATAAACCTAGTAATTGAACAAGAGGATATGTAATTATTCTCCCTAAAAGACAGTCTAAACAAAAAATGTTTTGGAATATCAGAGAAGGAAGGAAATCAATGAGACCAAAGTCTCAAATCTTGGCAAAGATTTTGAAGAGCAGTGGAGGCAGGATTTGAATGGGCAGAGGAAGGAAATGGGTACTTCTACTGGGGTAGAGGAACCATAGTCAGAGGTCTGGAAGAGGGAAGCAATGTGATCAGGTGTAGTGAGCTGGCTGGGCTGGTTGGATCTGAAGGAGCAGCTAGAGGGTTGTTCTGGGCCAGACTGCAGAGGACTGTGGCTTTTGGACCAAGGTGTTGGACTTTATCTTGATGTTAGTGAAAAAGAAGCACTTGGAGCTTCTTAGCTGAGCTGGCTCTTGCTCTGAAGACAAGGAAGAGTAGCATTAGAAGTGAAAGGGCAGTTGGGTCACAAGAACCTAATGGATTCTGAAGGGATGGCTCCTTTTGAAGGGGTGTGTGGGAGGAAGGGGAATGAATGCAGAAACTTTCAGGAGCCTTTGGAGGGAGCGTGTCGCTGTCCAGAGTGCTGACCTGTCTTCTGAAAGGTTCGAAAGTAGGGCTCCCAGTGCTTAAAAACATGCTGCAGGATGCCGAAAATGATTCTGGCTAGAACTAGGAAGCATGTGAGTTTTGTGGCAGTAAGCTGGTTACAGCATATTACTTACAGCCCTGTGATGAAAGCCAAAAAGTGGATCCTCTCAAAAGTACATCCTATATGTGTGCATATATGCATGCTCAAAGGGCATATGGGCTAGACCACTGCTGCCCAGCTTTGCTTTAGAGTCTTTGTGTTGATGTGAGAATTTTAGCACATTGCTTTATTTGTTGTGAAAATGCACCTACTTTGCTCAGCATCCCAAAGAGCACCTATAACCTCTCCAGCAAACTAGGAGAGAGCAGCAGAAGTTCTCAGAAGACCCCATTCTTGACTCCAAATAAAGTACCTAATTCTCCATGTGAATTTTGTTCAATAGAAATTCCTCCTCCTCCTCTTCTTCTTCTTTTTTCAGTACTACAGCCTCTGCACTGAACTACATCCTCAGCCCTGTTTATTAGTACACATTTGCAGCAGATAATGATTGCATTTATCATGGGGAGTTGGTGCATATACGTAACACCTTAATTTTTTTATATGTCCTCTTTCTCTTCTATCCCTCCCTGCTTCCTCTATCCCTTCCCAGACTTTTAAAAAGAATTTTTTGTTTTAAAAAAATGTGAGACAGAATCTCACTAAATTGCTAAGTTGCCCAGGCTGGACTCAAACTTGTCATTCTCCTGCCTCAGCCTCTCCAAGTATTAGGATTAAAGGCATGTGCTGCTATGTTTGGCTCTAACTCTAGGGTTTTTTTTTTTTCTTGAGGGGAGCTTGTTTGTTTGTTTGTTTGTTTTGCTCTCATCTTGTTTACTTGGTGTACCTGGCTAGGATGGGGATATGGGTGAATGGTAGAAGTTCTAGAGGGAGAAGTACTTTAAAATGCCAATCAGTAAGCAAGTCAAAGGACGGGAGCAGAAACTTTCCATTGTGTTGGCACGTAGCAGTATGTACACGAGTCTGTGGTATTTTAGGCTTGCTATGTCTGTCTGAGTTCTCAAGCCACAGTATGTGATTGTTCAAGGGAAGCCTTCTTGTTTTCTCCCATAGAATCTCAATGTGCTGCTAGCCCTACTTAATAGATGGCTGCTTGTGAGTAGCTCTTTGTTAGCCTGGAGCTGTGGGTCTGACCTCTAGAACATGTGTGCGTGTGAATACAAATAATATTTATCGAGCTCCTGCTGTGCACAAGTCTTTGCACTTAGTACTGTGGGAAGTGACAAAGGAGGAGCTGAGGATGATTCCTGCCAGGCTGCCAGGAGCCCAGAGCAATATGAAAAATCACACGCATGCACACACACACACCCACACACACAGACACACATACACATATGATAGACAGGAACAAAGGCAGAGTGGCAGTGGGGCTTCAGAGCCAGGGTGGGGCACAGGACACTAGAGGGCCCGATGATGTGTGTGCCTCTGTCTGGTCATCTCTCGAGGATTCCCTGCTTCACAGGGCTCAGCTAGTACCAGCCACCTCCATGCCTGCAGTGACAGTGCCGTCTTTATGGGTGGTCAGGCAGCTTGCTGTCTCAGAGGGGCTGTGCTTGGGCTGTGCTGTCCTAAGCTCACCTCTTCCATAGTAAAGGACAATCCAGGAGAGGGAAGGGATGGTGTGGAAGGGGAAAAAACGCCTTTCCATTTTTTTTTTTTTTGTCAGTACTAGGGATTAGATCCAAGGCCTTTGCGCTGCGCTATATCCCGATCCCTTTTCATTTTTTATTTTGACACAGGATCTCTCTGAGTTGCTAAGTTGCCCAGGCTGGGCTGGAACCTGTGACTCTGTTTCTTCAGCCTCCCAGAGTGCTGGGACTATAGTACACATCACCATGCCCATCTTTCTTTTATTTCTTATTCCTTAAATGGTGACAAGGTCTTGCTTTGAGACTTCTGCTTAGTCACAGAAGGGTTCATCAGGACTCCAGCAGCTCTAGGACATGGAGTCCTATGATTCTGGCCCAGGGGCAGCTCTGGAGGGGACAGAAGAAGTAGAGTGTGGTGACATGGCTCCCCGTGGTCACCCAGATCCCTGTTTTACTCTCTGAGTGTGTGCTCTGCATGGCAAGGAGAGGGTGGGCCATGTCTCCTAGCTGAAGCTGGGAGGAGGCTATTTGGCTGGGCTCCGGGAGGGGGCTGTCCCTTACCACGGTGCTTCTCAGCCTCCCTGCACACACAGGTCCCTTGGGACCATGGGAGGCTGCAGACTTAGAACCAGTATGTCTGGGTTGGGCCTGAGATTCTGAATTTCTAAGAGGCTCCCAGGGAATGCCAAGGCAGCTGTCCACAAACCACACTCGGATGGACAAGACTCTACCTGTGAGTTCTAAAGCCTCTTCTGTGCATTTCACCAGGCTGTGCCCTCCTTGACCACAGAGATCGTAAGAGGCTTGGGAGCAGAGATGCTTGTGTCACAGTACCATTGCCTTCCCTATGTAGCCATAGTTTGCATACGCCTGCTTTTTCAGCTGGTTACAAGAGTAGCATCAAATTGTTTAGAGCAGGCCAGTTCTACTCTTGGAGGAATGACTTGCAGTGAGCATCCAGGGCCAGAAACTTGGTCAGCTTGCAGTAAATGTATACTGAATGGATGGTGATTCTAGTGTGGGGAGGCAGAAAGGGCCCTGATTAGGGACCTGACAGAACCAATGAGACTGGGGCGAACAATTTAATCTTTGCTAGCTTTAATTTCTCAGTTTAAAATGGGGACACCCATGTCCACCCAAGAGGGTTGTTTAAGTGAGCGTGTAATATCACTGAGCCATTGGATTGGATGCTGTGAGCTCCATTACACTGAGAAGACAGAAGCACAGAGTGAGGATCGACTCTCCCAAAATTGCCCGGTTCTGAGTGATGGAGCTGGAATTGGACATGGGTTTCCTGAACCTGGCTCATTACTTGTCACACAGTTCTGGGCTCCAGTGTGGGCTGATAGTCCCTTTGAGAATGTCCTGGTCTGAGGGTTGCTTGTACTGAGGAGCGAGAGTCTGGGTATCATGGAAACTCGTGTCTTCCTTAGGGTCTGAAAGCCCTGGCCCTGTCTGGGTCTCAGTGACACTAACATCAAGCCACACTGGTCAGTCTCCCTTGCTCCTCAGGCCCAAGACTCCAAAAAATAGTCACCATCTGTTCCTACAGACCCTGGTCTGTGCGACAGAGCCACTGAATCCAAATGCAATCTCTGACTCGCCTGGAGTTGCTTTGTGTGTTGGTACTAAGAAAGTGGGGTGTAGAAGGGGGCACCCGTCATCCCCTTGCTTCCTTCCAGGTGTGATAGTCCTGGTGGGTGATGGGGGCACGTGTCTCCTCCAGTTGCTTTGCTGTTAGAGGAGGCCCTGAGATCTCCTCTGCTGTTGCCTACCCTTCTTTCTTCAGCAGTGACGCCAGGGTTACAAGGCTGAGCTGATCGGTACGAGGGGTGGGGTGGCCGATTAACTGCAGGAAGAGCCTCTAGCCCTGGTGATTGTCTGTACTTGGTAGAGGGGTTTGACTCAGCATCCTTTCAGGTCTAGCTGAGGCTAACTGAACCCACATCCAGAAGGAGAGCGACTCACCAGACTGGAACATGGAGCCTCACTACACAAAGGGGCAGATGCCACACGGGGGCTCACGTGTCAATTTCTAATACTCTGCACCGAGGTATGAGCAGCTCTCCATTCATCTCTGGTCTATGTTTGTTCTCTTTGTCGTTTTCCAATTTGGATGGTTTTTCTCCTGTGTGTTTCATAAAGCCCTGTGCTGGCTGTTGGTCTGTTATATCAGGGCTAGTATTAGGCTTTATGAACTGTTCCAAGTTTACTTTTTTTTTTTTTTTTTTGGTACTGGGGATCGAACTCACAACCTTGCACTTGCCAGGCAGGCGCTTATGCCTCTGAGCTAAATCTCCAGCCCCTAAGTTTACTTTTAAGTGTATAACATTGTTTTGCTTCAGTGTATTTGCTGCTAGACATCATTTTTTGTGCTGGGAATCCCCTTTTATTTTGCCAAATCCTCATTTTATATTTTTTCCATTTTTTTTTTCTCTTTGAGAAACCCTGAAGTTTTCTGAAAAACACCCCCCACCCATTTTTGACTGTGGTCAGTGTGTCCTTCTGATGGGAATAAAAACTTCCACTTAGGCCTGGGCTAAAAATGGAACTCCTATGGGCCACAACCTGGCCACCCATGACCCATTCCTGAAACACCAAAAAAGCACCGTTCTGTCCACAGAGCTCAGGGTTTTAATGCTTAAGTTTGCACTTCTACCGACCCATGACTTCCTGCATCGCCCATGCTGCGTGCCTCGGGAGTCAGTGTGAAGCCTGCTGGGCTTCTGGGACTTGGGCTTTGTGAACTGTTGGGGCTTGGATGGCTTTGGTTGATGTCCCCTGACTCTGCCCCATTTCCTCCTCTCTCTGGCTGCCACTGGCCCTGGGGACAGCAGTGTGTTGTCATGCCGCCAGGCAGGGGCACGGGTGACATACTGGGTGCTGGAGATGTCTGTAGTTGGTGTAGGGGAAGTGGAGTATAGAAGATGTGGCAAACATCTCCGAGTGTGTGAGGCTGTGCCCTCCTGGAAAGGTCTGGAAGGCCGGAATGGGATTAGATCAAGGCTGCATTCTGATCCAGGCAGGGAAAATTCTGTCTCAATATACTTCATGGTTCCTCTAAGTTCCTGAAACCTTAAAAAAATAAAGAGGGACTTTTTTGGGGGACCCTAAAATATTGTAGCTGAGGCTCTTGAGACCGAGAATGTTGTGTTGCTCAGTGTGCTGGTGATGTTATCTGGTGTCTCCCTGGATGCTGGTGTGTGGGGCGGACTGAATGACCAGCGACTACTCAGTGGTGGCTAAGGATGTTCTCCTTCCCATAACTGTGTTTTATTATGGCTGTGATTATCGAAAGTTCTACTGAGATAGTCAATCCATAAACAATAATTTGGATTATCTGGAGAGAGCCTGTGTCTTTCCTATGGTAACATCTTGCAAAACTATAGTGTGCACTCCCAACTAGGATACTGACATTAAGCTAGTCCTCCACTCTTATTCTGATTTCCCCAGTTTTATTTATACTGGCTTCTCAGTTTGTCCCTTGGACCGATTTAGCTCCAGATTGTTTGTCTGCTTTCCCTTTTCCTTTCCCCCTGAGATTTGTTTTTGTAAGTTCGTGTTGTGAAATAACCAAATACATGCATCTGGTCTCCGAAGTAGAACATTGCTCAAGAACAAGGGACTTGGAGTTAGACTGCCTGGTTCAGATCTGGTTCACTAGTATGTGATCTTTGGCAAGTGATTTAAATCTTCTCTGGTTTTTATCAGACCCAATCCCACGCCAGCCTTCTAGACCCTTCCAGCAGGACCCAGCTGCACAGCACTTGAAGCTGTTTGCTACATCTCCGTTAATAACCCTCTGCATGGCGTTGTTAGGTAAGGTACAGGGACCCCCTGGCACAGTACCTGGCTCATAAGAAGTGATTGTGAATGTCAACTGTCATCACTATGTCTCCACCTCCTTCCTGATAGTGACTTCAAGCTCTGCATTTTCCAAGCACACCAAATGGCATCAGTGAGCAGCTATAAAATATCTTTGAGACCATGATAGGTACTCAGTTGCATGCTGGGTGCTACAAGAGTTACGGAGGACACAAAAAGGCAAGTTTTGCCTCAAAAACTTTGTGCTCTAGTGAGGATGTGTCCCAGACATCCACACATGGTACTCATTACACAGGTGAAGAAGGACAAATGCAAACGGAGGGTTCAGACACAAGAGACCCTGGATTTGAGGAGTGAAAGGGAGTGGTGTTAATCCGTGGTACCTGGAAAACTTTCAGGCAGATTTGATGTGGCACCTTGAAAGGTGAAACTGTGACTCCATGTGCCTCAGAGACCCAGTAGGTTGTCTCCAAAAGGGAAGAAGGATGGAAAGGAGGAAGTGATGACTTTCTGATTTTATCTTATTTTTTGGAGCATGGGGAGCTCAGATTTTCATGTCCCAGTCCTTGGGCCAGTCAGTCCCCACATTCCTGCTGCTCACTGGTGGCAGGTGGCCAGCTTCACCAAGGACTTCAGTGGTGGCTGCCCGATCGTCATCGTCGTCGTCATCGTAGTTGGACACCAATGCCACATCGAGCTCGAGCTGGCCCAAAGAAAGGCACATGGCGCATGCCCACAGCAAGCCAGCTACTGCGCCCCCAGCAGTAGATGCAGCGGTCCCCGCAGCAGGCCAGGCCCAGCTGGGAGGTGCCACTCCACATTGCACTGGCCACCCAGCTGTAATGGGCCCTATGCAGCTTGCAGGAAGGAGCTGCCCTGGGTGCCCACAGCCACGAGGCCATCGTGGAACTAGGACAGGAGGGCTGTCTTGTGAGCCTTCCAGAGGAGCCAGTCTTCCATGTGGTCCAGCTCAGACACTACAACCCGCTGCTGGCACTGTGGCTAAGGTACAAAGGATCCCCAATGTCCCCACTCCTAGGCTGCTGAGGAGGCAGCAGTGCACCCCGGAAGCAGAGTCGGCCCAGGCGAAGTCCCAAGCCCCACCACCAGCAGCCACCCATGGTTCACATTCCACTTTCTGATTTTAAAATGAGACCCAGAAAGGATGAGGAAGCCAACTCAAGATTATCAAGAAAGCATGCAAAAGAGAGAGAGGTACATTTCAGGGCAAGGAATTGGAGTCCATTTCTCATAGCCATTTCCTGTGAAATTATAACCATTTACATTGGCTGCACCAGTATACTGAGCTAATGTCTGACTTCTTCTGTAGATGTAGAGAAACCAAGGCACAGAGGGTTGGCCACCTGTTGAGGAAGCAGCATGAACCAGAGTTCAGCAAACTTAGGTATCCATCTTTGGCTTCTGACTTTATATCTGTCCATGCAAGGAAAGCCCTGGGTTCTCAGGTGGGGGCAAGAGAGCAATCCACCTGATGCAAAGACTTTTCCAGTAAAATCTCTGTGGCACAGGACATCCTGTGACCAGCATTGCACCCTCCTAACCCCAGGATTCCAAGGCCTGGCCTCAAAAGCCACGGGACTCGGTGGCCAAGCTTGGGAGGAGCCCATTGTCTTCTTGCATCATCGCTGGCTGTGTGGTTGCTGGGCTGGGTGGCTTGTTCAGTTTTTGCTTTGTGGAGGCTGCTCTGAGTCCAACATTCGGCTGCAGCTGGGCAGCTGGCACTTGTCCAGGCTTTGTCCAGTCTATAGAAGTCTCAGTAGTACTCATGGAAGACAGCTCTGCGTGTGTAAGAAAAGAGACAGGGAGTGAGGTGGCAGGCTGCAGAAAAGGTAAAAGATCTCTATCTCCACTGGGGGACTGATTCCAGGTTGAGAGAACTCAGGAACCATGGTTACTGGCCTGACCACAAGTAGGAGGACAGGAGTGTGCTGTGGTCGCTGGTTCCAGATGTGTGGCCTGTGATCTTCCTCATCTCTACCTATTGTCACAGCCAGAGTAGTTGTAGTAACAATAGCAGACTAAATAAAGGCAGTTACTGGATATTCAGAGCTTACTGTGTGCTGGGCAGTGTGCTAAGAACTTTATTTTTTATTTAGAGAAAAGAAAAGCAAAACAGGAAAAAGGGTAGAAATAATACAGAATTTCAAAGCAAATAACAGTAAGAAATCACTAGTTGATGAATTACATATTGTTATCTTAGAAGTAGTTGTTCAAGTTACAAAATCAAAGCATAAAAAGTGGAAACAGTGATGGTACAAACCATTCTGTTTGATAAGCTAACACAGATTTAGGAGTATGGTCCTCTTTCTTGTACACTTAAGCATACATACAGTAATATCTTTGAGAGCACTTTCCTTCCCTTTTGTTATTACAATATCTCTTATACATTTTGGATCCTATTAGTCTTTCAGTTTTTATTATTATTTTTTATATTAGACAATAACGATATTTACAAACATGAGTCTGATTTATTTCACTTATGAGGATAGTCTCAAGTTGCCTCCATTTACCTATAAAAGCCTCAAGACTGTTTTATAGCTGAGTAATATTCCATTGTATACAAATACCGTATCTTTTTCATCCATTCTGCGGTTGATGGGCATTTTGATTGTTTCCAAGATTTAGCTATTACAAATTGTGCTGCTATAAATATGGGTGCACATATATCGCTGTGACATGATCTTTTCAGTTTTTCTGGGAAGATACCCAGGATGGGAATAGTTGGATTGAATGGAACCTCCAAACCTAGTTTTTTGAGGAATATCTATACTGATTTCCACAGTGGCTGCACACTGCCACCAACAGTGGAGCAGCCTCACCAACATTTGTTTCAGTTGATTTCTTGATGGCGGCCATTCTTTCCAGAGTGAGATGAAATCTCAGTGCTGTTTTAATTTTGTGCTAAGTACTTTAAGTATATATAGTGTCATTCTCTCCTTCACTCATAGTGGATTGTTAAGAGCTCTGTTTAATAGGGATGGGACTGAAAAGTACTAGGAACTTGAGTGACCTTTCCCTGAGGTTGTTCAGCCAAGAAGCTGTGCAGTTAGTTTTAAATGAAGCTCTTAGTCCCTCTGCCATGCTGAGTGCTGAGAAGACCTTCCCAGCCCGAGGTCTAAGGTGACTGTGTACCCACCCACTCGTATCCCTTCCTGCAAGAGGAGGAAGGCACAGGAATGACCAGCTGGTTATGAGGGAGTCCTGCTAGCACCTGGGACTCTTAGAGAGTTTGAAGGGGGTCTGGAACTATTTATGTGGAGTCCTTTATTTTGCAAAGGAAGAAATGGAGCCTAAGGGAAAGCCCTGCTCAGAGCTGTGTGGCCACCTAATGGGAAAGCCAAGACCAGATCGCAGCCTTCCTGGCTGGGGGCCCAGGGTACCTAGGCCTCGTCTGTTTACGGAGTATCATTACTGACCCAGGCCCCCTCCCTACCCAAGATGCCCTTGTGAGACAGGGAAGAAAGAGAACCCAGGTTTAATTTTTAATTTTTTTTTCTTCTGAAGTGAAAGAGCTTATTGAACCATCACAGATACTAACCTGAAAAAGGACCAGGTTCTGAGTAGGCCTAATTCACTTTGTACCACTGACCACTGCCTGGAGCTGCACAGGCAATGGAGGTTCCTCCTGGCTCTCTCCCTAATGGCCACCAGGCATCTTCTCTTTATGTCTGCTCACCTATCGGCTGTGCACTTGGGAAATCAGGGCGCTATTAAGGACCTGACTCTTCTAACATCTGGCCTCACTTTTCTCTCCAGAAAATTCTACAAACATAGTTGGTTAGTGGTTTCTCCCTGGCCCCTGAGTAGATGCAGCTCTCTCATTTGGAGGTGGTCACTTCATATTTGCCTCTTTCCCCAGTGGACAGTAGACAGGCAGTGGTGTGGCAGGTGGGGGTGAGTCGTCCAGCTTGTCTGTCCGAGTCTAAAGAGGATCCATCCAGGAGCAGAGGAGTCGAAGGGCATTAATCGCATTTCTGAAGTGAACATGAAAGGAACATGAAGGCAAAGAGGGGAGGGAGGTAGGGCAGTGTGGGTGGGTACAGAGACTCACCTCCAGCTTACTCGTCCCATCTTTGGACACTGGAATCAGTGTCCATTTCCCAGAGAGACAGACTGAGGTTATAGGGCCCGAGGAAGGAAACCTGGGAAGCTCACCTTCTCCTGTGAGTTTTTTCTCAGTCACTGACTCTGCGTCTCCATAGGTCTTCAGTGAGTCAGGGATGCTGCGATGTAGTGTAATCCCCTTTGTCATTACCTTTTCTTTTTTTTTGGTACCAGGGATCAAACTCACAACTTCACACTTGCCAGGCAGGTGCTTAAGCCACTGAACTAAATCCCCAGCCCTTTGTCATTACCTTTAACAGCAAATTTTATTACAGTTAAATATACTAGTATGCAGCATCCTTTTTATTTTTAAATGTTGTTTCTCTGGCCATAAAGGTAAAGTCATAAAGTTTGAGGAGAAGCAAAGAAAACCTCAATCATTTGGAAATAATAATCATGCAGATCTGATGTGCATTTTTTTCCTGATTGGTGTCATTTTTATTTGAAAGCTGTTGCTAGCATCTGGCTGTTGGGGATAGAGAGGAGGAGGACAGGGGTTCATGGAAGGTCCATTGCCCCTTTTTGGAGTGACTCTGAGCTGTAGCCTACTTTCAATCTTCACCTGCAACTTCATAGCAAAGTATTCACTGTCATCCCTGCCCAGCGGCTAACAAGAGAAGAAATTAGCGGTAAAACTGCACAGGCTATTGTTTACTGAGCAGCCTTGCTGAGTTAAAAATGAGAAAGTCAAGCTTGACATGTCAAGAGGAGAGTCCTCGGGCTTGGGGACAGGTGCGTGCCCCAGGAGGCCAGGTGGCCCAGGTAGGAGCTGGGTGCTGCCAGACATCTGCATTGCCTCTCCCCTGCTTCTCATTGTCACGCCTCTCCCCTGCTTCTCAGGCCTCATCTTGGGGCTTATGATCCAAGATGTCAACCTGTTCCTGGGTGTATCAGCCACTTTTGTCCATAGCTGCATCTCCCTACTAAAGTTAGCTTCCACCAGAAGGGATCACAAGGGACCTTAAACGCAGGCTAATCTGTGACTCTTAAGCTTTACCCTGCATCCCATTCACCTGGACACTTGTTAGAACACCAATTCCTGGACCCAGCCTGCTTTTCTGTGGCTGTAAGCCTTGGGCCTACCCCAAGAATGTTCCTTCCTGCTGCAATGCTGGTCTAGGGACCACACTGGGAGAACTGTGAATCCAGACCTTCATTTTGCAAGAGAAGGCGCAATGGAGAGCAAGTTAGTAATGGTCTTCATACCATCGAGTTTTAGAGCTAGGACCACACTCAGACCGCCCGATTCCCACGCTAGTGCTCCAGTCCCATGATGTTCTGGACACCTATCCTGAAAATGCCAACAGCTGGCACTACCTTCCTGAGCCTGACACTGTCCATCCCTTGAAGGATCAGAGCAGGCACTGCATCACTGTGGGAGCCGGAGTCCAAATCGGGACCATCTGTCTTATGTAGTGTTAGTCATTTACCCCTTCTTTTATCCAGAAAACACCACCTAAATGCCTAAGGACTGTGCCCAGCATTGAGGGGCACTGAGGCAAACAGGACAGCAAGCTGAGTTCCATGGCACCTGTTTCCACTCTTCCTGTCTCACCACTGGTCTCTGGCTCAGGGCACCCTGGACTTTGGAGGCACCCTTTCCCTGTTGGACCCCCTGTAAGGAAGGCAGAAGCTGCCAGAGACTGGAGACCAATTCTTGCTGTGCTCTGATTCACCAGGTGACTTCAGGTAGCTCATTCTCCTCTTTGGGCCTCAATTTTTTTGTAGCAAATTCAATGAGGCAATGAGTTAAACAAGGATAACAAGACTTTTTTCCCCTCAATCTGTGATTCTGAAATTCTGGGGGTTCTCAAATGGCTTGTAATGGCATCTGGCTTTATTTCCACTTTAACCAGTCAATGAATGTTGGGGGCATTCCTTGTTTTTCTCCTTAATATAGAACAGACTCTCCTGGCATCACATGTCATGACCTGGAGGAGATGTGACTCCCGCATACATCCTGGGTGGTGTGTTACTTGATGGACGTTACCAACTGTGGTGGTAGCTTTGTCCTCATAGCTGTGATTTTCTTTTCTTCTTATTCATCTATTAATCTTTTTAAAAAACCATAATGAACCATTAGTGGAGACAGAAAACATATGGAACCTCACAGAGTTAAGGAAGAGCACAATAATAATAATTCCACAAATTTGTGTGAAGATGCTGGTTACCAGATTGTACGCAGATGATGAAATTTTTATAACACATCAAGATGTTTATAGTACTCAGAAAAGTGATAATTATATCTAAAGTGGATTTTCATTTACTGTGAATAGATACTATCCAGATCTGTAACAGAGAAGTACATGTTAACTGATCTGAAAGCCTCTCCTTTTTAGAAACACAATTTGAAACATACAATGTGTCAAGTGTATCTCCAATTTCAGGATATGTGAGCAACTTTTGTGAATTTTGTACCTTAAGTATGATGAAATTATTAGAATGTAATTCGACCCCTGAGCCTGACATAATATAACATCTAAAAACGTATTAATGGGTCATGCCTTTTCATATCTAGTTAATCTGAGACAAATTGAATAGTAGTATGTACTGTTGCTAAAAGGGGGGAAAGGGTGACATTTGCCTTTGTATATGCAATAATCATCATTAATTATTGGTTTAAAAATACACTCATAAAAATTCCAATGATGAGATGATCTCAAATAGCATACTTTTTCAAAAAAAAACCCCAAATTAACCAAATATTCTTAAATTTTTATGTGGTAGTTGTATGATGAAAAGATGGGAAGCATTAGAGAATGCACTGTCTAGGATCCTTCTGGCTCTGATGCTCTGGGATCCTAAGGTGTATAGAGTTTGAAACCCACAAAGAACAGAAAAGTATAATAGTTTGACTGGGGAGAGAGGACACATTGTTCCCCAGACTGTTATTGGGAATGGAATTGGACACTGCCTTAGTCACCTTTTCTTGTCCCTAAGACACAATACCTGACAACCACAATTAAAGGTGAGGTTTATATTGGCTCATGGTTTCAGAAGGTTCAGTCCATGGTCAGCAAGCTCTAAGGCAGAAACAGCGTGGTAGAAGGGCCTGTGTGGAGGACAGTTACTCATGTCATGGCAGCCAGGAAGCAGAGTGGAGAACTGGGGAGGGAGGAATACCCTTCTAGTTCAATCCATGAGTGATCTGCCTTTTCCTACCAGGCCCCACCTAATAGCACATAGTGCCCCATGATCCAGTCACCTTCCCAAAACCCAGCCTCTGAACACATGAGGCTTTGGGGGACACTCTAGATCTAAATCATAGCAGACATGTATTTGGGAGCCCACTTATCAGAACCATAAACAACAGCTTTCTCTCTAGCTTCCTCAAGAACTTTCAAGCCATTGGGATCATTGGGTCTTAGAATTAGAGGGGATATTGGAGATCATCTGATCCTACTAGAGCTGCCTGCAGACAGAAAGTGAGAAGTCAGCTCTGCATCCATGGCAGTTGTTAAGCAGAGGCTGGTTGGCCCCACACCTGAGACAGTGGCCTGCTCTTTTGGCTTCCATGGCTGAAGTCTGCCATTAGGGTCAGAAACAAGCACAACCAAACACACCGTACTCGCTCTTCTCTCTCATTAGCTAAATGTTATCTTTGGCAAAGGTCATCTCTGGATGGATGAATTTGGCACACAATCCAGGGACTCCTAGGAGTACTGCCATGTCACCATGGGACTCCCTCTAGCCTTCTGGGTGAAGTTTGGCTCAGTGAGTTGGCTGATATGTCTTCAATTGCACCAGAATTTTAAGTCGTATTTTGGAGCAGAAGACAGTGACCTCTAAAAGAGGGACTGATGCCCTGGCTTGGGGAAGTCCCTTGGACTTGGATTCAGAACATACCTAGGGCCTCACCTAGCCCAAAGCATCTTCAGCACTGTCATTGGACACTGTTTCCCCAGCCTGGCTTGATGCTTTTATGGCCACACTAACAGATGGGAAGCAGTGCTGAGGGGAGCCCCAGCCTGATCATCTACAGCCTGTGTTTGGTTTAGGAATGATCTACCTGACAGCACTTTTTAAATATCTGCAGATTATCCTTCGGAATTTTTCTTTTGTGAAGGCTGAAAATAAAGGCTTTTATGTACTTTGAGTTCATATTAGAAGCTTAGAAGCTACTAGTCTGGAATGTGTTCTCTCGTTCAGCAGGAAGCTAGCTTCGGCCTGGACATTCTGTGCAGATAACTGAGGATGGCTTTTAGTTTTTGTAATCACATTAGCTTCTATTTTTATGTTAATCCTCTTCAACTTTGGCCATTTCCTCTCGGTGTGCATGTGTCCATTTTGACTTGAGTGCTGTCCCAGATTGCTGGCCTGGAGCCTTCTTTCCACATCCCTCTATAATCAGATCTCAGATTGGCTCTTGTAGTATTTTAGGGTGTAGTTAAGGTGAAGCCAACTGAATTGGAGGGTTTAGAACTTTGAGCCAGTTCTTTGTATTCTGTTCTTGCCTGTGGAAGACGTGTATGTGTGTGTGTGTGTGTCCTGAGCACAGCTGTTTACATTGCCCTTAGTGTCACGACAAACCTATGCCAACCCCTCTTCATCTCCCGCACCCCCATCCCAAGTAGAGTGGGAAGCCAGAGTCTTGGTGGTGAGGGTGTGAATGAGTTTCGTGCTGGGTTTCTCAGACCCCACCCTGCTCCCGTCTCGTGGGGGCCAACAAGGTGCACTTCTCTCCTGACAAGGGGAACCCACCTTTGGCAAGGAGGAGAGTCGGGAAAGAAATGGGCCAGCAGAGAACCCATGTAGGGCTCTCCCCTCAGCTCCTCTTCTGGTTTTCCTTCTGAGGGCTCCGAGGGAGTTTCTGACTTATCTTGCAAACCTAAACTTAACCAGTAGCTCAACCCCACAGCTAGATCTTTCCTGATGTCATCAGGTGCCCATTGCCCACTCTACCAGACAGCCTTTCTGTCTGACCTGTGAGGAGGGTGCACAGGGGAAGAGCTGAAAATCTTGGGTCTGCTCTCTGTTTCTTGTTCTGTTCCTTGGACAGTGGGATCATTCAGGGAATCAATGAGTGGGGGCTGCGTGTAGGTAGTTCTACCTACTTCCAACCTTTCTTCTTTTTTTTTGCCATAAGGGGCTCTTCGTTTTGGGTTGACACTTAACCCAGTAAATGAGTGTCTGTCATGGGAGGAGGGGCCAGCTTAGCACTGGGAGCCTGGCCTATGACCAGAGGGCCCTGTTGTGCCCCCTCCTGCCACCCTCCATACCTGGGAAATCCCCTAAGATGACCTAATTACCTGCAGGGTGGGGGAAAGCTATTGATTCCCAGCAGATGCTGCAGTTTGAGGAGGGAGGGACTTTTGGACAGGTAGGAGGTTCCTCTGTGGGATTAACTCTTTGAATGCTTCTTCTTTAGGAGGAGTGTCCCCTTTCACTTTGCCATCTGCTCTTGTGGGCACCCAACACTCTGGAATTCTTGCAGGCTGGAGTTCTTCCCTCCCCTGGGCATTCATCTCTGACCTGGGGTCTTTCTCCTCCTCTCTCTTGTCAGGAGATGTGTCTATTTAGCTAGAGGCCCTTGTCTTTGCCTCTCCAGTGCCCCTTCCTGACCCTAATCAGGCAGACAGTATTCGGTCCCTTGGGAGGGAAGTCCTTAATAAAAAGTGGTTTTCCAGTGAACCTTCTCAGGGAGTCTGGAGTGGTGTACAGGGCACTAGCTCAAAGTAAATGTGTGCTTTACTAATAGTATCTTCTTTGCCTCGTGCTTCACTGTGCACTGTGTTCTTTTACACAAGTGGAGGCTCTCACTGAGCTCCCAGCAGCATGGCAGGGGATTCTGACTGACCCATAGGACTCAGTCAGCGAGTGGGGGATGGAGCCAGGACCTTCTCCCAGCCTGTCTGACTCAAGCCACAGTCCTCTATTTGTTGCCACCATTGCAGTGTTAGTGCAGATAGAGTGTGTTGGGTCAGCACGCAAAAAGTGTTAAATTTCAGAGCATTTCTAGTTTTGGATTTGGGGATAAGGGGTGCTCACCCTGTCCATGGCTCTAGTCTATGTGTCTCACCATTTCTACACTCTGCTCCTCCTTGCTTGTAATAAGGAAGAAAAGATGTGATCTTTTCCTTTGCAGGCTTATCTTTTAGTCAGAAGAATGAGCTAAAAAGTGCAAGATGGTCCCTGGGGTAATGGGGTGAGTAGACAGGAAAGAGAGGCACCGAGAGCTGAGGCAGACCCAGCTCCCCAGGTGAAGCTGGGCAGCTGGACATTGGTGAGGAGGGTGTACAGGGGAAAACTGGAAAAGTACCAGGAAAAGATGCAGAGTGTGTGTGTGTGTGTGTGTGTGAGAGAGAGAGAGAGAGAGAGAGAGAGAGAGAGAGAGAGAGAGAGAAAATGTCAAACATACACAAAGATAGACAGGAATGATCCCCACATGCATAGTGCTAAATTTTAAATGATAACAATTTACTGAAGTGAAATTCTCAGAATATAAAATTACAGTTTTAAAGTGAATAATTCAGTGACATTTAGTAGATTCACTTAGTGTTGTGCAACTGCCACCCCTCTGAGTTCAAAACTCCCCGCAGCCCAGGAGGACATCTCCCACTGCTGTGCAGAGGTTGCCCTTGCTCTCCTCTCCCCCTCCCCACAGCAGCCACTCACGTGCTTTCTGCCTGCTAAGACCTGCCTGTTCTGGCTGTTTGAAACTAAGGGAATCCTAGAACACACAGCCCTTGGTGTCTGGCATCTTCCCCTCGGTTTGCACCAATGCTTCCAAGGTTTTCCCACACTGTCCCGTGGATCAGTACTTCCTCTTGAGGGGTGAATCATGGTCCCTTGAAAGTCTGCACTCAGCTTGTTTGGATTTTGGGGTCATTGCACTTCCAGCTGTTGTGCACACATGTGCTTGTTTGCGTACCTATTTTTAGTTCTTGAGGGAATACACTGGGAGAGGAGTGGGGGATCTTGTGATGATTCCACGTTCAGCTAGTGGAGGAACTGCCAAACTCAGGCCATTTTTGCATTCACCCAGCAAATCGTGGGGCTCCAGCTTCTCCATGTCCTCCCCCGTAGTACTTATCTTTTGAATTAAAGATCAGTCTCTCCCGGTTCGACATGCTTGGCTGGTACCACAGAAGCAACTTCTTCTTCAAAATAGGGCCCTTCGTCTGCTCACCTCTGGCCAAGGACCATGGCTGCTTTTGCCTCTTGCCATCCCTTTTCTCACCCTTGCTCTGCCGCCCGCCAACCTTGTATTCTCCCAGGTGAGGGGATTGGACTTTGAGAAGCAGGGTGACTGCCATCATGGTACCTGAGCAGGGAAGCCCAGAAGAGAGCCAGGCTGCCACACTGCCTGTGTGTGCCCGCCTGGCTCCAGGTGTACTGTGCCTCCTGGGCTGCTGCCTGCCACCCAAGTGTCTCTGTCTACCCAGCTCCCACCCAAGAAGCCCATTGTGGGGACATGCAGGGTCTTACAGTCCTCTGACCCGGCTGCAGGGACAGTTTTTAGTCCTGTGAGGGCACTTCAAAGGGACAGCCAGCTTTAAAAGGGTCCTACTTGGGTAGTATTTAGTTTTCCATTGCTGTTGTAACCAAGTCCCATAGACCAGGTGGCTTAAACAACAAAAATGTATATTCCTCCCAGTTCTGGAGGCTGAAGTCGAGATTAAAGTGTTGCCAGGGGAGGTTTCCTTGGAGGCTCCTCTTACCAGCTGTACATGGCTGTTTCCTCCCTGTGTCTTCACAGGGTCTGTGTCTCAATTCCTTCTTCTTACAATAACACCAGACACATTGCACTAAAACTCCCTCATGTGACTTGACCGTCCTTAGTTATCTCTTTAGAGACCCTCCCTCCAGATACAGTCAGTCACTTTGGAAAGACCTGACCACCTTAGAGGGCATATGAATTTGAGGACATAATTCAGTCTGTAACAGGTGGCTCGAAGAGCCAGGCTGCATAATGGCCAGGGAGGCTGGAGCTGGGGTTATGTGAAGGTGGCCTTGTAACTCTTCTGAGCTCCTGTTGCATCTCAGAGTAACCCTTACTGGCAAATACAAAATCAGTGGAGTGGGAGAAAGAATAATGGTAGCAGCGAAGAGGGCACTGGGGGCTTTGAGGAGGCGGGAGAAGCAGTGTCCGTGATCAATAATTCATTCCTGGGTACCAGGCAGGAGGGCGTTGCCACGACAACGGGTCAGCCTGGCAGTTCTGCCTTTCCTTGTCTGGCTGTGCTCTTCCTCTCTCTCCCTTCCTTGCTTTTTAGTTGATACTTCCCTTCCCCCTCATTTTTCTTGTGTGTCTCAGGAGTCTTTTTGTAGTGTGGAGCCTGCTTGTGTCTACTCAGTGCAGGGATTCTAGGACCCCCAAAAGAGCTGAAGCAGCTCCTCCCCCCCCCCTGCCTTTTCTGGGAGGTCCCAATGGAGGTGGTTTCTCATTGGCTTTCTAGCCAGTTGGTCTCTGACCTTACAATGTGCATACAGAGCACTTCTTTTATTGCCTGGTGGCTTCCAACAAGAACTTGACTGTATTGATGTCTCACATGTTCTGCTCACTGTGTTAGGTGCTCCTGAGCTCAGAGGGGTCCCCTCTAGTGGGATGTCACCCTTGAGTCACCCCTGGGACTGCCCACTGATGCCTGTAGCAATTGATCTTTCTTTATGTCCTTCTGGACTCTGGATGGGAAGATGCTCAGCACCTGCTGCTAACCAGACAGCCTGCATCCCCCGTCACCTCACACACAGTAAACAGCACAGTTAGGGTATCTGTCTGTAGAGCCACATGATGGGAGCCCAGTCAATATTTGTCATGGGATAGATGAATGAAAGATCGGGGAGAGGCTCCCTCTTTTCTAGAGTCTGGGTTTTGAGTCCCATGGCTACACTGACGGAGACCATTGAATTTTTAGAGTTATTTTTCATACACATTAAAATTCACTGCTCCCCTGATTCACTAGCTGTCACAACTAATAAGGGGTCTGGGTGTATAATAACCATTTAAGACTTAATGTTATTAGTCTTGTAATTGTTGCTAAGGGTCTTGTCTCTTCTGTGAGTTGGTAAATCCTCATGCAGAAAGATTAGGAAAACATAACCCTAAGCTAGAGGCTGCCAAGGGTCCTGGGTAGTTGGAGACTAGTCTCAGCTGCCTGCCTGGTGTGTTCATTTCCTGATAAAGCCTCATGCTGGGATACAGATATGCCAGGGAGCATCTGTGAGCACCCTGAGGGGCTGGGGAAGGAGCAGAAGAGGGGGCTGCAGGCAAATGAGCTGGGTGGCCCTCATGACAAGCAGCTGCTGGTGGAGAGGAGACTCTTCCCCCTGCCCTCCCCAATCCACAAGCTCACTCCCTGATGACCCAGAAGAGGTGGCAGTGGGGCTGTAACCTGGTGGCCGTTGTGCCACAGGCAGGGATCACGATGGACAGGCACACCAGATGCAGTGGAAATGTCCCCCTCTGGTGTGTCTCAGGAACTGTCCCTGTCAAGCCCCACAGGAATCTTTTCTGCACATGTCCTCTCTAGTCCTCATCAAAATGTATTCATAACCGGTCTGTTCTCAATGTGACAAGGAGACAGGCTGTGCAGGCTGCCTGTACACAGGCCAGTGTCCCCACTCTGGCTTCTCTACTCCACAATTTTGGGAGGACCTCAGTGCTGCCCTGTTGAGAGCTGCCAACCGGAGCCATCAGCCTCTACCCTCCCATACCAAAGCCCTCCTGTCAGGGTTTAGCAAGGACATTCTGATTGCTTTGTTTTTCTTTTCTTTTTTTCTTTTTTTTTTTTATAGCAAAACACCCATAACACAAATGTTTGCCATCTAACTGTTTTGAGGTGCACAATTTGGTGATATTTTCTCATTCTGTTATGCAAGCACAGTTGTATTTAGTTTCAGAATATTTTCATTGCCCCCAAAGGAAACCCCTTACCAATTAAGCAGTGCCTTCTGTCCCCTGTGTCCCAGCAGCCACTGATCTGCTGTGTCTCCACAGGCTTGCCTGGGCTGAACAGTTCATGTAAGTAGAATCAAGTAATATGTGGCCTTTTGTGCCTGATTTCTCCCACCTACAGTGTTTCTGAGGCTCAGCCATGTTATAGGATGTGTCAGTACTTCAGTCCTTTTTATGACTGAGTGGCATTCAGTTGTGTATACCGTTATTTTCCAGTCGCCAGTCAGTGGACCATTTGGGTTGTTTATACCTTCAGGCTATTGTGAAAAGCACTGCTGTGAACATATTTGTGTACACGTTTTTGTATGTACACTTATTTTCAGTTCTTTGGGGCATATACCTAGGAGTGGAATGTCTGGGTCATTTGGTGATTCAGCGTTTTATGTATTGAGGAACACTTGTGACCTAGCCACTTCATTACATGGGCCAGTCTCTGTCACCCTTGAAGAGTAGGCAGCCTGCTCGCACTCTCAGCTCATGACCTGGGTGACCACCTTCAGAAAATTTCTGGCTCTCAGTCGCTAGTCAAGGCAGTCTATGTGTGAACACAAGGGACTCCAGTGACAATAAAGGAGCAATTCCTCATTATTTTTCCTGATGTTACCAGATCTTATTCACCCCCCATGTGGGTTGTCCCCCAAAGCTGTGCCACTGGTGGGGAGGCCTGAGTAGTGCTCAATACCTTGTTTCATCCTCCCTAGAAGTGGCCGTCAGAGCTCTTTCCCTGATAATCATTCTTTGCTTTTGATGCTAAGCAGTATTCCCATTGGCACTACCTCCATCTTTCTTATTCGTAGCTTCATCTTTCAACTTAAGAAAAAAAAATCATTTCTACCCCAATAGCATAAAAATGTGCCACCCTGGGGGCCCATCAAAAGAATGTGCTGCAGGCTTTGAAGGCAGCTCCAAAGAGGAGCTACAGAAATGTCCTGGGCACAGGCAGGTGCATTGTTGGAAAATGTATATAGCTTCCTGAGGGGTCCTCTTTGAAGAGACAGCCCTCATTTAAATGTATAAATTCTGGCACTTTCACTTAAACATCAGACAGAAGGCTTTATAGGCACACAATGAAAAGCTAATGTGCATAGTTATTGAATTATGTACACCTCCAGGAAACCAAAGAAAGATTTTCATTTCAGGAGTTTTAGGGAGATAAGTCCAAAATATAAGCCAGAACTGTGGTGGATGGTGACAGAAAATTACATTTCCCAATCATTGGAGGAGGAGAGTCAGGGAAGAACCTCCAGGTTCAGAACCCATCTTTATGGAAGTTAGCAGGGCACTTAGGCTGCCAAGGAAGGCACCAGGTAGAGAACATTGCTACTTTTGTTCGTCTCTGTCTTTGGGGGGCAGAGGCAGGTATGAGGAGAAGGAGAGGCAGGTGAGAAGTATAAGTGGGCATACTGGGAGTTAAATAGTATGCCTCTTGCTGTAGCCTGGACCACTTTGGGCTTCCCTTTGAGGGTTAACTATTTTACCCAGCCTTGGAAGTCTGGCAGAGGCTTTGGGAAGAAAACCTGGGCCAGTGTGCCAGGTGTGTTTGCCCTACTGGTGATTCTCATCTTCATTCAAAAAACCAAAGTGGTCACCAGTGATGAGTGTGGCAATAAAGATATCTAGATGGTAGCTGGAAAGAGACAGGGTGGAGAAGCTTGGTCAGGTCTTTAGGAGATTCTGAGGCATGCTGGAGGTTGTCCCAATTTTACAACCAGGTCTGAAGATGGACAAGGTCAGGGGAGCTTCAGAGCCAAGAGTAGAATCTCCTCCACTCCATCTCCACAGTAACTACTGACTCAGACTTTGAAGAATATCACCCTCAGAAGAAATAGTGCTTTGAAAACTGTTTTACATCTTTGTCTCATTTATCCTAGCAGTCATTTATTTGGGGTCAGCTATTGATGGATTTGACAGCAAAGCAGAGAAGGAAGTTGCAGCTTTTTAGTATTTTAGAAATATATACATATATTTCTAATATATATGTGTCATGGTTTATGTCAGTGGCCCCCAAGCCTCATGCAATTATAGACTCGACCGAATCTAGCATTTGTGATTGGTTCATTGTCTAGCACTCAGATTGGTGGTGTGAGTGTTTCATCTGCCTAGGAGTGGAGCCAGTATACAATGTAACGGCTGGAAGAAGCTCTCTCTCTCTCTCTCTCTCTCTCTCTCTCTCTCTCTCTCTCTCTCTCTCCCTGGTTTGTGCCTTCCTGTTTGTGGCAGCCATAAGTAGTCATACCATCCTGCCTTGCAGCCAACTGAGTATGGATTGAAACCTCCAAGAACTGTAAGAAATAAACCTTCTCTAATTTTGGGCATCAGGTACTTTGTCTGAACAAAGTAATATAGTAAGAAGTTACTATATATATATATATATATATATATGCCATTTTTGAGTTTATAATGCTATAGCGTTTAGTATACCCACAACATTGTGCAACCGTCTCTCACTACTCTGTATTCCAAAATGTTTTCCTCACCCCCAGCTAGAAACTCTGTAACCACTAAACAATAATTTCCCATTCCCTTCCCTTCCCAGCCCTTAGTAATCTTGAATCTACTTCCTATGTCTGTGAATTCCCCTGTTCTGGCTGTTTCATACTATCGTAGTCTCTTTGTGGCTTGCTTCTTTTCACATAGCAAAATGTGCCTAAGACTCTCCCATACTGTAGCATGTATCAGAACTTCATTGCTTTTTATGGTGGAATAATATTCCATCATATGGATACACAATATTGTGTTTATTCATTTATTTATTGAGGACAGCAGCATTGTTTCTGTCTTTTGGCTGTTGTGCATAATGTTGCAGTAGACACTGGTATATACATCTCCAAGTTCCTGTTTTTGCTTTTATGGGGGGTGTGCCTTGGAAAGAAATTGCTAGGTTGTATGGTAATTCCATGTTTAACCTGCTGAGGAGCTGCCAGCTGTTTCGCAGTGACTCACCATTACAGTTTCCCACCAGCCACACAGGAAGATTTCAGTTTCTCTATATCCTCACCAACATTTGTTATTTTCCATTTTATTGGTGATAGCCATCCAGGTAGGTGTGAAGTGGTACCTTGTTGGAGGTTTGATTTGCATTTCCCTAATGATTAGTGACATTGAGCTTTTTGGCCATTTGCATATCTTCTTTGGAGAAATGTCTATTTGAGCCCTTTGCCCCTTTTTAAATTGGTTTTTTTTTGTATTTATGTGGTTGCATTTTATGTGTTTCTTTATATTCTGGGTATTAAACCCTTATCAAATATATGATTTGCAGATATTTTCTTCTATTTTGTAGGTCGTCTTTTCCCTTACTTGCTAATGTCTTTTAAAGCACAAAAGTTTTACATTTTGATGAAGTCTTATTTATATATTCTTTTCTTCTGTTGCTCATGTTTTGGTGCACAGCTAAGGATCCATTGTTAAACCCAAGTACATGAAGGTATTTATCTAGTTTTATCCTAAGAGATTTGTAGTTCCAGCTCATATATTTAGGTCATTGATCCATTTTTACTTAATTTTTGTTCATGGTGGAGGTATATGATGAGGGATTCAGCCTCACTGTTCTGCACATAGAAATCCAGTTGTCCCAGTGTCAAGGGAGAAACTGTTCTTCCCTCATGGAATGATCTTGGCACTTTGGTCAAAAATAGGTGTATGGATTTCCTGGTGGACTCTTAACTCTGTACCGTTGGTCTATATTTCTGTCTCTATGCTGCTACCTCACTGATTTTCTTTCTATAGCTTTGTAGTAAGTTTTGAAACTGGGAAATGTGAATCTCTGATATTGTTCTTCTGTCCCAAGATCATTTTGGCTATTTGGGTTGCTTGTAGTTTCATATAAATTGGAATATGATCTTTGCTGAACCAGTCTTTGCAGATATAAGTAGTGATTTCTATTGAATCAATTCCCAAAGGCAGAACTGCTAGGCCACAGGATAGAAGTATGTTCAGCTTTGGTACACACAAACTGTTTTCTAAAGCTATTGTGTAAATTTCCTCTTCTACCAGCAGTAGATGAGATGTATGGCACTATATCCTTATCAACATTTGATAGGCCATCTTTTTTGTAAAACTTTTCTGGTACATTGTCCTTAAATTATGAGTCCATTCTTGCTGACCCCTTGAAGGGCAGCATGAGTATGCACATCTTTGTTTGGGTGGCCCCAGGCGTGGGGGAGAGCTGCCTGTCTCCTTTCCCATCAATGGCAGTCAGGTTCTTGCCAGCTCTGAGGCCAGAGAGCTGGCTGGTGGGTGACAAAGGATAAGTTGTTATCTTCACAGTGCTAAATCTCAGCCCACCCAAGAGAACCAACACCCCAGAGTGGGTGCAAAGTTGTACACAGAGGATGATCACAGCTAACAGAAAATTGATAAATAGATGCCATCTTGGCTGCAGAAGCTGGCCATGAATTCCAGTGTGCTGATCTTTGGAGTCATGCCAAGCCCTTGAAAGAAGGCAGTTCTTAGGTAACAATGCCGCATAAGGACAAAGTCTGGCAGAACACCCCTGTTTAACTTTAAAGAGGCTCCTGCAGATACAGATCTTTAATGCAGAGAGGGAGAAAGGCTATTTCCAGCCCTAGAGCGCACCAAGGCTGGCCACAGTCAGCCCTGTGTCTCACACCTGCCAGCTCTGAAGTCTAAAGCAGTGGCTGCTGTTTGCATTTGCCTCTTGCTGCATAGCTAAACTCAAGTGTCCAAGTCAGTAAGTGTTTCCTATGGTCCCCTGTGTACCAGACATCAGGTGGGGCACCTGGGAAACGCAAAGACAGTTAGTCAATGTCTGGCAGGCAGGGAAGGTCGCACATATCACTGCAATGGGAGGAGAACAGAATCTGCTTAATGTGAGATATATGCTGTGTGCTTTTGAAGCCAGGCAGTTGGTTTCCTCATCTACCTGAAAGGACAGATTGGCTTCTTGGAGGAAGAAGTGTGGCACTGGGTCTTATGGGGTAAGTGGAATCTGTCAGAGAGAGATGGTATAGGGAAGTTCCAGACTAAGAATCAGACAAAGACAACTTCAGAAAATCACGTATGGTCAGATAACTGGATGTTGACAAGAAGACCCTTAGACATCAGCCTGGGAAGACCAAGTTGTGTTCTGCAGAACAGGAAGCCATGGCATGGCTGGGTATGGAAGATTCATTCAGGGTTGTTCCCAAGTGGAGAGTATTTTAGTAACAACAGGGAGATCATGGGACTGTCTACTTTCCTCAGCTTTTGCACACACACACACACACACACACATACACACACAGGCACTTGATGCCAAACTGGAAAGCCAGCCACACATACATAAACTGAGACACCTACTTATGTACTAGACATACAGATAGAGATATAGACTGAGTCACATACAAAGGCACACACCTGAGACAGACAGACATGTTGGGACAGAAAGACACATGCCTACAAGCCTGAAAAGTACATTGAGTCTCTCTCTTGTGTCTCTCTGTCTCTGTCTGTCTCTCTCTCACACACACACACGTACACACACACACACACAGAGAAAGAGATAGAAGAGAGAGAGAGAGAGAGAGAGAGAGAGAGAGAGAGAGAGAGAGAGCTGGAGCATGCTCATATTCCCTGGGACACATAAACAGGGACTGGAACCTCTCCCAAGACACACATACATACTCACACACATACAGTGGTACCTGGGGTCTCAGACTTAATTTGTTGTACAGTTCTGGAGATGATGACCATGTTTGGGTTTGTATGGAAAGGTAGTCACCATGTTTGTCACCCAATGGAAGGTCTGCAAAGATAATCTTTGGCTAAACACTTCTCTATGCGCACCAAATTGTTTACAAACAAAAGTGTTTGTGAACCGAGGTACCACCGTGCATGCAGTCACACCTCCTGTAGGCTCACTGTGACACGCTCACACATAGGCACAACAGTGCACAGTGGTCATTGCAATACAGAGACAGACAGCCCACAGCCATGCTAGGGGCTCCTCATGCTGTCCTCATGGAACTGCTTCAGAATGAGTCGCTTTTCTACAGTGTCCAGCCCTATGTTATCCTGGGCCTCAGTCTCACACAAACCTGGGCAGCAGGAGAGTTGTAGAAGACCTCAGCTTGCTCAGCCCACCTGTCCCCCAGTCCTGGAAGGCAGCCGTAGGTCCCAAGGGTCAGCAGTGCCCCAAGTCATTATACTGCCTGGTTTGGTGTGGAGGAGAGTGGCTGACTTGGCACCTAGCCCTTGTGCTGTGGGGGGCTGAGACTGTGGCACACACAGGGACCAAAGCACACACAGGCAGATCCTGGGGCTGGGCAGTGGTGAGGAGTGTGACTGTGATGCTTGCCCTGGCTAGGGTGGCATGGAGCTCCCCCAGGCTCGCCAGCTGTTACCACAGCCTTTCTCGATGGCGCCTGCTGTCCTCTGCGAACATGACCCACATTCAGGCCTGCCTGGCAGCTCTCTCTCCACCACATTTCTCCTTCCAGCTGCCACCCCTCCCCTCTCCTATCCCACAGGGAGTCAGGCTCCCTGGCAGGCAGAACAGGGCTGTGTCTACGGGTGGCTTTGCAGATGGCCTGGTGTGGCTGCCTCCATGAGAAGAGAAGCTGGAGACCTGCAGAGCAATGGCCTCCCATGTGGGCAAGGACAGGAGAGGGAGTGGCAGGAACAGCTACCTGTGGGGTCTCCCTGCTCCCCGGAGCCCAGCTGGGGGTCATCTGGATACCTGCCTTGCTCTCTCAGAGTCCTAACTCCTCTGACTCCTCTTGCCCTGTACCCTGCTGGTGTGAAGCAGGGCTGCCTCTGCTGGGCAGGACTCTGCCCTACCTGGGATGCCCCTCTGTCCCAGCTCTGAATCTTAGGGCCAACATGTCTCCATTTGGTGTGTCCTCCACCCCGCATCCTGAATGTCACCAGCCCACGTTCACTGTGGGGTGGAAATGGCCCAATAGCAGTGCTGTGAAAGGCTGGATGGGGGCAAGGTCTGGGGCTGGAGGGAGCCAAGGGCCAAGGCTGGGCACTGACCTGAAGCTCAGTGCGAGCCGCAGGTGAGGTGCGGTGGGCAGAGGAGAGGCTGCTACGGTAGGCCTGTGTCGGGGAGAGCTGCACCCCAAGCTAGCGGTCACCCTGCACCCTGTGCACTGTACCCCTGTACCCCTTGGCTTGATGGCTAAAGTAATTTGTCTTTCCAGTAAATTTAGAAAATATGAACACAAAGGAAAAATGCAGATTATCCAGAATTTCACTACTTAGTGACCGTCATTCTAGTTTTGAAACCCTTTTTCACTTAACTTTCATTTTATTAAAGTATTCTACTAAACTAGACAAGGTGGCACACTCTTATAATCTCAGCACTCTGGGAGGCTGAGGCAGGAGGATTACAAGTTCATCTGGGCAACTTGGCAACTGAGACCTTGTCTCAAAATAAAATTTAAAAAAAGAAAAAAAAGAAAAGGACTAAAATATAGCTCAGTACGAAAGGTCCTGGATTCAACCTCAATTATCACCAAATTTTTTTCACACATTATTTCATCACTGTAATAACTACATTTCATTGCTTATGATAGTAAGAATTTAGGCTTTTTGGAAAAGCATTTACTGTGTGTGGCAGGCACTGACATTTATTGAAGCTTTGTAATTTGAGGTGATCCTGTGGTTATTCTAACTATACAGATAAGGAAACCGAGGCATAGAGAAGCTAAGTAACTCACCCGAGGTAACACAGCTAATAAAAAATAGTACCACATTTTAAACCCAGGCTGGCTCAAGAACTCATAATTTCCACACTTTCTTATTGTCAAACCATGTCATTTCCCCTTAGTAGAGCTGTTTCAATTGTCTGTATTCTCTCTCTCTCTCTCTCTCTCTTACCATTATTAAAATATAGTTAGCTCTCTATACCTGTGGGTTCTTCTTCTGTGGGTTCACCCAGTATTGAGAAAAAGATGGTGTCTGCCCTGAACATGTGCAGGCTTTTCCTTGTAGTAGTCCCTAGATAATATGTGTAGCAGCCATTTGCACAGCATTTAAACCATGTGCAGTATTGTAAGTAATCTAGCAATGATTTATAGTCTGTGGGAGGGCGCTCATAGGCTATTTGCAAATGTGACACTGCTTCATGCAGAGGCTGTGAGCCTCCATGAATGTCTGTATCCTCAGAGCTCCGGAACCAATGTCCTGAGGATTTTGGGGACATAGAATTCAGATGGATTTGTGTGGCTTAAATATTCTGATTATCCTGAAGTATGTATAAGATCCACTTCCAGAAATGTAATTTATGGAATAAGGTGCCTAAAACATTTTAAGACTTTTAAAAGTCCTTCCTGACTTCCCTTGGGAAGATGGGGATGCAGACCTGTTCCCACAGGAAGGGAGGAGAGCTGGCCTCAGCTGGAGGGGACCCTGACCCACTGCTTGCCCATCAGGGAGGATGTGGGATGGTAGAACGAAGGGAGGTCATTTCCTGGGAGCCTCTGAGGGCCTGGCCATTCTTAGCCAGCGCATTTGGAAAGGTGGAGAGGTAATCAAATGTGGGATAGGCTATCAAGTGGAGGAGAGGTTTGTCCCCATGCCTCCGTGGACTGAAGATGCAGACAGCCATGGTTCTGTGTGAAGACAGCCCGCAACCTCAGGCAGGATGGGACAAGTGTTAGTAAATGATATGAGACCGCCTGCTGTCCCTGGCTTGGGCTCCTGTGGGATGTGCGAATGGGGGTGGACCAGTGCCACTGTGCTATGCTCCCCCTCAGAGAATGACGTCTCAAACCTTGTGTGTAGGGAGTCTGCTTCTCACAACATCCCCATCTCAGAGAGCCTGGCCCAGCCTGGTACCTCTCTCTGTCTATCCCCTCACAGCCTGAGAAGCACAGCCTGGCTTGTGTCATGGCCACACAGCTCCTCCATTATGCATGAGGGGGACCCAGCCGTGAGTGAGTGAGCGAGCTGAGCAGAGGGAGGGGACGCATGGTTATTAATAAACAAGTGTATTGTGTGGAGTTCCATTCATGGCACTCTCAGAGAACATGGTGGGCTTGAGATAATAAAGCCCTGTTTATGCCAGGAGGACTGGGGAGGTGGCGAGAGGGGGCTGGCCAGGAGCAGGACATCAGGCATGATGTGATCCCACCCTGGGCAGGGCCACTGCATCTGCTCTGGGGCCAGCATCCAGGGGAGACAGTTCAGCTGGGACTTTGCTCGGGCCTGATGCCCACTAGGATGGTCTGGGGCCCCAGAAATGCCAGCTCTCCATCCCTACCTGTCCCCCAGGAGGGCGCCTGAAGACCCTGGACAAGCCAGGCCATGAGCCCTTCGGGAGAGGTAGGATGGGATGTTTGTGCTTGCTGCTTGTCCTCCTGTTCCCACCCCTTGCTCACTCTAAAGTGGTGGCATGAGGATTGTGTATGAGGTCTGGAAAAGCTCCCTGACCCAGAGCAAACTGGTTTCGTGTCCGGGTACAAAGCAGGCAAGCTGGAGAGCACACAGGCCACCATGATGGGAGGAGGGGAGAACAGTTCTTTTTGCTCTCAGCTTGCTTCTGAGGACAAGGACAAGTTCTAGTTCAGGAGAGTTGGAGTTCCTGTGACTTTGTGCTATAAGAGAACAAGGGGACACTGGAGCCCACACAAGCCGGGGTCCCCGGGCTGTGTGCTGCTTTAGTCTTGGGATGGGAGGGAATAAGAGGCCAGCAGAGGGGGACAGTCTGTCCTGCCTTAAGGGCCCCCTGAGGCAGAGGTTTGGACTCAGTGACCAATGTTTTATTGGTTAAAGGCTCAGTGACCCTATTTGATCCAGGAAAGCTGCATTAGGGCCAGGATGGACTGGTCCCAGGTTGGTGGAGGAACATTTCCTCCCTGGCTCAGCCTGCCCAGGGCAGAGTCTCAAGAACTGGGAGCAACCAAGGCTGCTCCCCTGACTCTGAGCAAAAAGCAGGTGGCATGGGTCTCCCTGAGCGCAGAGCGCCTGGCTCTGCGAGGCAAAGGCTCTGCCCAGAGCAGCCATCTTTCTGCTCCCGCTCCTGCGGGTGCCTGGCTACTTTCCACTGCTCCCACTGGCTGAGGACACAGGGGCTGCTCTAGAAGCATCTCTGTCCCTGAGTGTGCTGTAGCTGAAATTTATTTGCCAGGCTTCATGCTTCTTTACCTAGAGAGAATGCAGGGGATGGTGGTGCAGTCAGGGGGCAGCCCGTGTGAGCCAGGCACCCAGCCTGGAGGAGTGACCAGCGTCCTCCACCAAACCCTTTGGAGATCCTGCTGGCTCTGTCATTCCCTGGTCAGCTGTTGTGGGTGGTTCCTGGAAGGACCAGAAATGAAGACAAGAACCTTCCCCATAGAGGCAGGACAGCAATTTGTCCTTGGCAGTATCCTGTCTGAGACTGGCACATATGGCACCTACCAAGGAACAGGCAAGATGGTCTTGCCCATGATGGCAGTGCCATCAACAGCCGTGACAACTGTTGCCCATAAAACAGTGACCACTGTTCCCTGAGGACTTTGTGCATGATGGATGCTGCTCTGAGCACGAGATGTCTGTCCTGTGATAGACCTCCCAGCGTCCGGGGACATCCTCAAATTAGAATCAGGAAAACTGAAACTGAGAGAGGTTGGTATGCTGTCCAGTGCTGCATGGCCAGTGCCTGGGCCAGCTTCTGCCCAGTCCTAGAACCGGAACTCTTGGTGCCCTTATGCTGTGGCCTCCTGGGAATGGATTCTTTGGGTGACCACAAGAAGGACGGAGTTAGGTGCGAGCAGATACTTCCTACCAGAGAGGAGTTGTGGGCAGTGTTCTCCTAAGGTCTCTGGGAGGCATCTGCTCTTTC
This sequence comes from Hydrochoerus hydrochaeris, assembly GCA_004027455.1. Lineage (NCBI taxonomy): Eukaryota > Metazoa > Chordata > Mammalia > Rodentia > Hydrochaeridae > Hydrochoerus > Hydrochoerus hydrochaeris. The sequence goes on from PVLA01001236.1 coordinate 205,051, forward strand.
AGAGGGAGCTCCTGCAAGCTGAACCTTGAGCTGAAGACCACTCAGGGAACTTTCTGCCTTGGGAGCTGAACAGCTCTGTTTTCTGGACCCATGGGCAGCTGCAGCCTGCCCGTGAAAGATGCTGGATCATGCGTCAGTAAGCACAGAGCACACCAACCAGCCAGCAGTTTCTGGGCACACTGAGAACCTGGCTGGGATTCAGAGTCCTAGGAGAAGGCCAGGGAGGCTGGAGGATTCCCCAGACTCCAAGAAGTCCCGAGGAGAGGTACGAGTCCTGGAGCTCTAGAGCAGCCTACGGTTTGATGGATATTTCATTTCTGCCCTTGAGTCAGATATTTGTGTTCACCCAGAAAGACACGCTTGGCTCCTGCTAGGAATTATGGTCCTAGACCTCCCAGCACCTAGTCTGGGTGTCCTTTGTTCTGTCAGAAGACACAAGCTCTAGTAGGGGCAGCTGCCAGGTGCTCTCTGAGCTGAGCCCAGTGGAATGAGCCCTCCCTGGGATTCATGGGCCATCTTCTTTGGCACCCAGCTGGGCTGCTCCAGTGATTTCCTACCCCTCTGCCTGGTCTGTACCATGGCAGCAGCCCTGAGAAGAGTGTGCTGGGTTGAGGGTGGGAAGGTGGGTAGTGGAGCCAGGCTGCCTGGTTCCCACCCTCGTGCTGCCCCCATCTGGGTGACCTTTGGGTCTTCTCATCTGTCAGCTGTGATGGTAACTGCACCTGCCTCTTGGTTTTTGTGACAGTGGACTGATCTGTGAAATCATTAGCATAGGAAGAAGAAGGAGGAAGAGCCCTCTGCGCCAGCCTGTGTGGCCACTGTGTTCTTTCTGCAACTTGGTCTCAGACTTTACAGGAGGGTGCAGGCCCACTTGGCAGGGGGGTCCTCATTGTGTACTGGCACTATGGCCCTCGCTCGACTCTGCCCCACTCAGGATTAGTGTCTCAGCAGCCTCCTCACTGTGTTCTGCAGTGACCGTTAGTTGCTGGGCCACAAGCGCAGGGGCCACTCTGCACTGGGGGCTGCCTTCCACCTGGTTTTGGGTGTCTGAGGTGATACTCCTCGAACCTGCCATACCAGGTTTCTGACTTCCTGTGTCTGTCTTCCTCAGAGCTCAGCAGGACCCAGCTGCCTGGCGGCCTGGCTCTGTTCCAGCTCTCTCTGCTCTGTGGCCGGCTCCCCAGGCCCCGGCCCTGGCACCTGCGCTCCCAGCCCACCATCCGGGATCCACCTCCGGCTGTGGTCCTGATTGCATCTGGCCCACATCCTTCCCTCCTCCCCTTCTACCTCTGCCTCCTGCCTGGTCTGAATGTCATCTCGGCTTATACTTCTTGGGGATTCAGGCAGCCTTTACAGGTCTGAAGCGAACTTCTCCTGACATTTAGAAATACTTACCAGCCCACATTTGCACTTGGGTGTTGAATACAGCATTCACGCTGGTAGATTTCTGGTGTGAATATGGCAGCCTCTCTGTCTGCTGTAGAAAATGTGAAGGAGACTGGGTGATGGGATCAAATGCACACTTATGTTCATTTCTAAAAAGAAGTAACTTTCCCCTTTTCCCCAGGTAGGGTCAGCATGAAAGGGTTGGTGTAGTGTTTGGGGGGTGCCAGGATGCTGCCCCCACTTACTACTCTTTGTACACAAGGGGCTATCAAAAGATACAGTGAATATTTAAACTTAAAATAAAATCACAGTAAAGGCACATCGCCAAGAACAACGGGATAAGTGTGTTCAAAGTGAAAGGGAGTGTTTAAGAGAGATTAATGGCAATGTGTCTTTTACTGTAATACATTTTTTAAAATCTTAATGTTCACCAGTAGGTCCTCGTTTATTCCCAGGAAGGCAGATACTCCCACCATCCTGTAAGTTACACAGCCATAACGTGGAAGATTCGAGATTTGAGTAAATCTGTTTGTTTTCCCTAAAATCCTTTAGCCTTCAGGAGAAGGTGGTAGGGGGATGAGATGTGAGATAGATGCTTCTGAATTTCTTTTGCCCTTGAGCTGGATTTCTGAGTGTGAGCAAATCCAAGCCTCTTGTTCCTGTTCCAGCTTCCTAATGCTCCATCCCACAGCCTTGGCCTCTCTCACAGCGGAGCTTGAAGAGGGGAGGCAAGACCCCAGCCGTGCAGCCTCCCCGCGGACCAGGAGTATGAGAAATGGCTGTCAGCCCCCCAGGGGTCACGCGGGCTTCAGACCAGTGTATTGTACTGGAGGAAGAGGAAAGAATGGCACAGAGGATCTGGAGGTGTCTGAGTAGTAATACAGTGGTAAAAACAGGCAAACTTCTGCAAAATGTCTGCAGACTGTTGTGAGGCCAGAGGGCTGGCGCCTTCTAGGGTCCTAAGGAAGGACTGCTCAGGCCTCCCACGCCAGCCCCACTCCCCTGCCTTCCTTGCCCCTGCTGTGGCTTCTTTGTAGAGGAGGATATAAGTGACTGAGGGCCCTAAGGCATGCCAACAGCCAGTGGCAGTACCAGCCATGCAGTCCCCACTTCACAAATCCCCAGTCCAGGCAGGATGCTGTTAACCGGGTCTCAGGAACGTTTGGGATGCTTCCATCAGCTTGAAGCGGCTCTGATGGGGGCTTCGTGTGCCTCACACTGAAATTCTGGAGTGGGTTTGGAGAACTGAGAGGAGGGGTCTGCCAGGTCTTAGACTCAGCACAGAACCGCATGGTATTACATGGCTGTGGGACCTGTTTGTTCCTTAGCCCTTAAAATCCCTGCTCCCTAAACTACAGTATAGCACGTGACTCTCTTGCCCCATTTCTTGGGGCTTTTTCCTTTTAAAATCAACTGTATCAAGGCAGAATTTACATTCAGATATACTTACTGTTTTAAGGGTACAGTCAGGCGAGGGTTGACACAGGTATCCACCCATGTAACCAGCAATGAAAGCGAAAGACATTTCTATGATGCCCTAAAAGGACCTCATTCTCCTGGCAGTCAGTCCCCTTCCCCAGCCCTGGCCCCAGGCCACCTCCGAATGGCTTTCTGTCGCTGTAGATTTGGTTTTCCATATAAATGGAATCATACAATGTGCAGTGTGGCCTTTAAATCAATGCTAGGAGAATAGCAGTGATTCAAGAAATACCCAGGAACCAACCCTCTCTCTGCAGCCTCTGGCCCAGCCACCTCTTGCTTCAGCACGAGACAAGGGGAACAGAAGGGTGAGGAGACCGGAGGGGTGTCCCCCCGTGGCCGAGGGACGTGAGGTGTGGAGGGCTGCTTTGTCAACCGTGCAGTGCGTGTGGGTTGATTCCCCTGTGGGAGTGGAGAGGCAGCTTCTTTAATACTGAGAGTGAACCCAGGGCCTTTGCACTGAGCTACATCCCTTTTTTAAAATTTTATTTTATTTTTTAAATTTTGAGATAAGATTTCACTAAGTTCCCTAGGCTGGGCTCAAACTTGCGATCCTCCTGCCTCAGCCTCCCAGAAGACTGAAATAACAGGCAGGCATCTGTTGAGAAGCAACTGTTATTGCTCTGCTACTGCCATTCTCAGTGGAAGCTGCTTCTGAGGAGAGTCACCCTGCATTTCCTGGATTTCTGTGATCTGCTGGAGGACCCCAGCTCCCAAGGGCAGCCCTGGGCAGGGCAAGGGCAACCTGAAAAGGTCTGTGGGGCTGAGGCTATGCAGTGTGTCCTGCCTGGCAGGGAGGTGCCAGAGGACAGGCAGCAGGGAGCTTGATGGGTGGCCACCCTGGTGCCCAGCGGCTCGGGTCTGCAGGCAGGGAGGGCAGTAGGCAAGGCGGCTGAATCTTCTGTGGCAGTGATGATCCCAGAGGCACTGTGCTACTGACCCGCTGCTGTCTGCCTACCTCTGCTGTGACCTAGTTGACCCATCTCTACAAAGGGGCCTTTTTAAAGATGCTCTCATCTCTTGAGAAAAAGAAATATAAACTATTTTTCTTCTGTTTTATTGTGTGGTGATAAAAATATATGACATACAATTGACCCTCTTCAGTGCACAGTTAAGGGACTGTAAATACAGTCCGGACCATCCCCACCACCCATTCCGAGAACTTTTTCATCTCTCAGATTGAAACTGTGCCCCTTAAATACCAGTTCCCCATGTTCCCCTCTTTCCATCCCTGGTAATGTTGTTCTTGTTTCTATCTCTATAAATTCAGGTTTTTAGGGACCTCAGATAAGTAGCATCAGACAACATTTGTGTGTGTGGATTATTGCACGAAGGATAATGTCATCAAACTTCATCATATCTGGCACATAATCAGAATTTCATTTCTTTTTACGGTTGAATAATATCTATATATGTATCTTTTTACAGCTGAATGTTACATTCTATATATCTGTACACACCTCACATTTTATTTCTCCTTCTATTGGCTGATGGACATTCTGGTTGCTGCTGCCTTTCGCCCGTGGTGAGCACTGCTGCTTCTGGGAGTGTTACACACAGATCTGCTCAGGTCATCTGAATGCATAGCACTCTCCTAGCAACTTTTCCTGCTTAAACCTGCTGTCACCAAGGCCCCGGAGTGGTATGCGTTCCTGTGCTTGGCACGCTGCCCTGTGTCCTCTAACTTAGTGCCCGTCACAAGTGATGTGTTCCAAATATTTCAGTCTTTGGTGGGGACTTAGGTCTCCCAGGCGATGGACTTCTGAGTTCCTGTCTGTGGAAGCTTTCTTTTCAGTGTGTCTGGTTATTTTTGGCCACTAGCTGACTTTTGGCTTTTGATCTTAGTACAAGACTTCAGCAGGCCATCTTTGCTTCGTTCATCCAGGAAAGAAAGGAAACTAAATGCTATCAGGCATCTACTATCATAATTGAAGGTGTGCACACACTACAAGCATACGGCAGCCTTGTGAGGCAGGGACAGAGCCTGAGTGTTAAGGGTAGAGGAACTGAGGCAGGCCCCAGACAGATCAAGTTACTTGCCCCAGCTCACACAGGCCGGCAGTCCTTCTAACACCACCTATGTGTAACTCCCTGGAATTTCAAAGGCAAAGGAGCTGGGGAAAATTTCCCAGACCTTTTCTTTTACTGTGGATATCCAGGTCTGGCGTTTCCTTATGTTTTAAAAACAAACAAACAAACAACAAACCCTTTAAGATTCCTTGCCCTAATTTTGACAAAATATAGAATTATAATTAAGGTTTGTTTTTTTTTTTTCAAAATATGCAAAAGTAGAGAGAACAGTGTAATGAATCCCTGCATACCCTTCACTCAGCTTTTACAATCATCAGCGCTTGGCTTCTTTTCATCTGCCAGGTTCTTCTCTTTGATGTGTGTAGGAGAGGTCCCCCAAATTCTCTGGCAGCAGTTGGTGCTTTCTGAAGGAGGGAAGGGGACTCACAGATCTGGGCATCCTGGAGCTAAATCCTTCCCAGCTGGAAGAGTGTTAATTGCCATGGGTTGGAATCCCTCTGTCGATTCATTATTCCTCTGCTTACCGAGCAGCATCCAGGAGGCAGGGGAGGGGAACACATCTTTTGAGATGCCTGGCCAGACCTGGTGGGGTGCTATTTGGAGAGGCTTCCCTGTCCCAGAGCACTGCCTCCCTGTGGTTTGATTTGATTGGAGTTTCTGAGTGGAAAGAGAGAAGGTCATGCGAGGATAACCTTCCCCTGGGGGAGCATGCTCAGCCAGCTGGTCTTAGGTTAGGGGAGCGGGGTGCACCAGTGGGAAAGAAGCCCACAGGCCCTTCAACCGGGCAGGCTCAGTAAACATTTCTAAGCTTGTTTTTTGAATGAAAATTTAAAATAACCATAGTGTGCCTGACACTAGGAGCTCAGAACGCAGGATAATATCAGCTTTGGAAAAGTTTGTAGTCCCCACAGAGCACAGCTAAAAACAACTAAGGTTGGTTAAATGCCAGAGTTGTTGTTGTTGTTCTTCTTCTTCTTCTTTTCTTACTTAAAACAGTTCTTTAAAATGCTTTTGTTAGCACATGTTCACAGCGCACCATGATGACTTTCTTCCTGGGGAGCTGGTACATGCACCAACAGATCTTAATTCTTTCTGCTCCCCCTTTCCTTCCCTTCTCTCCCTTTCCCTGCATCTTTTGATCCTCTGCCCATTTGCAAAAGCTCTGTCTCCCTGTTTCCTATTAGTTATCCTTTATTTTGCTGTTTAGTTTATTTATCCTTTGGGTTTGTAATGTAAGAGAAGCCATGTGTGATACTTACGCTGTGTCTGATTTAGTTCACTTGCCATTATTGTCTCAAGGTGCATCCACTTTCCTACAGATGACTCAGTTTTCTCATATGTTTGTTCATTATCTTTTTTTCCTTGTGCTACTGGGGATTGAACCCAGGACCTTTGCACTGAGCCTCACCCCATCCCCTTTTAAATGTTTTTACTCAGAGACAGGTCTCACTAAGTAGCTGTGTGGTCCAGGCTGGGCTGAACTTTTGATCCTTCAGCCTCAGCTTTCCAGAGTGCTGGGATTACAGGCGTGTGCCACCACGCCGGGCTCCATGTGTCGTGTGCGCCTCCTCCATCTCCTGCAAAGTGGTCTGTGAAGCAGGTATGGGGAGCTACTCTTTATAGATGAGAAGCCAGGACGTGGGGGCTCTTGGGAAGCTGGGGGAGGTGGGACCCATAGTTTTGTGCAGCCTCTGACCTGCACACGAGGAGGAGTGAAGAGGGGGAGCCCCAGGGCTGGAGGTGGAGGTCTCATAAGTTGCAGAAATGTGGTTTTGTACACCCCACCAGCTGTACTTGCTCACAGCATCTAGAAGGAGCCAAATGGTACATTTTTCTCTTAACATTACAGAGAACTGCGGGATTTATTTTTATTTCCTAAACAAGCTATTTCTTTTGGAAGAGAGAGAATGAAGACAATGACTTGAGAAACCGTTCTTTCCTGAGGTTACAGAAAGGGATGGAGAATTCAGTTGTTTCTTCTGTTTATTTTAAAAACAGAGATTTAGCGTCTTTTAAGGGAGATGCATAGTAGGAATAAACGGAAAGTATCAAGTATAAGAGAAAGGCAGCGTCTGGTCTGGTTTGTCCTCACCCAGTGACCTGATGGTTTGGGATCTCGAAAGGCAAGCGTCCAGCCTCAGGAAGGGGGTCCCATCCCTCTGTTCTAGGGAAGGTCCGTGAAGCAGGCCCAGTTCCTGCAGGAAGCCTGCTTCGTGAGTTTGAACATATATTCTAGTGTCAGAAACAGACCCAGCAGGAAAAGTAAATTGTTTATTTTAAAGCAAAATTGCTGAAATTCTTTTCCACTTATTCCAACAAGCCCCGCGTCCTGTTCATCTTGAAGCATAACCTGTGAGTTTTAGACGGAAGGGTTAAACTTGGGCCCTCTGCTCACTTGGCCTGCAGTGAAGTATCTGAATGAGCTCTGGAAAAGGCTGTGATCTCTAAGGAGCAGAACGAAAAAAGTGTTCATTATTAACATTTTCATTTTAAAAATTTTTATTTTTCTTATTTTCATTTCTAATTTATTTTTTAAATTTTTTTAAAAAATAAAGGCCTGAGGTTTTTTTTTTTTTTTTTTTCTGAGCAGGGTCTCGCTATGCAGTTCAGGCTGGCCTTGAGCTCACTTTGTAGCCCAGGCTGGTCTCGAACTCACGACGATCCTCCTGCCTCAGCCTCCTGAGTGCTGGGACAGGCCTGAGGTTTTACTGCGAGATGGGGTGAGGTTTTTTCTGGTTCAGAGATAGGGAACCTCCTAGTTCTTGCTGGCTGTGTGATTGGGGGTTTTGTTTTCCTAGTTGTCCTCACCCTGAGTTCCCAGGTTTTATAAAAGCAGGATCAGCTTCAAAGAGAACCACGAGAAGGTGCAGTGTCTGAATCCATGCATTGCGTCCATTTGGCTCCTTGCTGACAGAGCGGCCAGGTGAAAGTGGGTGGGGACATCTCTACCAGGAACTACAGGCTTTGTGAGCAGGCCGGAGAAGCAGTCTCCTCTCAGGATAAGCCAGCTCAAGGGCAGCAGCCTTCCGTGACCCTTCTGGGACTGTAACTCACAAATGCTGGTTGCTATGGATACAGACATCTGAGGGTCCCCTGGGGCAGTGGCTGTGGTGGAGGTGGCAGGCTGTGGTGACAGTGACTTGGGGCCTGGTGTTGTGTGTTCCCCGTGATGTTGCCTTAGCACAAGAGATGGGTGGCCAGGGACCAGCCATGTCTCCCTTGCGGCTTTGGCCCTGGGGACTTTCCACTGGCCAACCTGGGCCTCCGTCGAGCCACATCAGTGGCTGTGTGCCCCTGAGGTTGGACGCAACTCTGTCAAACTGCTGGGAATTAGGGTTCAGGGAGGGCACAGTTCAGGGAATGGAGACCTGTCCATGGGTGGCAGATGTACCGAATGGCTTCTCTGGATTTCTGATTTTGGAGCTTGTCTCTGGCTTACAAGTGCTGCCCAGGTCATTCTATGAGTGGGCTTGTCATGGGCGCTGAAGGAGAGGCATGCAAAGGTAGGGAAGAACAGTCCCTAGGATCAGGGAGAGGACACACCTGCCTTGGAAGCTCCTGTCTGATAGGAAAGCCGGAGGCACCTGGAAGACACAGGGCAGCAGACAGAGAAGGGGAAACTTCCCTTCTTACCTCTGACAAGATTCATTGCTTAACCAAACTTTAGTCAGGCTCAGACTCCGAAGCCTTCTGTGCCCATCTGGGCTCTTCTCAGAAAATCCCGTTTTAGCATCTAGATAAATCAGCTTAGCACCTTCTGCACCCCCATATCAGATCACTCTTAACATCTGACCAGTGTCCCCAGCCTTCAGCGTCCACTGGCCCCACCCTCTCCTTGGCTATAAATCCTACTTGCCCCTGCTGCAGTAGGATTGAGCCCAAGTCTCAGAGTACAATGGTCCCTGTAGCTATCCTAATCCTGTATCAAGTCCCTGTCACTGTGCTTTAACAAGTATCTTTGAATAATTTATCCTTAATGTCCTAAGTCTTCCAGTGACCTCTAGTTGTGGCTTTCATAAAATCACGTGACACACGAGGCCCTTCCCACCCATCTGTCCTTATCTGCCACCTCTTGCCCTTCTCAGCTGTGTGAGCCTTTGGACTTTTCTTTGGTATAGAGGCCTTTCCTTGTTCCTCCCTCTGTCTGGAGCTGTTACCTCTATCTCTCCCAAACACGCCCCTTCACCTCACGTTATTCGGGTGTCTGCTGTGATATCGTTGCTGGCCTGTCTAAAGCCGACCCTTCCTCCTTGTGCTTTTTACTTGTCTTTGTCTGCTTTTCTTCAGAACTTTCCCTTAGTTGCACTTATTTGTTTAGGGAGTCATTACCTGTGTCTCCCACTGGAAGGTCAGCTCCCCGCATGCTGAGACCGTGCCTTGTTGAGCCCTGACTGCCATTGCCAAGGGCATTGGTTGGCACACGAGAGGCACTGAGTGTCTGGTGAAGGAGTGAATTCTGGGAGAATGATTACAGTGTGCTCGTCTATTGTTTTTCCCATTATCAAGACAAAACTTCTCATTTGCAATTAAAAGACATTTTTCATAAAAGGAGATTTTGGGTTAAGACAATCTCTCCCACACCGGGGTATGTAGATCCCAAGGGACTCTCACATGTGCTCATGGGAGTTTGGAGGATTTTTCCTTTGGGAGATGTCTATGTATTGGTCAAATTTGAGAAAGCAGTGTAGGGATGTTAGAAATGATGCGTGTAAGGGCTGAAGGTAGGAAGCGTTGGAGATGGTCTTTCTGGAAATCAGATCTTGAACAGTAGTTAGAAGGAAAGGGTGGATTTTCCAGGTAGGAGGTGTTGGAATAAGGCCTGTTGTGTGTAAGTGCCGAGAAGCTATGTGTGTCCCTTATGGGCCACGAGGGAGCACGTCTGCCTGTGGAGATGGTGTCTGAACTAGGATAGGACGAGGCGAAGCCATTAAGTCGCCCTGCAAGCCTGAGTTTGAGTGACAGCTCTGCACTGGGAATGCACTGAGCAGTGACCCATGAAGTTTGCTTTCTGCTCCCTTCCCCATCACTGAAGTCACACTGGCATGATGGTCCCTGTAGGGGAGCATGGCCCCTCCCATGGCCCATGCAGCTGGGGCATAGAGCATGTGTGTGCACGGGAGTCAGCTGGCAGGTGGAAGGTGACCCCGCCCTCGGGATGATGGTCCCAGGCTCGCCAGCTTGCAGTCCTTTGTTAGCTGGGGACCAGCAGGCCAGAGGTCAGCTTTTTCCCTGGACAGCTGTCAGAGCTTGCCTGTGGCCGAGAGGGAGCAGGGTCAGATTCCCTGGGAGTGGCTGGGATGAGGTCGTATCTCTGGCATCAGTGCTCCACTGTCTACAGCCTGGCTGGTTGCAGTACCACGTGACTGGCATAGTGGCTTCTGCATCCTGGTCACAGAGTACAGATCTGAGCAGCTGGGAAACCCTTTACCAGCCATGTAGAGGCTTCCTTGTTGCTGGGATGAGGTACCTGAGACCCACAGTTAGTGAAAAAACTGGGACTTGTCCCTGGGTGTCTCAATGCCTTGCTGGGTATTATTCCTGCCCCTTGCTAACCAGGACCCAGACCTGGCAGTGAGATATAGGCAATAGTGCCCCAGCACCTCAGCATCTTCCTCTGTACCTCACTCAGAAGTGTGAAGCTCTGGTTTGGGAGATTGAAATAAATGCATTTTGATCATTAGAAATAACAGTTACAATTGGATAGTGGCTATGGTGAGACTCCCTCACCCATCAGGATTTTGGGTGCTTTTGGAGTGATGGAAGGCATGGACTATGTCTGGATGTGGAGTACGCCAGATCCGTGCAAGGAGGAGCCCAGGCCACTCAAGCTTCTGTCCCTCTCTGCCAGCTTCCTTTCCATTTGCTCCCTCTTCCTCCTAGCTCCGTGATCTCATTGGTGGCTCCTAAAATCACCCATTTGATTTTGAGGTCCTTTCCTTCTGCTCTCCTGCCTGGAGGTTAGGAAGGGAGGTGAGCTGAAGTTAGATGTTCTAACTCCTGAACTTTGGGCATGAGCAGTATGAAGTGGTAAGAGCTCTACTTTTGTAATCCATGAGTCTAGATATAGCACGCAAACTCCTCCCCTTGACCTCAAATAGATCTTGACCTAACCGTTTTTTTGAGGTTCAGTTTGAAAAATAAAGAACTGTAAGGAAATTAACTGAGATCATATGTCTCACTAGAGCACCTGAGTGCCTGGCATACAGTAGATACACTGGATAATGCCCTCATCCTTGGCACCAAATAAGTGCCTGCACTGTGCTTCCTGCTATGCTGGACGCTGGAAAATAAAGCAAATGTCATACTCCAGTCTTTGCGCATCCATTCTGACTCAGAATTAATTACACAGAAAAGAGGACAGTGCAGAACTTGCATGTGCATGCAGATTTAGGCTAGAAGGGTATTGGGGCAAGGTGTAGTAGCACCTTCCTGTAATTCCAGCACTTTGGGAGGCTGAGGCAGGAGGATTGTAAGCTTAAATCCAGCCTGGGCAATTTAGTGGCTTAGTCTTAGAGAGACTCTGTGAAAAAGATCTTGATTCTGAGAGAGGCTTGAATTCCAGCTCACTAAGACAGTGTACATGTCCTCCTGAATTAAGCTGATTGGTATGTATCTTTCCTCCAAGTGAAAAAAACAAATTCTGGGACAGTGACATGGCTCAGTGGAAGAACTCTTGCTTAGCATGGGCACTTTCTTAGCATGTATGAGGCCTGGGAGTGATTCCCAGAGCTACCAAACGAAAGCCAGAACTTCTGGGAATGGAGCACTTCTCATCAGCTGGAACTTGTTCTGAGCAGCTCACTGAAATAATGTGGGAGTGCTTTAAAGCCCCAAGTAGCTGGACATGGTGTACAGGCCTATAATCCCACCAACCTGGAAGGCTCAGCCAAGAAAATGGAAAGTTCAAGTCCAACCGGGGCAACTTAATGACCTAGCAAGATCCTGTCTCAAAAATACAAGAGAGAGAGAGAGAGAGAGAGGAGAGAGAGACTCAGTCCAAAAGCCCTGGGTTCAATTGCCAATACCACCCAAAACACAACACCACACAATCCTTTAAAGGCCTTTGGAGGAGTAAGCATAAGTCTAAAAAAATAACTTGATGGCTGAGGATTTAGCTCAGTGGCACAAGCCCCTGCTTGACAAGCACAAAGTCATGAGTTTGATCCCCGGTACCAAAAAACAAAAGCAAAAACTTGATATATTATCACGTGGGAAATAAGGGGAAAGTCCTCCAGCCAGAACCACGCCCAAGTTCCAAGTAGCCAGTGGCCCTGGGAATAGAATCTTCACGTTCACTTTGCCCCTGCCTTTCCCCGGGGCACTGGACACTGGGCAGCTCTTTCCCCAAGGCCAGAAAGTCTGTGTAGCTCCACAGAGAAAGAATCTTCCACCCTCTTTGCCCTTGCTGGACTCTGTGGGATGTTAGAAATATTTTCCAACCCACCAAAGAGAAAGAATTAATCAGATAGAGCCTGAATAGTCACCTCAAAAGCATCTTTTGTTTTATAAAGAAAGCAGTGGGGCTGGAGGCCTCCTCTTCTGATTTGACGTCACAGCCTGGTGGGCGGGGCCTTCCCCTGGGCTGGCAGCATTTCTTAGGAAAACTCATTTCTGGATCCACCTGTGAATCCCACAGCCTTAGTTAGACAAACCCTCCTTCCTCCAGCCGGCACAGGCCTTAGTTGCTTCATCTGTGACATGGTGAGACAGTTCTGTTTCCATGGGAATGAGAGTTCAGGTTTCCAAGAGAGGGTTCCTGTCCACCCCTCCACTCTCAGGTCTGAGCATGAGTGAGGTGTTTGCTACCCCCCGCCCCAGGTGAACCCTTGATGATGGCATGAGGATAGTACTGTCATTACCCAGAGCTTGCTGGAGTGACGCTTTGAAAATGCCTTCCAGCCTGCAACACATGGCTTTTTAAACCTCTTCCACATTGAGCAATCTTCATTTTAGGAGGAATCTGAGTTCTGGAAACAGTGTAATCAGGACAGCCAGTCGAAGAGCAAGCTGAATGAAGAGGCTTTTAGTTCCAAACAAATGAAGCTGATTTCCTTCAGCTTGAGAATTCCTAAGTAGGTTGCATAAAAATGTGTCAAGCAATAAGTGCATGGTTAGAACAGCCAGGGGTAGACTAGTATAACTTTTAAGGGTGGCACTTATTTGAGAATGTTAATTTTTTTAAGTTGATTTGCTACTTTATGCCTGATTTTTTAAAAAAAGTAATTATCCTTCTTATTCCTATTCATTTGTTATTGCATTTGTTTTATGTGTTTGGATGTTTGTGCTTTTTATTTTATTCTTAAAAATGTGGCTAACACAGATCATTAATTGTAAAAACATAAAATGTCTACTGTCAGTGGCTCTCACACAGACCTTAGCTTGTGGAAACCCAGATTGCTGGGCTTTCCTGCAGAGTGTCTGATTCATCCTGGAGTGGGGTTCAGTTGTGGGTTTTGTTGTTGTTGTTGTTGTTGTTGTTGTTTTAGAGACAGGATCTCACTATGTAGTTCAGACTGGCCTTGAACTCACTTGTACCTTAGGCTGGCCTAGAACTCACAGTGGTCCTCATGCCTCAGCCTCCTGAGTACTGGGATTACAGGCATGAACCACTGTGCCCTGTTACTTGTGTGCATTTTTAACATGTTCCCATTCGCTGCTCTAAGACCATATTTTGAGAATCCTTGGCCTACCTAAAAGGGCTGTGGTCATCTCATCCGACCCTTTCTACAAATCAGTAAACTGATGCCCAGGGGGACATGACCGTCTTGCCTCGTGTCATATAACTAGCTAGTAACAAAGCTGGAAGCAGAACCCAGCGGTTCCACGAGCCCATTTTGGTGTTTCTAAAGTTACCGTGTCTTAGTTGGAGATAAGTTAGCACAGCTAACTTGCTTTTATAGCCTCTTCCTAATTTCAAATAATCTGGCCTGTTTTTATATCCTGCATAAAACTTGGTTGTGGTTTTATCTTACCACTAGAAGAGCTTTGTTTGGTTTGCTTCATTTTAAAATTATGATAAAATATACATAATATAAAATTTACCGTTTAACCGTTTTTAAGCATACATGGTACATTGACAGTATTATATACCTTTACCTTTACATCACCACTTTTCTTCTCCAGATCTTTTCCATCTTCCCAAATTGACACTCAACTTTTAAAAAGTAGCTCCTGATTCCTGCCTCCCCTAGCCCTAGTAACCACTATCCTACTTTCTGTCTCTATGAATTTGGCAACTCCAGGGACTTCATGGAAGCGGAAACATACAGTATTTGTCTTTTTCGTGACTGGTTTATTTCACTTAGCATAATGCCTTCCAGATTCACCCCAGCTGAAAGCTGCGTCTGTACTTCATTTCTTGTTATTGTTGAATCACATAAAACTTTACAGATACACTGCATTTCATTTATTCATTCGTTGATCTATGGACATCTGGGTTGTTTCCACCTCTGAGTTCTTGTGGAAAGCGCTGTTGTGAATGTGGATGTACGAATACCTCCCCAAGCCTCTGCTGTCACTTATTTTGGATATATACCCAGAGTTGAATTGCTGAATCATTTGGCAATTCTGTGTCTCATTTTTTGAAGAACTTGATTCGCTTTTGACTCTGGGGGTTTAAGGCTGGAAAAACGTATCTGCTGTTAACAAATGAGTGGGTAAACAGCCTGAGCAGTGCTGGCTCCCGCCCATCTGGTACTGCTGTTAGGAGGCAGCCAGCTGCCCCCAGGCCTTGCAATAAAGCAATGCTGTTATTCACAGTTCACCACCAGAGGTTGCAAACGGTCTCTTGGGCTTACTCTCTCCTGATGTCTGTGTCACTGGTCTCCATTCATATTTGTCTCTCTCTTTGCCTTTGGGTATTTGTATTTTTGATGGCTGAAATCCAAGGATGTCCCTTTGAAGAGAGGGGAACCTCAGCTCAGAGAGGTTCTTGGTGTTTCACTGAAGGAAGGAATCTGGGGACAAGTCAGTGAGAGGTGTGTGTTGATCTCTGTTAGGGTTGCGGCAGTACATGATGAACAGGAGTGTGGAAACTCGAGGGTGAGGAGCACTGTTGTCTGGGAGATCTATCTGTCTATCTGTCTATCTGTGTATCTAAAATCTTGGGAGTATCCTTAAAATGAATGATCTAAGGTGTTTTTCCAGAAGGCATTCTTTTAATCATTTATCATTTACCTTGTGTCTGTTTCTTTACCTTTAGATCAGATTGTTACTCTTTAGTGCATTAAAACAAAAAACTCCATACCAACTAGGTTAAAACATAAACCATTTATGTATGCTTGACCTTTAGAGATGTGGTACCCATTTAATAGTTTTATGTACCATTTCTTTTGCAAATGGAAGTCTTTGATGTAACTCTTGGAATTTATGGAATCTTTAGGAATTTGGGGGTGATGGGCCTGGAGAGTGAAGGGTGGGTAACTCAGGATAACTTTGACCCAAAAGTAGTCTCCTTGTGTGCTTTCTATCTTTGTTTCTTCTTTCCTACCTCAGTATGCCTACCCACCAGATCTGGCCAGCTCCCAGACTGTCCTCCCTGCAGTGCAAAATGACTTCTGGAACCAGTAGATCAAACCTTATCACACATGTCAAAAGACCCATTTACAAGAAATTTAGTTTAAATTTGGACAACATTTCATTCCTTACAGTATGAATGTTTGGATCAGTGGGAGAATTTGGTTTTGTAGGCAGAAAGGGGTTATTTTTTTTTTTTAAAGAAACTGATTTGCCTTTGACTCTGAAAGTTTAAGGCTGGAAATATGGACTGGCTGTTAATAAATGAGTGGGTAAATAGTCTGAGCAATCCTGCCTCAGTCTTCTTAAGTAGCTGGGAGCACAGGAATGTGCCACCATGCCCAGCCCAAAATTATTACTTTGTAAGTTTCAGAAAAATTAAGCCATACATCATTCTTTTCCTGGTGGATTTATATCTCCTTGTCAATTAAACTGAACCAATATCGACCATGAGTAGAACTTTAGAAGGCTCATCTCCATATTACCTTTCCACTCTTCCCTCTATCAGTTAAGAAAATGGACAGGTCACTTCCACCTTTTCTTTTGAGCAGTCTGATGCCCCTTATGTACCTGTGAGCAATTACTCTTTTAGTCTAGTTCAAGTGCTCCATTTTTCAGGCTAAAAGTTTTATTTCATTAGCAGATGATACTACCGTGTGGGATAGTTCTGTGGTTTATGTAAGGAACAGCATAAGGCAGAGACCAACAAGACCACAAGACTTGTGCAAAAGCAGCATGGTGTGCAATTTACTGCTCCTGGCTGCCAGCAAAAGAGGGTGAAAAGACCATCTGTGGGGTACAGAGAAAAACAGCCTTTTTATAGAGTTAGAACAAAGAGGATCAGAGACCTCAGGTGAGGAAATCGTGGCAAACGTCTGTATTTGAAGTTCTCTAAATGTTTGGTGCCTCAGTGGGCAAAGTCCTCAGGGCATCCAGTGTAAATGTACAGATGTTGTCAGATGTCCTGGTGCTTGGAGGATTTTGTGTTCTTCTTATCTCTTCTTCATGATGCCTTGTGTTTGCCAAGGGCAGCAGCACCCTGCACAGAAGTTGGTATTTCCGAGAATGATGCCGCTTCTGACAAACAGGTTGGGTACTGGGAAGGTCAAACCTGACTGTTTACAATTCACACTTACCCATGTTGTCTCCCACATGAGTCAGTGTCACCTCACATCTGGGGCTTTTGGGTTTCTCTCCCTCCAGGCCCCCTTTCTTTGAAGAAAGCAGTCTGGATGTCTGCCCCAGGGTGCATCAACCATGTCTCCTTCCTCAGGTGAAACTGGAGGCTTCTCACAGTTCCCTGATTCCAGGAACAGGAAGAGGCAGCCACTGTACCGGGAGGTAATTGGTGATATTTATATGGTGGCTGGGAGCTGTCATCAGGTCTTCAGAGAACAAACGTGGAGAATCCATTAACATCAGTGTGAGCTGCTAATTGTAACCATACCCCACCTTATCTCAGTGGCACCCACTGCTTAAAAGGGTAACTCCCCTCTGGCAGCTGATTTCCCTTTCCTGCTGCTCTCTGTGTGGAAAAGGAAGGATGGTGGATTTCCTGAAGTCTCTAACAGAGTTGTCAGTTGCGCCCAGAAAAGGTTTTGTGAGCCTGTCTGTCTCAGAGCACTGCACAGGGAGAGGCAGAGCACCAAGCAGTCTGGCTCACTTGACCTCCGGGCAGAGTGTATCCTTTTCAATCCCTGGGGTGGAGAGCTGCCTCCGTGTCGAACCCCCATCTCTTCCTCCATCCATCCATTCAGTAGTGTGCTTCCTACAGCCTGCAGTGACGCTTGTGTCCAGACCACGCCAGCCATGAGCTGTGAGCCCTGTGTGCACCTCCACAGGGGCCCAGGAGGCCTGGGGAAGGACAATCAAGCTGCACAGCAAGCAACCTGCCCTCCATCTGACGAGTAAATGAAGTGAACCATGGACCTCAGGCTCTTGCTCCTAAACTAGATGTGGGGAGATGCCAAGAGGCAAGGACAGAGCTCAAGCTTTAAGCAGCTCAGATAAAGCAATTTGAAGAAATGATGCCCAAGTCCTTGGAAAGCGAGGGCACTGTCCAAGGGACATTGTAGAGGCCGTGATGGTGGTATGTGTCCCCAATGCACTGTCTTGTGCCCTGCTGGCGGCCAGGCCTTCTGAGCAAGGATGGTGGGATGGTTAGAGAAGGTATAGCTCCAATCAAGAGCCAGGAAT
Source organism: Hydrochoerus hydrochaeris (assembly GCA_004027455.1). Taxonomy (NCBI): domain Eukaryota; kingdom Metazoa; phylum Chordata; class Mammalia; order Rodentia; family Hydrochaeridae; genus Hydrochoerus; species Hydrochoerus hydrochaeris. The sequence continues at coordinate 222,658 of PVLA01001236.1, forward strand.
TTAGATCACCATTGAAGCAATCAGATGGAAGATGACAAAAGTCCTATTTGAGGGTAGAACATAAAGATCTCTACTCTGACGGGCTCCTGGGTACTTGGCATCTTGGTCTGGGGCCACTAGAAAGCAGAGTCTGAGGCATAGGCTTAGGACATGCTCCTCCAGGGAACTACTCAGGAAAAGGCAAGAGAGGAAGGTGGGGAGCATGGCCAGCCAGTGTGATGACGACCCCTGACCTGGCAACTTGGTGTCAAGCCTGACTAGTGGCTTTTCAAGACAGCCCATTGAGAGAAAAGTCCATTTCCACTGGTCAGAGGTTCATCTCACTGCAAAGAGCACCTCTAGGTGGAACCCAGGGATGTGGGCACTTTCCACAGAGCAGGTCACTGCAGTGGTGTCTGGGTCTGGAAGAAATGGCTCAGGGCATGGAGGCCAAAGTGTCTGGGGGAGTGTGATGTGATGCTTGGCCACACCCTGGCATCCTACAGCAGTCAGAGTAGACTCTGGAACAGGAGTACAGGGTGCCAAGTGGGCATGTGTGGATTGGCCGAGGACCACTCTTGCTTTTCCAATAGGGGGCTCTACAGGCCTGATACATGCCTGGCAAGCCCAGGAAAAGGACCCGGAGAGGGAAAGGCCAAACACCTGGATCAGAAACATCAGCCACCCTCCTGCCACAGTTAAGTCTCTGGCCAACCCAACCCAATCCTCGGGGACACCTGGAGCCATCGGAGGCATCCAGCACTGGCCTCCATGGAACCCTGCATCTGGCCTGGCCCAGGGAAGAAGAGCCTGTGGGCGTCTCTGCTACTACTGGGCACCAGGGCTATGCCTCATATGCAGTGGGCAAGTGATATTTTTTCTTTGAGTAAACAAATAAGCCCCATGACAGATAATATGCAAGCATAGGAGGAGAATTCAGAGTTAGCAGAACAGAAATGTGTTGAATAAAGGTGAATTCTCTGATGCTGGGTATGGCTCTGAGAACTACTCTTACGAGGCTACCATCACTCTTTACCCTCCTTAAACACTTAAGCCCCTCTTTTCCTGAACTCTTGAGACTTCCTATTGTGTAGCAAATAGAAATATTCTCTACTACTGTGTCAGTTATGTGTTGATGCATATCAAGCTCTACCCCTAAACTTAACGGCTTGAAACAACCATACTGTCTCCACATAAGTCCATAGGCCAACAGCTCAAATGGGGCCTAGCTGGGAGATTCTTCTCATTGTCATGTCAAGAGCCACTGATGTATCTGGTGTGACCTGGTCACCTAAGTGCAGGGGATTATATAAGACCTTTCCTGGCACCTGCTGCTGTCAGCTGGTCTGTACAGGGCTGTGTTGTCCAGTATAGCAGCCACCAGCCACGTGAGCACTTGAAATGAGACTGGACCCATAGCAGGTACTGTGAACTAGATGTGATGGCACACATCTGTAATCCCAGCACTCTGGGAGACCGAGGCAGGAGGATTGCAAGTTCAAGCCCAGTCTGGGCAATTTAGAAATTTAATGAGACTGTGTTTCAAAATAAAAAATAAATACAATTAATTTTAAAAGGGCTGAAATGTATTTCAGTTTGTGAAAGTCCTGGATTTAACCCCCAGTACCACCACCAGTACTATCAAAAAGAAAAAGAATCCTATAAATGTAAACTACCTATTGGATTTTGAAGACTTGTAACTGTATCTAATGTAAACTATCTAAATAATTTTGTGTATTGGTTACATGTTGAAATGTTAATAGTTTAAATAATGGGTTAAATAAAATATATTCTTAAAATAATTTTAGCTATTTCTTTTTTATGTCATTAATATGAATATTAGACAATGTAAAATTATATTTAGGGCTCACACTACCATATTTCCATTGCATAGTCCCCGGGCAGGACTAAAGCGCACCCACCTCGCCTTTGACCTGGATAATTTAAGGCCTGCAGAAGTCTGCAGCCTGTGGGTACAGCAAAGCAAAACTGTACAGTGTGTCTGGCAGAGGGGATATTATTAGGGAGCAGTGTGTCAGGTTATTTAGCGATCCAGTTGAGGCTTGAACTGGATCAATAGCAGCAGGAATATAAGGAGCAGAATTAACAGACATTTAGGAGCCAGAATAGAGAAGAATTGAATGTGAAAGGCTCAGAAAGAAGAGTGTAGTTCTCGAGTCTGGCTGGTGAACTCATCAGATGGAGGTGTTATTCACTGATAATGTGCCTGTAAGTAGGAGGAGCTGTTTGGGTAGAGAAGACCATGACTCTGGTTTGAAATATGTGATTTTTAGGGTCTCTGTTGGGAGATCCACATGGAAGTGGTTAGTAAAGAAATGGACTTAATTGTGGGACAAAAGGAAAAGTTTGAGCAATCAGAATGAGTATCACTATCAGGAGGAGGTGGTTGAAACCATGTGTGAATGCAAGAAAGATTTTCCATGGGGGTTGCGGAGAATAAGAGGACATTGCTGGGAGAACCTGGGAAACACCCTGGTTTGAAGTGTAAAGAAAGAAACAGAACCTGTGAAGAAGACCAAGTGATCTAGCAGCAGGGCCTGGTGCTCAGTCTGTGGTTACAAAGAAAAGGAAGAAGAGAGATTCCATGGTGGGCCATATATTGTCCACCATTGTATTTCCCAAAGGACTTTGTGCATAGCAGATACTCAGTTGGTGCTAACCAAATCAAGTTGTGCTGCATCGCACTGCCCCAAATTGAGCTAACTTTCACGTCTCCCTGGGACACGCTAGCACTTTTAGGCTTTCTCCGACTTTGTGCAGCTTCTCCCCCTTTCCCTCTGTTGTTAACTAAGCCCACTGTACTCATGCCCAGTTAAACATTCCAAGGTCGTAGTAAAAACTAATGTAAGTCATCTCATCAAGTCCTATTTGCTTGCCTGTAGATGACTACCAGAAGGCCCAGGTAGCATAGACTTACTATCTCTCAAAAAAGAACATTATCGCTCATAAAAAGCAGTCTGGAGATGAGTGGTCCCAGGGGTGGGGCAGGACTTAGGGTATAAGTAGAACTGGCTTCTTTTTGTTTTGCTGCCAGGTCTTTAGCTTGTCAACTTACTCCCCAGGTTATCATCTCCTGGTTACAAATGGCTGCCATATTTCAAGCATTGTCTCCTAAAATACTCAAGTTCTTGGTGGAAATAAAATGCCAGTCTTCTATCTTTGGCAGAGATAAAAATATTTGTCAGGACTTTCCCCAGCTGACTTCCACATATCTCTTTGGCCAACTTAGCCATAGTCTCATAGATACCATGTGTTATGCCCATTTTCAGAGGTGGGGCCTGCTCAGAAGGGAAGGGACACTGGGGGCCTGGCTTGGAAGGTGTGTCCTCATCCAAGGCTCCTCCTGGGTCTCTGCTTCCTCCTGCTGTGGTTGAGCACCTTGTCCCGCTATCTGCCCTGGAGTCTGCACCAAAATAAACTTCTCCCCCTTGAAGCTGCAGGTGTTCAGTACTTTGTCTCAGTGATGGAAGAGTGACTAAGACAGTGGTGACTAAGACGTGAGCCTCTTCCTTGCCAAATCATGACTCATTCTTTGTAGCCGAGGTCTGGAGATGGGGGTAAGATGTCCCTTCCCTGGACATCTTGGCATCAGGAAAAATAAACTGCAGTTCTATAGACTGGGAAGAAGGGTCTGTCAGTTGATTAGGAATTCAATGGTATCTTCTAGACTTAGTTTTTCGTTTGGGTCGTTATAATTTAGGCTTGAAAGCTTTCAATTCATAGCAGTTACTGTGTATCAAGAGTAGTTTTTTCACCACTGAGGCAGATAACAGCTCAGATTTTAAAATACTAAGTAGACCTTCCTTCTTACCATAACCCCTAGCTGGCCTGGAGATACATTGGAGTTCTTTCCTGCTGGGATTCTGAACCAACACTCCAGGTTCTGCCTGACTGAATTCCTAGCCATCTTGGCTGCTGCTGCTAACCCTGACTTGAAAATCTGTTTGTGAAGGAAGCTGTTTCTTGCCTCTGCCCCTGCACTTCTGCCCCACTCCCTTCAGCTCTTCCCTTAAGTGACTCCTCCATCTGTTCTTTCTACCTAAAATCAGTCTCCCTCAGTTTCAGACTCCATCCGTCAGTCTCAATGTCATGGTCAAGCTCATTTGTGCAGTCTCTTCCTCCTCTGTTCACTCTCTTCTATCTGGCGGCTTGTAGTCCTCTATTTTCAGGAGTCACATGTTCGACTCTGCTTACCCTTCCCCATTTGGACAGAGTTCCTGTCCCAGGAAGTTCCAGTGATTGCCTGAGTACTGTTGCATGTGGTCTCTCACTTGCTGGAAGACTATTTATGGAGCTAATGACAGTGTTGCTTCTCCAGAGGACTTAGGAGAGTATGGAAGGATTGGCTAACTTCATATGTATCGCTGGAACCTTTTCCTGTAAGAATGCATTCTGTGTTACTTGCATAATTAAAAAAACCTGCTAGCCTGGCATTCACAGCTTCTCAAGTTCTTTCCAGTCTTTCTCCCACTGCTTTTCTGCATGAACTTCCCTCTCCATCTAAACTGGAATTCTTCCTGTGCTAAGACCAACCTCGAGTTATTTCTCAAATCTCAACCCAGTGACAAAACAACCTGTGTCTTTCCCTTCTGACCTGTGTCATTTTTGCTGCTTGCAGGACATAGACCAGTAGTGGCGAATCTATGGCATGCATGCTGCACCAGCAGTCTGTTAACATTGAAAGTTCTAAAAGGTTTGCCATCACTGACTGTTATGGTTTGGATCTAGATATTCCCCAAAGCCTCATGAAGTCATGGAGATGGGCTTCTATAGTTTGTGAATGATTCATGGTCCAGTGCTGGGATTATGGGTGTTAGTGATACACTCAAGTGGGTGTGGCCTACATACAATATAAAGGACAGAAAGAGTCTTCTCTGCTTGCTCCTCCCCTTTTGTTCTTGTTGTTTGTGCTGTTTTCCACCACTATGAACTATTGCTGTCTGCCATGAGTCATCCTGCCTTGGAGCCAGCTGAGTATGGACTGAAACCTCCACAAACTGTGAGCTAAATAAACCTTTCCTTCTTTAATTGTGGGTGTCGGCTATTTTGTCTCAGCAATGGAGAAAAGTAACCAAGAGTATCTGACCCTGTCCCCCAGTAGTCCCATCCCTTCCAATCTCTTCCTCCTATGAGCTGCTGTCCTTTTATGTCAGGGCTCTGTCTCTTTGTGTCATTTACCTCTGCTCTTTGAGAGCTGCCTAGTAGAGTACAAGTGTTCATTTTTGCTGCCTTTGTTCATTTACTCTGACTTTTGCTGGTGACACCACACCTGGAGTGACCATGACAGTAGGCAGTCAGGATTTTAACTTATACAAGTGGACTTTCAAGTGTACTCCCCCAAAATGCACCACCTAAAAACTGGAACACCTGAGTTCATTTGGCTTTTGGATGTTTACTTCCTGGTAATACCTCTGATATGGTAGCCTGGGGTACTGTTTCAGTACCACATTGTTATTTTTCATTTTTTAAATACTTAAGACCCAGCCTTTGAATCTGAGCATTGACATTTCCAACCCTCTTTATGTGAGTGATGTTCAACTCCAAAGTCACTTTAGAGTTAGAAGAAACCCAGGATCTGGGGTACCCTTTCCACATTTCTTCTTTCCTTCCTGGGCTGTTGGACAATGAGAAGGAAGGGAGTGGGCCCTGCAGCTGGTATAATCCCCAATCCATTGGTTTCCTTGAGATGGTTTTATTTAGAGGTTTTTGAGTTGCACACAGCTCTCCATTGGCCTGGAAGGATGGCACAGACTAGGCCAAAGGGGACCACATGAAGGAGGAGAAGCAGGCCCGGGCAGTCAGAAGCGCTGAATGCAGAGAACTGAGGCCCATGCCTGAGGCTGCGGTACAACTGGTGGGAGGGGGCCCTGCAGCCCCCGCCATGGCTGCCGCTTGCTGGGGTTAGTGATTGTGCTCTAAGCAGCATTTAGACTGGCATTTTGACGGGTCTAGAATGTGAATTCTTGCAGGGGAGGCAGCCAGCACAATCCTGTTTTGTTCTGGTTCTTTGAGAACTGAGGAAATAATTTTTAAAGCAATAATTCTCCTTCCTAGGCTGTCACTGTTTGTTTGCTCCCAGGACTGCACAGTAACTCTTTGGTCTCTGTTGTTTGTGTCTGGACTCTTATGCTGCTCATCCTAATTAGCTGGGTAGGTTTTGATAGAAGGGAGGTTTGGGTTGATAGGGAAGAACAGGGATGTATTAACTGTGTCATTCTATGTCATACACTCCTAAAGGGTCACAGATCAGTCTCTCATTCATTTGTTCCCTCATCATCCATCCAGCACACTTTCTGGACCTTGATTTAGTGTCCAGGACCTGATAATGAATCAAGGCAGTCAAATTCTAGGAACTGTTTGGAGTAGAAAAGAAGAAGACATGGTTCTTGCTTTCTGAAGCTCTAATCAGCATATTATTATTATTATTATTATCGGCACCTGACAGCATTCTTGACTCCCTTTTACTCTGACAAGAAACCAGACAAGAGACATTGCAGATACTGTTTAGTGGACCCTCCAAACCTTTCTTGAGTGCTTCTTATCCAAGTGGTGGGCTGGGGGCTGAGACAGAGCAAAGACCTGCTGAGGCCTTAGGTCTGACAAGAAAGACCAGGTGATCTTAACCAAGTAACTGGAGGTTTCTGGGGGGCCTTGCTACTTCCTGGGGTGCTCCTTCCAGCAGCATCAGATTACCCAGAGCTTGTTAGAAATCCAAAGGCAGCATCCCACTGAGGGCCTCACCCAGTCATGCCAAATTAGAACCTGCTATCTTTTCACATGGCCATTGGCTGATTTGTTTGTCTGCACAATGGAGTCTGGGAAATGCCGGTAAGCAGGCTGGGAACCATCTGGTGTAGGGGGTCAAAGGGGTCCTCTCTGAGGAAGCGTGAAATATGATGAATTGAGTTAAGACCAGCAAGAAACCTGACGACAGGTTGTGACAGTTAACTAGCAATTTGATTGGCTTGGGAGCTGAGTAGGGGATTAGTAAAGCATACTACTGGGTGTATTTGGGTAGATCACAAAGGCATGACCTTGGGGATATCTCTAGTCCCTGACCCCTGCCTCTGTGGTGCTGTTCCCGTTTTGCTTCCTGGCTGCCGTGAACTAAATAGCTTTGCTTCCCTGTGCCCTTCCACTCATGTTTCTGCCTTGGACTGAATCCCCTGAAACCATGAAGCAAATCAAACACCTCCCCCTTTATATTGCAGGGTTCTGAAAGGTGATTAATACTCATGTGGAGGGTGGGGTGGAATAAGTTTCTATGGACAGAATGGGGTTTCAAAGTCCAGTATGATAATAGAGCAGAAAAGCAGGGCCAGATGGGGAATGAATGGCTTTGTAAACTAGCATGAACAATTTAGATCCAGTGTGTAGAGAATTGATCAAAGAAAAATGCTGTTCTCAATTTATAGACGAGGAATGCAAAACTCAGGTTGAGTAATTTGCCCAAAGTCACACAGCTAGTAACTCACAGATTAACGAATGAGATCTAGAATTCATGCATGGGCCTCTATTTCCTAAGCCCATTTTATGAATCACTGCATTAAAGTCATTAGGAAGACAAAATACATACATGATATATTATTTCAATACATCTCTAAAACTTAGTATTTGAATAGTGTCATAATAAAATAGATTAAATAAATAAGGTTACTAAATTTAGTCAGATAATAAACCCCATGCATTTAATCACAGATTCCTCCCACTCCAGCTTTCTCAGGAGATCTGCTGTAAAAGGAGACACTGTAAATTACATAGATAACTCTTGTTGTCTGAAAACCAGACTTTTCCCTATGCGAGATCCTTGTTGTTTTCCTACCACTGCCCTGTAAGAAGTGCAAAATGATGGATTAGGAGGGCACAGTGCTCTGTGATCAATCCAGGGCGGTCTCCTTGCCCTGTGCTGCTGGGCTGCTGAGCCTGGTGTCCTTCCTTTCAGTCTGTTCTTGGGTTGGAACGCGACACCCATGGGCCAGAAGGCAGGGAGAAAGTCAGGACCCAGCACAGCCTTGTATACTTCACATCTTAGTGCAGATATGGGAGACTCGGGCTTTGGCACCTGCGCTGACCCTGCCCAAGAGGCTCACCAGGCCCCATGGGACTCACTGATTCTGAGAAGTCAGATGGGCCAGTGTGGCCACTGCAGAGGGGAGATGGAACCACACCTGTGGTTAAGAGCAGAGAGAAATGTCCTGTCACCCTGGAGATTCTAGAACTGTTGAAGCCTTGACCTTGTGGAGCTCCGAGTCTTAAGGGCTAAGGCACAGCCCCTGCCTTCCAGCAGCTTCAGGTTTGATGGGGAAGGCACAGCTCCTGTTTTCATGAAGTTTTAGACAGCAGAGGAGAAGTAGAATTGCCCCAGGAAGCACTTACACTGGCAGGAGAAACAGAGCATAGATGTGGAATAAATGGGAGCACATGCATCAAAGTGTTAAAAAAAAAAAAAAAAAAGTCACAGCACTCCTGAGTCTGCACAGCCCAGGACTTTGGAACACGATCTCTTGCTTCTTCCTGCCGTTTCCTGGCAAGCTGCAAAAGCAGGAAGGACCCACTGCATCTGCGAAATGAGAAACCAGGAAGACAGGAATGTCCTAGCCTACACTCCTTTAGTGAAGGTGGTTTCTCTGCCTGTCGCACGTGTTTTAGGAGGCCGCTTGTGCATATTCCCGGCCACAGTGGTGGAAGAGCTCCTGAGCTGAGGCAGGTACCAAGCAATTCTCGTCTCCACCTCATCCAAGTCACCTCTTTGCTCACAGATTACACTGCCAGCACAGCCAAGGGTGGTGGTACCGGTAGGTGGCACATCTGTCCTCTCTGCCTCTGGGGAACAGCTGTGCCTTCCTGAGCACTGTCTGGCACCCTGTGTATCTGGCCCTGGCAGAAAGGGACTCCTTCTGTTTCCCTGCCATCCTTCCCAGCACCTCCCTTGGTGACCAGGATTGTTGATACTGAGCCAGACAAGAAAGAGAACTTGATGTCTCTGGAAAGGGACTTCAGATTAGCTAGATATTTCTTGCTTTTCTCCCACATATGACTTAGCTGTCGCCTTAAACCTGCCTTCCATTAATTTAAGAAGGATGGCAGAGAAAAAAAGGTCATGTCACCTGAGGCCGTGAGATTCAGGTTCTACTCCTCGTTCTAGAGAAAGAATGTCTAAAAATCATTTGAGTTTCAGGTTTCTGTCCTCCCAACCCACCAGTCCTACACTGGGAATGGAACCCAGGACCTTGTGCCAAACTATGTCCCCAGCCCTTTTTATTTTTTGAGACAGCATCCCCCTGAGTTGCCTAAGCTGGCCTTGAACTTGCCAGCCTCCTGTCATAGCTACCTGAGGACCTGAAATTACAGGTGTGCACTATGACACTGGCTTGATTTTCTTATTTATGAAATGAGAATGAGAATACCGCACAGAGTGCTTGTCATGATCAATTATAGTGAATATGTTGAAATGCCTTAAAAATTTTAAAGCATCTAGTAACCAGTGTTATTATTTGAAGTGGAGATAGATGCTTGTCTCTTTCTTCCTCATGTGATATGATGTTGATAATACTGTAAAAAGGATCAGGTGTGAAAACAGAACATTTATAAACTAGGAAGTTAGTGTTAGCCAAAATAAATATTATGCTTGAGCCCAAGCAGTAGAAACAACTGATTCATGATCAGTAATGTCCTTGTGATGAAGGGAAATGAAAAATAAATGGAAAACCAGAGCTGATGCTCAGGGAACTCAGAGCCTGGGGAGAGAAAGTAGTCATTAGGGGGGAGAAAAACAAAAGTGGAAAAAAAGAAAGAAATTAGGCTTTAGAATGGTAAGAGTGATATGCAATGTTGATGGCTGTGCTGCATACTCTAATTGCTGGGGAAGCTCTAGAAGGACCAGGGAAGCATGAACACAGGAAACACTTTTCACTATAGCCACACATGTAAGTGTACTCACTTATTAAACACATGCTTTGGGACTACCTTCTATAGGCTTAGCACTATTACAGATGTTGGGGCAGTAAATCAAACAGATAAAAGCCACGGCTTTCCAGGATCTTCTGTTTTAATGGGGGAAAGACAGGCAATAAATAAGGAGAATGAGTAGAATATAGGGTAAGTGCTAAGGAGTTATAAGATAAAGCAGACAGCAGGTATAGGGAATATCGGAGAAATGATTTTCAATTTCAGATAGTGTGGCCAGGGAATTCCTTGCTTAGAAGAGAACATTGACACAAAAACCCAAGGTATAAAAATGAGGCAGCAGACAAGCAGAGTGCCCTGGACCCACACAGCAGCACCGGAGAAAACGAGGCAAGGGCACAGTCCCCTTCTAGGAAAGGCGTCACAGTTTGATGATGGTGCAGGTGTGAGGTGAGAGGGAAAGAGGAGTCAGAGAGGACCCTTGGGGTGTGTCCTGAGCTGCCAAGGGACAGGCTGTGTGTACGGAAGGACGGGGTGGGGTGAGCATTGCGTTTGTGGTCCTGCAGTACCTGTTGGGAGCAAACTGGAGATGGCAGGTAGGCAGCTGGATGTGTGTCTGAAGGCCAAGAGAGGTCCAGGCTAGAGATTTAAATTGGAAGTTTTCCGTGCAGAGGTGGGATTCAGTACCCAGAAAAACAAGAGCTTGTCAGAGCAGACACTGCATAGGAAAGAGGAGAGAGCCTGGGACACAGTCTGAGCACTCTAATATCAGAAGTTGGAGAGAAGAAGAGAACCAGGTAGAGGAGACTGAGAAGGAAATGAGGGAGGAGAGCCATGCCACCAGCCAGTTGAGGGTTCTTCCACTCAATTCACACAGAAATCATGAATTGGCAAAGTGTGGCATTGCTACTGCTGCCCTTCAAATATCTCTAAGGGAATTGTTTCCAAGGGCAAAGTGATCACCTGTATTAGATCAAGACAGGTGAGCGCTAAGAACCAATACCATTGGACAACGATGTCGTTGGTGACTGCTGTGGTTTGAATGTTTATCCCCATCAAAACGCATGCTGGGATTCAACTGTCAATGTGACAGTGTTGGGAGGCAGAGCTGGTGGAGGTGTTTGGATCACTGAGCTTCACCCTCATCGATGGGTAGCCACAAGAGGGGGTGTTTCCCCTTTTGTCTCTGTACTGATTTCTTAGCCTATAGCCTATACCTTAGCAGGATGCAGCCCTTCCACCTTGGACTCCCCAGTACCCAGATCTCAACCACAGATGAGAGTATTCACATCCATCTTGAATTTCCAAAGAGAATCACCCATCTTCCATTTAGAAAATCTTTCCCCTCTTGCTAATACCTTCAGAATGCAGGCCCAGCTGTACCAAAATAACTATATCCAATTTTAGCTGATTCTTTTGCACAGTTAGAATGTGAGGTCTCCTTAGTGAAACAAGGTATCAAGGAAGGAAAACAAATCTTTCTTTAAATGTCACCACTGAGCATGCAGGCTACTGGCAGCGTCACACAATGTATTCTAACGGGGATAACTTTTAATATACCTGGGAGAGTATTTTAGTTTTTAGAACCTATAATCCATGCCAGCTTCTAATGAGGATATATTTTAAACTATTTGCATTAAGCATGCATTATTTTATGTGGTAGCATTTTGGGGTGGGGGTTCTTTTTGAGACAGGGTCTTGCTATGCATTTCAGGCTGGCCTTGAGCTTGTAACCCAGCCTGCTTTCAAACTTGCAGTGATCCTCCTGCCTCAACCTCCCAAGTGCTGGGATTACAAGCATGTAATGTGATACACCATGCCCAGCAGTATCAGATTTTTTTTAACCTAAAATGTTTGCATATTCAGTAACATTAAATTGATTCTGCCAAGAGAAAGAAATGAAATGTAAAAATAGGAAGTGAGGTGGTATTATTTACAGATGATATAATTATTTGAAATACAAAGAGAGTCAAACTATTTTTAATTCAGCATTTTATTTTGAGACAACTGTAAGTTCACATGCAGTTGTGACACATGGCATGTAACATTTTCCCAGTTCCCCCCAGGGTAACATCTTGCACAATTGTTGTACAGTGTCATAACCAAGATGTTGACATTGTTCCCTCAAAATACTAAACATTTTCTCTACCTCAAAGATCCCCTTTCTTGCCATCTTTTTAGCAATAGCTATTTTCTCCCACCATCACTCACTTTTATAAGCAGTGGCAACCACTAATCTCTTCTCTAGTTTCATTTCCAGTATGTTATATAAGTGAATTCACAATAGACATCCTTTTCTGGTTGGCTTTTTTTCATTTAGCATGATTATCTGGAGATTCACCTAAGTTGTTGTTTGTATCAAAAGTGCAAAGTGGAAGTGATAGCACAAACCTATAATACTAGCATTTAGGGAAGCTGAAGCAGGAGGGGAGCCCAACCTGGGCTGCTTGGCAACTTGGTGAGACCTTGTCTTAAAATAAAAAAAATATGAAAGGACTAGGGAATGTAGCTTAGTGCAAAAGTCTTGGTATTGCTAATAAGTAAGTAAGTGCATTCTTTTGTTTACTGAAAAATATTTCATGATAAGAATGTACCCCTATTTGTTTAACCTTTTAAATACCCCTGGATTGTTTCCAGGCTTTCGCTATCATGAATAAAACCACTATGAACATTCACATACAGATTTTTGTGTGAACATAAGTCTCTGTTGCTCTAAGATGAATACCCAGATGTGTACTTGCTCAGTCATATTGTAGTTACATGTTTATTTATTTAAGAAGCTCTCAAATTACATTCTGGATTGGCTGTACTATTTTACATCTCCACCAGTGACAGATGAGTGACCTGCTATGTCCACATCCGCCCCTGCGTTTGTGGAGATGCTGGTTTTTGTTTTAGCTGTGCTGATGGATGTGTAGTACTGTTCACTCGTTTTTCTCCCATATCATTATGTTTTTAATTTGCGTTCTGCTTACTGGACAATGATGAACACTTTTTCATTTATTGCTTCTGTGTATCTATTGGTTTTTTGTGTCTTTTACCTATGTTCTTTTTAACTGGATTGCTCTGTCTTTACTGCTGTGTTTTGAGAGCTCCTTATATATTTTAGAACTACTAATTCTCTGTCATATGCATGATTTCTCCCATTATTTATTCACAAATTATCACAAAAGTATTAATTTTGATGGAGTCTCGTTTATCAGTTTCTCCTTTTGTGACCCATGCTTTTGGTGTCAAGAACTGTTTGCCTCGCCCTATATCTTGAAGATTTGCTCCTGTTTTTATTCTACAAGTCTTATAGTTATACCTTTCATATTTAAGTCTGCTTTCTATTTTGAGTTCCGTTTCTATATAAGGATTTGTGTTGCTTCCCCTCTGCCACCTCTTCCTCACTCTCCACATTCTTTTTTGTCCTGTCCCAGTGGATGTCAGATGACTGCAGCACCATTTGTGGAAAAGGCCGTCATTTCCCCATTGCATTGCTTTGCTGCTTTGTTAAAAGTCCGATAAGCGTATTTGTGTGGGTCTATTTTTGGAATCTCTTTTATGTTCCATTGATCTATATGTCTGTTACTTGGCCAGTACTACAGAGTTTTGATTACTATGGCTATAAATAAGTCTTTAAATTGGGTTGACTGATTCTTCCTCCTGTGTACCTTGTCTTGCCCTGTGAATTTTAGGATAATCTACAGTTACTAAAATTTTTCTGGAGTTTGATAAAGATTGTATTTACTAGTGTGTGAATTTGGGAATAATTTGCATCTTTATTGTGTTTTCTTCTAACGCTTGAGCATGGTATATCTCTATTAATTTATATATTTGATGTTTCATCAATATTGTAGGATTTTCAGCATATGGGCCTTCTACATGTTTGGTTTTCCATTTTATACCTAAAGATTTGGAGGAGATTGTAGATGGTACTATATTTAATTTTTTCTAGGTGTTCATGGCTTATATATAGAATTACAGCTGATTTTTAAATGTTTATCTTACCTTTTTAATCTTGATAAATTAAGAAATTTAAAAGTAGAGTCCTTAGGCATCATGTTTGAAAACAGAAACAGTTTTATATCTCCCTTCCTGACTTTCACTCCTTTTAATCCCTGGTCTTGCCTGGCTAGTTCTAGCACTGTCTGAGTAAGAGTGATGGAAGTGCACAGTCTTGCCTTGTCGCTCTCCAATGTCATTGTTGTTGTTGTTGGTACCTGGGATTAAACTCATGACCTCGTACTTGCTAGGCAGATGCTTAAGCCACTGACCTAAATCCCCAGCCCTCCAATTTCAAGAAAAACAGTTTTTCACCTTTAAGTAAATTTTTAAATTTTTTTAAAAATTAAATTGAGGAAGTTTCTCTCCAACTTGTTTTTCTAAGTTTTAGCATAAATGAATGTTGAATTTTATCAGATGCTTTTTCTGTATTGATTAATATAATTGTGTGATTTTTTTCTTCTGTAGCCTGTTAATATGGTGGACTCTATTGATAATTTTAGAATAGTAAACTAGGTTTGCATCCCTGTGTGACTGACTTCCATTTAGTAATAGGGTGTAATTCTCTCTGTATATTGCTGAATTCTGTTTGTTAATATTTTACAATTTTTGAATCTATATTCATAGGAGATATTATTTGGTATGTGGTTTTCTTTTTCTTTTTGTGTATGTGTGTCGTTTTTACTTTCTTTGGTTTTGATATCATGATAACACTAACTTCATAAAATGAATCGGGAGGTGTTCTTCCTTTTCTGTTGTCTGGAAGAGATATTACAGACGTAGCGTTAAGTTCTCCTTACAAGTTTGGTAGAATCTTCAGCAAAACTATCTGGGCCTGAGGGTTTCTTTTTAAAGAGTTTTAAATTTGTAAATTCAATTTCTTTAGTAATTACTAAGTTATTAAAGCTCATTAAGCTATGTAAATTATTTTATTACACATTGCAAGTTGTGATGATTTGTGTTTTGAGGGTTCAGTACATTTCATCTAACTTTTTAAATTTGTGTGTGCAGGATTTTTCATAGTGTTTCTTTATTAATTGTTGATGTCCTAGGTTTGGAAGTGGCATCTCCTTTCTCATACTTGATCATGTTTCTTCTTTTCCTGTTCAGTTTTGCTAGAGTTTTGCCAATTATATTTCTCTCTTCAAAGAACCAGCTCATTATTTTAATGATTTTCTCTGTGGTTTTTGTTTTTCACTTCATTGATTTGTGTACTTTGTTATTTCCTTCCTTCTACTTGGCTTGAATTTATTTTGCTCTTGTTTTTCTAGTTTATTGAGGTGGGGCCTTAGATTTTCCTATTTTTGAATAAGTGGGTTTAGTACTATAGATTTCTCTCAGCAGCACTTTATCTGTGTCCTATGGCTTTTGATATGTTGTGTTTTCATTTTCATTCAATCAAGGTGTTTTTTAAACTTTCTTCTGGAATATTTAGAACAATAATATTCAATATAGTCAGAATTAGTATAGTAACTAACTTAGAGTATGATCAAGCACATAATAATAAACATATGAATAATCTGTATGAGAAAACTTCAGAATGCAATTGGAATATTCTAAAGAAAATTTAAAACATATGTGACATTCTTTTTTCAGTAAATTTATATATATATATATATATATTTCAGTAAATTTATATATATATATATTTTAATATATATATATATTAAAATAGTGACATATTTCCTTAACATCTTCCAACATAGACTGTAGCTTAGTTAGGATTGTTTTTTATATGTTGTGAGGAATTCACGGACTTAGACACAATTGCTATGTTTCAGTGTGCATTACTCATCTTTCCCATTTCTAAAGCACAATACCCAACACCCACAACTTAAAAGATACAGAGGTATAGTTTGGTGCATAGTTTCAGAGGGTTCAGTCCATGGTAGACTTAGTTAAGCCAGGAAAATCATGGCAGAAAAACAAGAGAGCATAAATGATTAGTTCATGGCAGCTGGGAAGTAGAATAGGTGATAATGCCAGAGATAGTACCAAAGATCATGCCTCTATGACCCACATAGACACATCCAGCAGTATGCTTTTCTAATCCCCCAGGCAGCTCCCAAGCCAATCAAGTTGACACAGTTAAGCTTAACCACCTCTTTATTACAGTTGTTATCCTTACTGATGACCCACTTAACACTAGTGAAAGTATCTGGTTGGCTTCTCAGACCCTTGTCCTGACTTATTTTTGATACTTCATTTGGTTTTTTTGGTATGATGAGATGTGCCAGGCTTATTTTGAATAGTTATTGCATTGAATTTGGAAAAAGCCATTTCTCCAAGGAATCCTGAGTAGGTTTTGTTTTGTTTTTTGGCTTTTGAACTTTATAAGGAGTTTTAGTAAAAAATAAAGTGATTTAAAAGTAAAACACCATTTTAAGTACTTTAATTTAAGCAAAGATGGATAATTAAACAATAGCAATTCATCTATTATATGGAAGCCAGCAAGCCTTTTGTATCTCTTAAAACTATTAGCATTAGGCAGCATAAACAAGCCCCTTAACTGACCAAGTAACTTATAACTATTAACTCTTTATAATAATAGGTTTTGTAAATTAAAAAAACTTATTAAAAATTGTGCTTATATAAATTGTCTTAAAATGATGAACAGATACAATTTTGAATTCATTTTGAGATTTTTTTTTATTTAAAGAAAATGAAACAGAAATAGGGTAGAAATAATACATAATTTAAAAAAAAAACAGAAATCACTAGTTGATAATTACATATTTTCCTCCTAGAAGTAGCTGTTCAAGTTACAAAAGTAAAACATACAAAGTGGACATTCAAACAGTGACACTGCAATCAGTTCTGTTCATCTATCCAGCAAAAACTTAGTAATATGGCCATCAATCCTATACACCCAAACATACATGTGGTTATATTCTTTAGAATACTTTCTTTTCCTCTCTTTTTTATACAATAACTATAATCAATTCTCGTAAACTGTTTAGAAGTTCTGTACATGTATGAGTCTCTACATGTATACCTAGCCTTTCTGTATTAGAGGGAAAACCAAATCAAAACAAGTCACAATACAAATTCCTAGAGAAACACAAAATGAAAAGGACATATAAAACCACAATACTAGGTGATCTATGGTAGTTACTATGGTGTCTCTTGTTGTTTTCAATGAAATTGTCTATATCATCAGGCATAGTATAATTAAATATAGCAGTATAAAGCACTATTAATAAAAACCAAACATTGGAGACATTATAGGACTTCAAAGGCAGTTAATAATTAAACCAGAATGGGTATCCTATTGAATCTTGTCATCTTCAGAGTAGTTGCCTCTACTCTCAGACTTGATACAATCAAGCATACCAGATTCAAATAAAATCAGTCAAGACAACAGTGATATAACCAATCTTCTTTGCTTCATCTTTGCTATGCAATTTTTCTGTCCTTGTTGTTTACTTTTCTCCTTCATTTCACTGTCTGCCCCTTTCATTGAGGCCTTTCTTCCATTGTTCCTGGAATCCTGGTGATTTTCTTCTCTCTCTAGCATGTGGTTCACTATTCTTTGCAGGGTTGGATTGGTGGTCATGAACTTCCCCAGTTCTTCTTTGTTGTGGAAATATCTTGTCTCTCCATTAATTTTGAGAGACAGTTTTGCAGGGTACATTAATCTGGGTTGGAGGTTATTTTCTTTCAGGGCTTGGAATAGTTCGCTCCAAGCTCTTCTTGATTTCATAGTTTGCATTGAGAAGTCTGTCGTGATTTTGAAGAGGTTTCCTTTATAGGTAATCTGTTTCTTTTCTCTGACCACATTTAATATTCTGTTCTTGTGGTGGATTTCTGGGATTCTGATTATTATAAGTCTGGGTGTAGATCTGTTTTGGTTGTAGCTGGTTGGAGTTCTGTATGCCTCATATATCTGAACATCAGTTCCATTTCTTATGCTTAGGAAGTTTTCCTTAATTATTTCTGTGAATAGCCTTTTTATTTCATTTGTATTTGTCCCTGCTTCTACATTCACATTTTTTATTCTTAAATTATAAATCCTCTTGTCATCTTCTAGCCTTTGTATTGTTACTTCCTGGTTCCTTGTTATTTTTAAGAGTTCCTTCCTTTTGCGATCATACATTGCAAATCTATCTTCGAGTTTTGAAAGTCTGTCTTTAGTTTCTGTTAAGAAGTTTTGCCAGCTTCAATGGAGTTTTTAATTTCCTGATATTCTCTTTGGATCTGTTTTATGTATTCTAGATTTTGTTTATATTCTTCATCAAAGGCTTCTCTCCTTTCTCTGGGTTCCTCCATTCTTCCATTTGTGTCTTCTTGAGGAGTGCCCAGTATTTCTTTTATTAATCTTCTTATATCTTGCTTCACCTGAGTTATAATTTCAGATTTAAATTCATCGATGAGACCGTGTCTGATATTGCATGTTTGCTGCCCTCAATCTCCTCTGCATTCACCTCTCCTGGACTTATACTCCCTGAGTCAGCAGTTGGAGGCTTTTTGCTGTTTCTTTGTCTTGTCATGTTTTTGGTTTCTTTCAGACAGGCAAATGGCAGTGGTCTCAACCCTTTTGAACTGCTTACAGTTTTTCTGAAGTGTACTGGCTAGGGGACTGCTGCTCTCTCCAGACTGTTGTTGATCTGTGAGGTGCAGGCAGGGGTGATGTGGGCCAACCCCTCCCCTCTAGGCCAGTAAGTGTCTTCAGCATGTCAGTGTGTGCTCTGCCGATGTCACAGGTTCAGGACAGCCTTGTCCCTTGCTGTTGGGTCCTGACCAAGGGCATGGCCCAGCCCAAGCAGATCCCACCAGTCTGCTTTGGGCCAGGAGCTGTCGACTGACGCCACCTCAGTTGTCGACCCAAGCCTATCCTGCCCAACTCCAATATGTCGTCTAGCTGTTCATCTGCTCTGGGGAACCCAGTTCTCAGCACTCACCAAAGTCTGTGCAGCTCGGTTCTCCGTTTCCATTACCTGTTGCAGCACCTCCTCCTGCCAAGAGTCCCAAGCTCACCAACCCCTGCTCACGACCTCAGCTCGATCATGAGTCACCCAACTCTAAGATGCACCCAGTACAGCAATGGGAACGTGCCCAGCTCCAGCCCTCTGTCCACGCTCCTTTTTTTTCTTTTTCTTTTTTTTTAATCTTTTTCTTTTTCTTCAGTTTCTTCCTGGTTCATGAGAATTCCTCTCCTTTTATCTGGTCTTCTCCACGGTGTTAGATTCTAGCATCTGAGTTGTTTTTCTCGGAGAGGCTTTCAATCATGCTACCTATCAATTGGCCATCTTTAGCGTATTTCCTGAGTAGGTTTTGTAATGTGATTGGTAGAGATACTCATTCATACCATGATAACCATAGTTTCTATATTTCCAAGCCTTGCAGTGAACAGTCAAGAAATATGTATGCATATATACACACTCATGCATATGATTCAGATAAAACATGTGGAGTTCACACTGCTGGTTCCAATCAGGACTACACAATCACAATCAGGACTACAGAATTTCAGCAGGGAGTAGTGGTGCATACCTTTAATTCTAGCATTCAGGAGGCAGAGGCAGGAAGATCAGCATGAATTCAAGACCAGCTTGGACTGCACTGTGAATTCAAAACTAGCCTGGCTCCCTAGCCATGGCCACCCCAGGGCAAGAACCATATCAGTGTTTCCTGAGATCTGTGCCATGTTGGAACTTGGGGCACTGGGAAAACATGCAGCCAGTTTGCACTCTGATGGGTGGCTGTGAGCCTAGTAGTGTGTGGGCTGTGAATCAAACAACCATCTCATTCCCACCCCACCCCCCACTAGCAAGTGAGAGCCAGAGATCTGAGCATCTCTTGTGAGTTTGACTATATGCAATATAACAAATAAGGGGGATTTTCTTCTGCCATCTCTTTGAAGGCAAATATTTTTATCTCTGTTTTGCTCTGTTCTGATCAATGGTATTGCTCTATTCAATATTCTGTTTTTATAATTTCGGTATTTCCTTTGATATTACTCTACCTGATTGAAGGAACAACTATTGTGAAGAAAACCAGATGTACTATTGTACCTATTGCTGTTATCCCAGTAACTTGCTGTGAGGTTCTGTACCAGTTTCATGGCACTGCCTCAATTAGCTTTGTCCTGTCTTGTTCTGCTATATTTTACTACCTTCAAAATAAAATAAACAAGAAATAAGAAAAAATAAAAAAGTAAATAACAACAACAAAACAGATCAGTAAGGTACTGAGCAACCTGAAACATGATATAACTAAACAGATAATCAACTTAAAAAGCAAAAGGAGGAAAAACAGGTGCTCTAAAGGATATAACTGCATGTATATTTAAGAGTGTAGGAATGATAATTATGTTGCTAACAACTAGTGATTTCTTACTGGTTTTTTTGAAATTCTGTATTGTTTCTACCCTTTTTTTCTGTTTTGCTTTTTTCTCCTCTCTTTAAATAATATATATATATATTTTAAAAAACTAGCCTGAACTGGTGTTATGGTTTGTGTTTAGATGTCCTCCCAAAGCCTCATGCGGTCTTAGATTTTTTTTCCAGATGTGACTGAATCTAGGGTGTGTGATTGATTTGTAGTACAATGTTAGGATTAAGGGTGGGTGATTGCTGGATCCGTCCACTGATTGGATTGGCACTGCCCTAATCCCAGTAGACTGGATACAGTATAAGGGACAGAAAGAGGCTTGTCTCACTGTCTTGCAAGATTGTGAGTTCGATCCCTGGTACCCAAAGGGAAAAAAAAAAAGTAGCATCCATAATATAATTGTTGGAACAAATTTAGGATTTTGTTTTTTGTTTCTTTGGTATCAGGGAATTGAACTCAATTTAGGATTTCTTGAGAGGGGGTGAGGTAGTTCTTTTTATTCTTGTGTATTCTTTTTATTCTTGAATGAAATATAGTCAAATTACCATGTTTTAATTTCTCTGTGTGTGTTACATCAACCACTGCCATCATAGATTCATTTGTCTCATCTTATTTTCATTTTTAGGAATTTCTTTTAATGTTTTTAACTGCATTTTATAAAATCACATATTTATACATGTTAAAGCCACATATGAGTTGTGAGCTTTCACAGATATGGACAGACCTCGGATTTGGTGTGTTTATGCTTTACAGTCTACATTTATTTGTGTTGAAGGCGTGTAAGACTCACTTTGTCAGACTTAACAAATAAATCCAACTTACAAATGTTTTCCAGACATCATTCTTAAATTGGAGACTGATCATATTCGAAGACAGCTTTGGATGTAAAACCCCGTGCCTGCCCCCTCATTTCCCTCCCATGACCTTTTTTAATTTAAAGAGAAACAAAAGCATGTAAAGGGTAGAGATACTACAGAATTCCAAAAAAAAGATAAACAATAAGTAATCACTAGTTAATAAATTACATATTGTCCTCTTAGAAATAGTTGTTCAAGTTACAAAATTAAAGTATACAAAGTAGATAGTCAAACAGTGAGAGTGTAAACAGCTACACATGCATGAATCTCTACATGTATTTCTATCCTTTCTGTATTAGAGGGAAAAACAAAACTTAGCAAGACAAAACAAAACAAATTCCTATAAAAACATGAAACCAAAAAGTCATACAGTGCAAGGTGATCTACAATGATTACTGTGTTGTTTCTTATTATCTTCAATAGAATGTCTATATCATCAGTCATAATTAAATATAGCAGTATAATTGAGTATAGCAGTAAATAACAATATTAGTAAAATAAAACATTGTAGACAGCATAGAACTTCAAAGGCAGGTAATAGTCAAACCAGAGTGGATATTCTAGTGGATCTTGTCATCTTAAGTGCAGTTGCCTATACTCTCAGACTTGATACTATCAATCATAACAGATAAAAATCTATCAATACAAAACAGTGATCCAACAAACCAGATTCGATTATGATCAGTCATGGTAAAACAGTGTAGGTTTTACAGAGCTTTAGATTAAGTTAATAGGAAATTAAGATGATTACCGTACTATATCCTGTTATTTTTGGGATTACTGTCTGTGCCCTCAAATCTAGAACAGGTAGAATGACTGGAACAGACTATAATATATCTAAGCAGAGTAATGTGAGTAATGTGGGATTTAAATCCTGGTGCACTATTAACAATATAGCGTATCAAGGCCATCTATGTTAGAATTTCTAGTTATCCTTCTCTGCCTCATTTCTGCTATGCTATTTTTCTGCCTTTGTTTAGTTTTCTCCTTCATTCTACTGCCTGTACCACTCATTGAGGCCTTTCTGCCACTGTTCCTAAAATCCTGGTATTTTTTTCTCTCTCTCTCTAGAATGTTCTTCAGTATTTTCTGTAGGGTTAGATTGGTGGTCACAAACTCGCCCAGTTCCTCTTTGTCATGGAAGCATCTTGTTTCTCCAATAATTTCTAGTGACAGTTTTGCAGGGTACATCAATCTGGGCTGGAGGTTATTTTCTTTCAGGGCTTGGAATACTTCGCTCCAAGCTCTTCTTGATCTGATGGTCTGTGTCGAGAAGTCAGCCGTGATTCTGATGGGCTTACCTTTATAGGTAATCTGTTTCTTTTCTCTGACAGCTTTTAATATTCTGTTTTTATATTGAATTTCTGGTATCTTGATTATTATATGTCTGGGTGTAGATCTGTTTTGGTTGTAGGTGGCTGGAGTTCTGTATGCCTCACATAACTGAATTTCATTTTCTTTTTCCATGCTTGTGAAGTTTTCCTTAATTATTTCCATGAATAGCCTTTGTAATTCACCTGTATGTATTCCTGCTTCTTCGTTCATGTTTCTTATTCTTAAATTGTAGATTCTCTTGTCATCTTCTAGCCTTTGTATTGTTACTGCCTGTTTCCTTGTTTTTAAGAGATCTTTCCTTTCATGATCACAAATTGCAAACTTGTCTTCAAGTTTTGATAGTCTATCCTTAGTTTCTTTTAAGGAGTTTTGCCAGCTTTCAATGGAGTTTTTAATTTCCTGGTAGTCTCTTTGAATCTGCTTCATGTATTCTATATTTTCTTTATATTCTTTATTGAATGTTTCTCTCCTTTTTTGTGTGTTCCTCCCTTCTTCCGTCTGTATCATCCTGAGAGATGCTCCCTGAGAGCATTTCTTTTATTACTCTACTCATATCCTGCTTTGCCTAATTTAATATTTCAGTTTTGAACTCGTCTACAAGGTCCCGAAGATATCTCTTAATGTCCATTGAAGCCCTATCTGATGTTGTATGTTTGCCACCCTCAGTCTCCCTTGTTTTTCCTTCTCCTGGGTCATTGCTCTCAGGGTTCTGGGCTGGGGGCCTCCTCTTGCCTCTCTCTCCTGTCATGACCTTGGCTTCCTCCACACAGGTTACAGTGCAGGTCCCAGCCCCCTTCCCTGTTGGCCACGTTTCCACCGAAGCACCCTGGTGAGGGACCTATGCCCACTCCTGCCTGCTCTTGTCACTGAGGTGTAAGCAGCAGCTGCGTATGTCTGCCCCTCCCTACCAGGCCAGCCAAACTTCAGGGGCCTTCACCCAGTTAGTGCGTGCCAAGCACAGGGA
The DNA here is from genome assembly GCA_004027455.1 of Hydrochoerus hydrochaeris. Taxonomy (NCBI): domain Eukaryota; kingdom Metazoa; phylum Chordata; class Mammalia; order Rodentia; family Hydrochaeridae; genus Hydrochoerus; species Hydrochoerus hydrochaeris. The sequence goes on from PVLA01001236.1 coordinate 246,040, forward strand.
ATCGATTTGGGACAGCTCATTGGGTCGCAGTCAGGGGTGCAGCCCAGTCCAAGCAAATCCCACGAATCTGCTCTGGGGAGCAAGCAACCAGCTGAAGTCACTGTCCCTCCCAGTTCAGGCTCCTCCTGCCCGATTCCAACATGTTGCCCATTTGGTCGCGCCCTTCCCATGGGGGGGGGTCTCATTGCTAGAACTGACCATGGATTAATGAAGGTCCCTTTACCAGCTCCGCTCTCTGCTCTCCGTTGCGCTCACCAACGCCCGACTTAAGTGCTGCTGCTGTGAGTGGTGGGAGGAACGAGTTTGGGCAGCTCTGCCTGCCGGCACAGATTCAAGCTGGTATAAACTTGGCGGGTCACCATGAAAATGCTGTGTCCCATAATTTTTAGCTGTTTCAGTTGTAGTCCCGAAGTATTTGACGAGCTTTTTTACCTTTTAATTTCTTCCTGTGTCAAGAGGATCCATCTCCCTCTGTCTGGGACTCTCCAGGGTGTTTTATTCTGGTGTATGAGTTGTTTCTCCCAGGAGGCTTTGTATTTTGTTACTCATTGATCGGCCATCTTGTCTTCTCCCTATGACCTTTTAAAATGTAATTTGTGCTTTATCCTCTTACTGAGCTATATATACACATATGCTTTTGCATTCCTTCCCCCTTTCTTAAATAAGTAGTAGAATGTAAAACATACTTTTTCCAGTTGTATTTTTCAGTTAATAACCTATTCTCACAACGTAGGCATATAGGATATATTTCAGATAGACTCGTAGATCTAAGATTGCTGAATCAGTAGACGCATACTTATTTTGATGTATCTTACCACCTTCTCCTACTATGTTGGGCTTTATCATTTCCTACAGACACACTCTCATGCAAAGCATGTAATTAAATGAGACATTATTTGTGCTGAGAAGAGTTAAAAATGATTGCCCTAAGGAACTAGAGCTGAAAATTGAGTCCCCCATGTGCTAACCAGTGGCCCATAGTTCAGCTGAGCTGCTCTACTTTCTTTTCATTTTACAGATGAAGAAACTGAGGCTCACATAGGTGAGAGCCCCACCCTCAGTGACATAATAAATGAGATCTAAGAACTGTAAAGTTAGATCTCTTTTCCAATGTGTTATGGATTTATGATAAGCTTGGTTCATATCTATAGACAGGGAAGAAAAACATAGTCATTCTCTTAAGAAAATAAGAAATTAATGAAATAATTATGGGTAAATTCTCTCTTGGGTGTAGGAGAGAGATTCTTTGAGCTATAGCTGAATTCCTTCACATGAAAAGAATCAGCAATTAGCCTCTGGTGTTGGGGACTAAAAAATAACCAGAAGGATGACAGGGACAGTCACCCTTCCCCAAAGACCAATGTGAGTAAGCACCTTGCAGACTGAGCTTAAGACAAAGAGGTCTTAGGCTATGCAAAACTTTACAGTGGATGTGGACGCAGATGTCCTTTCCCCAGCGAATGAGCACGCTGCAAACCACAGGGCTGTTTCCCCTTTGCTGGAGTAACCGTGGGGCTCTCCTTTGTGCTTGCTTTGAGACAGGTTGACTGACTTATGTGCAGTTTGGGGCCGTGGAGCTCTCCTGTGCTCTGCACGCTGCTGCGGAGCCGCCCCTCGTGCTGCAAGGAGGAGGCTGAATGAGGCGGAGGAGGTGAGTGAGACTTGTGATGGGAGTGGACCTTTGGCCTCCTGCCCCAGGCATCTTCCCAGGGTGGTTGCTTCCTTCTGTCCAGGGATAGAAGCCCAGAGTCACCACAGAGCAGCATCCCAAGGGCTTCCATGCACGGCGGCTGGCCTGTGGGACAGGGACACTGGCTTCCTCTTCACTGCAGGGTCAGTCAGTGGTGTCATCCTCACCACTGTCCCCTCTTGTCCACTGAACTGGAAAATTGGGAAGCAGCTTTGCTTGTGGCCTGAATTCCCCCTTAGCCTGGGCCACCACAACCTGGGAGGCTTCTGAGTGACAACCCTGGCATATGTGGGGCAGCTGAGAACCCTTCCTCTGGGCAGCGCCCAGGGACCTGGCAGATGGACAGCTGTCAGGGTACAGGAAAAGGCAAGGCCACAGCACTGAAACTATACCCTGTGTTCAGGATCTGCACTGTTCTGTTCTGGCTGAATTTCCCACTGCTCTGGCCTCTTCTGCTTCCTCAGGCAAGGTGGCAGAGCTGTGATTTTACCAGAGGAATAATTGGCTGCCCTGAGACTGCAGGGCGGGGTGGTCTGACCCCAAGACCTGGGCTCCTTTTTCTCTGGGTTTGATCATCTCTGCCTCAGTGCAGCATCTTTCTGACTCTAGATTCCTCCCCCGGTGTTCCCCCAGAAAGAGTTGGGGAGGAGACCAAGGAGGGGGTAGAAAAAAATAAACAAAGCGTGCTGATAACACAGGTTTGAAATCCAAACAGACCTGATGTAGCCCAGTCTGCTGTGTGATCTCTGGAAAGTTTTGTTTTTTTTTTTTTTTGTTTTTTTTTTTTAACTACTATGAGCCTTTTCTCAGTTTATGCAATAGGAATTGTAATGCAGAGCTTACTGCGAAGGTGAAAGAGTGAACATAGGCACATGTGCCTGGCATATCATAGGTACTCAGTAGTTGTGAAAGTTGTTGCTCGCACCAGTGGAAGTACAAATTCACCTGTATCACACAGTCTGTGCGGGGCCCATGGAAGGCTCTGGCTGTCCACAGTACAGCGTGAGGCTCTGGGGACCACCTGGGAGATGCATCGGACTGCAAGGCCTTCTCATCCTCACCGTTCCCAAACACAGTACTTGAACATATGATAGTGGCAGGAGGGGGGGGGTGCTACAACATGCTGTTTTTTCTTTATTGTACGTGAAGGACTCTGACCATGAAACTGCTGTGCCCGTTTAGTTAAATAGACATGCACTATGTGAAACATACTAACTGCATGTGAACACGTGCCAGGTTTGCAGCAGGGGTCACTGTGTCTCGTCCCACCACTTTTCATGTACCCTCCCCACTCTGTCCCTCCTGCCCCAAAATCTCCTCCTGGTCTCCTGGGGTACATACACCCTGGGTTTCCTGTCCAGACTCTGGGCAAACTGGAGCCTCCCATTTCTGATGACAGCGACCTCCTTGTGCATCGGCAAATCTGGAAGTCCCCATGGGAGCTACCTGCTGCAGCCTGGCTGACCAGAGCACCCTTCCAGCTTGTACCTCCACACACTTCCAGGATCACCAGTGATCCCGGCTGGCTAGGAGTTTCATCCTTTTGATAGTGTATCTTTGCATCAGTTGTGCTATTTGACTCCCTCCAACATGTGCTAAGAGCAGAACCTGTGTCATCATTTCCATTTGGTTGATGAGTAAACCGAGGCTCCAAGAAGTTATTTTCAGCCCTGCATGGTTAGTGCACACATGCAGTCCCAGGTGCTTGAGAGGCTGAGGCAGGAGGATCACAAGTTAAAGCCCAGCTTGGGCAACTTAATGAGAACCTGTCTCAAAATAAAAAATGCAAAGGGCTGGTAGTATCACTCAGTGGTAAAACACTTGCCTAGCATGCATGAGGCTTGGGTTTAATCCTCAGTACTGGAAAGAGACAGAGACAGAGAGGATGACTTCTAGAACCGTGATGCCCTGCGTGAAGGGCCGTGTCCTGCTGTGTGCATTGTTTTCTCTCTCCACACACTGCAAAGCGGGTACTTGGAGACTTTCAGGCACACAGAGGAACTTAAAAAAAGGGCAGTGTTAAGAGAACACATGCATGCAGGGACATGTGGCCCTTGTGGGACTGATAAGAATTCCTGAGAATGGAGCTGAGCTGAGTTGCTTTAGCCGGTGACAGTAGCTATGATGATTATCAATGCTGGGGCACACCTGTACCCCGTGCTCACACACAGCTCCCTGTGTCCCTCCTCACAGCAGCCCTACGAGATGACCTGTGTCATCACCACCTTCCTGAGGACAGGATACATGTGAGTGAAGGTTAATGTGCCTGCCTAGAATCCCCCACCAACCCCTCCTAAGAAAGTCCAGCGTCTGGATTTGAATCCAAAGGTCCAGCCTGGGAACTGCACACTCAGTCCTTGAGTTGGGGCTGTGTTTCAGTGGGGAGGGGGGGTTGTTGCTCCAAATGTCATTGAAACACTGCCGAATGTTTCTGAGCAAGTGTCCTCAAGGTTCCAGCTGCAAATCTGGCCTCTGGCTGAGAAACCTCTGAAAGAGTTCTCCCTCTCTCTGGCTCTTCTCTCTTTGTTCCCAGGCCACTGCCATCTGCAGTGGCCCCAGTAGCTGCTCCCAAACCTCCCACCCCAGCATGAGCACCCCGCCCCTGCCATCCCCAGTGCTTCAGCTCCTCATCAGCTCAGTAACTGGGAGCAGACACCTGACGGGGAGAGACTGCCCAGCTCCCCCAGGCCTTCAGTTTCACAAATGATCCATTTGGTTAATTGCTGTCCCACTCCTAAGCCCCGCCTGTCCGCGGGAAGCTGGGCTACTTCTCTCCAGAAACATCACTGCAGCCCCAGCTTGGAACACAGAGCTGTGCTCTGATGGGCAGGCCAGCTGATTCACTGGGGACTGTCCATTGTGCTTGTTCCTTGCCCCCAAACTGATTCCAGGCCACTGAGGCAGCGCCTATGCTTAGCCACCTTTTCCTGTGGGTGCTGAGACCAGCAGGAGCAGGTGTGGGGCCGTGGGTGGCAGCAGAGAAAGCTTTCCCTCCGCAGCTCCTGTCTGCTTTCTTCCTGCTGAAGTGACACCATCGCTTCTCATCTCTCTTGGCCTTTTCAGCTGACCCCTCACCCACCTTTCTTCCAGAGGCTGGGTTGCTATGCTGGCTGCAGTACACCACCTCTGGGTTCATTTCTAGTAAGAGGACAGAAGATTAGGGCAGAGGAAATCTGCAGGCTTTCTGAACTGCCCTGCAGCCAACACTGTTTGGCAGCAGCATAGAGAGCTGCCAGCACTTTGCGACCAGGCTTCCAGACCAATGATGCATCCTGAAACTCAGAGAAAACCTACTCCATGTTCTTTGCACACATTGGCACCCCCTCTCCCTCAACCTCCTGTGTTTCCTGGTCAGTCCTGAGGAAGCCTGCACGATGGCAGTTGGATGCAGACTGCTGTCTGTGTGGGATGTAAATGCAGAAGGCAGGGGAGGGAGGGCAGGAACAGATGTCATGCCCTCCTGCTGGCTTCATCCTTTCCTCCCTTTCCCGCTTGTCATCGCTAGCAGGAATTTTAAAAATGCAACTGGGATGTGCTGTCCTTGGAATATTGCAGCTGAACTGGTACTGACAGGCAGGAAGTTGTAAGGAACAACACAAGGCAGAGGCCAGCTGAGACCGTGAGGCTTGTGTAAAGGCAGCACAGTGTGGAATTTATAAATCGTGTCTGGGAACAGGCAGACAGAGGGCAAAAAGGCCATTCTGTAGGGAGCAAAGAGAGGTGAGATGTTTTTATAGGGCTTGAAAGAAGGTGAGGGACGCTTGGTGGTAAGATCTCAGTAAAGTCAGTGGTCATTGTTCTCTGGATGTCTCGTGCCTCAGTGGGTGCAGCGCTTGAGGTACCTGGTGTAAATATTTGGGTGTCTTTACGTGCACAGGTGTTTGGAAGATTCTGTGCCCCATCTCATCTCTTTTTTGACACCTTGTGTTTCCCGAGGGCACCGGTGCTGAGCTGAGAGTGTCTGCTGGCAGACAGGTTGGGTAATGTGAGTCATTACCAAATCGAGCCTTACAGAAGTCACTCAAAAGAGCTGACCCAGCTCCCTCTTGACAGCAAGGTCATGGGTCCTGCAGGGAAGAGCTGGCGTGGTTAGAGCCATGCAATGCTTTGAAAAAAGGAGACCATGGCAGAGCAGGGGAGAAGAGTGCAGACAGGTGCGCTGGCTGCTCTGGGACCCTCCTTTCTCCTCTCCCCCTATCTCCCCTCATGCTCCCCTCTTCCTTCCTTTCTCTCTCCACTAGAGCTCAACTTATGGGGTTTGGAAAAAAAAATTTTTTTTGGTTTGTTTGTTTTTTGAGACAAGACCTTGCTCTGTAGTCCAAGCTGGCCTTGAACTCACTATGTAGCCCACCTTGGCCTCAAACTGCCAATAGTCCTACCTCAGCCTCCCAAGTGCTGGGATTACAGGCACGCTCCACCACGCCCAGTTTAGGCTATGCTTTTTAGCTGGCTTTCTGTGATGTGTTAAAACTAGGCTTGGAATCCCCTGGTTGAGTCAAGAATAAGCAGCTTCATGGGAGGGATGTGGTGAGTAGAGGTTTCCAGAAAGTGGTCCTCAGGTGGGGGTGGCCTGGACTCCAAGTGGACACCCACCCAGGGATCTGGGGACCCACCAGACCACACAGTGATGGATGTACAGAGGCTGAGATTTGCAATAACGACGGCTGGTGGGGTATGCAAAGCTGTCTTCCTTTTGGGAAGCTGGAGAGAGGAAGGGAGAGGGTAGAGAGAGAGGTTTCATTAGAAGGTGGTTCAAGGGATACCTTCCCAGGGTGTAAAGCATTTTATAACTGTGCAGATAGCAACTAGACCGTGATGTATTCAAGGCAACACACAAGAACCTATCCCAAGGTGTTTTTATCTTATTTTTAACTAGCCAATATTCATAGGTTGAAATTATAAAACTCAAAACCTACTGCTTCCTTAAACTTTTATTTTCAATTTACAATTTCTTCTTGAATCTTACAGATTTTAACAATCATTTGTTTGGTCCCATTAGTAAACATAACTTTATTCTTTTGAATATTTGAAACTCTACATGTAATTTTCTTTTCAGGCAAAGTCTCATTATGTCCTTCAGGTTTGCCCCAAACTGCTGGGCCCAGGTGATTCTTCTGTCCCAACCTTCTGAGAAGTTGGGTCTGCTTCTGCCACCACACCCAGGGTTTTTGTTGCTCTTGTCATTAACTCTCATTAACTTCCTAAACTGCCCAGGCTGGGTTCAAATTTGTGATTCTCCTGCCTGCCTCAGCCTCACAGAGTGCTGGGATTACAGTTGTGAACCACTACACCTGTCTTACTTGGAAACTTAATAGCATTCATTTTATTTTTTGGAGAATCACAAATTTTTTTCTGAGAAAGCCTTCCAAATCCTTATTTAGTTGTTTTTCTTACTAGTAATGTCAAATAACAGCTTTTTGAATCATAAATTCATCTTTGCAAAGTATCCAACTCAATAACTAAATCTTGTCAGTCCCCAGAGCTGGACAACCATCATCACAGTGAATTAAGGAGCTTTCATCACCACTCCCAGCCCCACACCCCCAAAAAACCCATGCCACAGGCAATCCCTCCCCTTTCCCACGCCTTCCAGTGGCCCTAAGCAAGCTCTGCTTTCTGTCCCTTGCGAGTCTGCCTGTTGTGGGTGTTTCACCCACATGGAATCACACTGCGCGTGTGCTCTGTGCCTGGCTTTTCTGGCTTAGCGAGATGTTGTTGGGGTCCCTCTGCGTTACACCGTGTCAGAACTTCCTTCCTTCCGTGGCTCCGTGGTACCCGCAGCTCAGGTGGACCCCTTTTATCTGTTTATCTGTTGGAATAACTGGGACCTATGGGAACTGTGTGCATCACATTTTGGAGGTGCTGTGAGTCTTAGAGCCATTCTAAAGTTTCCTATCTGGTCTTCTGCCTGCAGTCTCCATCATCTGTCTCACTGAGGTCCCTCCTTCGTACCCTCAGGGACCTGTCACTCGGGATTGTCATCAGTCCTCACAAATCTTCCTCTGAGCCACTCCCCCTTACTGACAGCAGCTGCCTTGCAGATACCCAGTCTGGGGTGATACCGATCCTCGGGAGCCTCCCCCCACTGGAGAGGGGGCTGGGGACTTCTCAGCTTCTCCGACCAGCTGGGAAGACAGGCAGCATATAATTGCTGTGAAAACTGTCTCCCTGTGGGCAGAAGACAGGGCTCTAGTGATGGAGAGGCGGGGCCCTTCTCTGTCTGGTGGTGGCAGAGCTCCTCGTCAGAGGGAGTTGGTTTCTTCTCCATCTCAGGCTCCTCCTGGCATCGGTGGACCACCTAGTGACGTCGCCATCTGGTGGCAGGTGAAAACAGTACACATCCTGGCCAGCGGTCTAACATGTTAACTTCTGCTTTTATAGTTCTGCTAGTTTTTATGCAGGAGGTGACCACTCAGAGCTCAGTAGGCCACTAGCAGGGAATGAGTGGGGCCTGAATAGTGGGCATTCACGGGTTATCTGCAGGCCTTGGTTAAGCCAATGCCTCACATGTATCAGGTCAGCTACTCATGATCCACACATGAGGATCTTCCATACCAGCATGTCTCCTTGTCCTGCCCTGTGAGATGAATGTTTAGCAGTAACTAGGGCAATGCACCTCCCCTGAAGAGCCTTGGAGAGTGATTGGATTGTAGCATCTGTCATGTCCTTTCCAGTGACCCAGTGACTGCTGGCCTAGGCCCTCAGCATGGCCAAACTGAGGCCCTAGGCCACCTGTACATCTCAGACTTTCTTGCAAGGCCAGGCTAGGATGTGCTGGGTTTCAGCTGGCCTTGGGTCAAAGAGATGTCGAGGGTCAGCAACTCTGATTCCTGCAGATAGAGAGACAGGATATTCATAATAGCGTGGTTTGCTGGGGAAATAATGAAGAAATACAAGCCTAAAGATCCACAGTGAGCAGACAGATTTGCAGTATTCCCACCTCATGTTGTGCTGAAAAGAAGGAGCTCTGTGGGTCCAAACTCCGGCCTAACCCCACCAAGTACCCCTCGAAGTGAGAGGCAGGCCCGTCCCACCCAGAGATGCTTCCCTGTCTTTGGTCTTTGGCAAGTGTGGCCCTGGGCCTGCTGTGACTTGTGCATAACTTAGTGGATCCCCTGTGGAGTGCTTTTCCCCTAGAAACTGTGCTGTAAACACTGGATATTCCAGAATCCCCATGAACACCTGGAGGGAAGACTCTTCCTGCTCCCTTCTTTCCCATCCCCCCCCCATCTTAATAAACATCCAGCCAGCTCAGGTTTCACCCTATGGATTAGTTCTGGGTGTTGAGCAGGAAAGAGCTGTTTTCAGCCTAAGCCCAGGTGTCCTTCCCCACCCCTCTGAGAGGGAGTCAGGACCCCCTGGTCCCATTTTCCCCCATCCTCTGACCTCTGAGCTTACCTGAGGTGGCAGTGAGGCCACATCACATCTGCAGCGGTTAAACACAGCTACACGCCCTCCTCCTGTCTCCCCCCACCCACCATCCTCAACAGTGAGAGGGAGCCACGCGTGAAACACAGCCATGGAGCAGATGGAGACCCCCATCCCCCAGCAGGGAGAAGGGAGGAGGGGTAAGGGGGTGTCAGTGCCATACACGAGGTTTCCTAGTCTGTGTGAAGGCCCTAGAAGATGCTGATGAGCCCCACACAGGTGAAGAGGCTGGTCCTTCAACCCCTCGGAGTGGGAGAGGCAGGTGAGTGTTTTCCTTGCTGCCAAGGCCTCTGCCCGCCTCTTGAGGCAGGGAGATGGGGTCTCTGCAGCACACTGCCTTTCTTAGACGCTGCTGAGATGTGGACTGTTCTGTTTAAAGTGGATAAAGAGGTAACAGTGAAAAGTGATTTATAATTCGGCAGCAGATTCCTCTGAGGAGGGGAAGCCAGGAGCTCCAGAAGCCGCCACATCCTCTTCTAATCCTAGTCTGTCAGAGCTCCCCCTGCCTTTCTCTTCCTGGCCTGGTGTTCTGTCTCCATGGGACAGGTTGGGCATCATTAGTAGTTGGCATTTTGGGTTTCCCAGGACCCCTGCCCCACCAATGGCCTTCAGATGCCTGGGAACTGGAAGGAGCCGGCCGGCTTGGGCAGCCATCTGTTGCTTTGCTCCTTTCTTGGCATGAAAAAGACAGGAGGGAGGTGATAACAGAGATCAGAGGGCAGGAGGGGGAGCAGGTAGCGGGACTCTCATTTGGGCTCAGGTTGACCTCTCTGCTGAAGGTAGATTTCAGAACTGAGAACTGCTGAGCTGGGGACCAGGGGAACATGGGGAGACAGAGGTGGCAGTGGTGGCAGTTCCCAGGTTGGGACATCTGGACCTCTATGTTCTGAGAGTCAGTCTACGGGGCAGAGAAACTGGGGTGGCAATGAGGGTGGCAGAAAGCTGAGAACCAGTAGGAGGGAAAAGATGCGGGACAGACTCTGCTTCCAAGGCCACCAAATTGCTGTTACTGTTATGTTATTGCTGTTTCTTTCAAGACTTGGGCTTATCCAGTGCTAGATCTGTCATTCGTTATTCTATCCAGGGATTCGTCAGACCTGTTTGTTGATGGGCCGAGTAACTCCCAGGAACAGGAAGTGTCTGGTAAGATGGCTGTTCACAAAACCCACAAGGAATTATTATACTGGCTTGTTTCAGCGGATGACAAAATGCAAACCGTGAGCACAGAAATTCAGAGTCCAATGCAGGAAATGAACATAGGAACCGCTGACACCACAAGGCAGGAGGAAATAACCACTGAACCAAGCCAAGGCAGGACCAAGCGAGGAGAAAGGAAAGCTGCTTCCCACTTGCAGTGGAAAAGCAGGGACAGTGCAAAGGGGTGGCCAGTGGGGATTGTGGTGTAAAGGGGATTTGCCCAGCAGAGACGGAAGGAAGGGAATGGGATTTGCAGCCCCTCTGGGGAGTGGTGTGAGCCTGGGGGCTGGACAGGGACACAGGCACAGATGCTGTTGGAGAAGAGACCACATGGACCACAGGGTTATGTTGAGCATTGACTAGAATGTGGGTTTTATCCCACAGCCCTTCTCGAAGGCGTTTTCTGCCAACACAAATGTGATAGGGCTGGTCAGACATGGCACACACTGACTCCCTTCCTGTTCAGGAAAATCAGAACATGGGTAAGAATGTGGTCATTATCGTGATAACCCAAGCTGCTTATTGTTATGTGTAAATCGTTTTCGAATGTCATTGGCTTGTATTAGGAACAGATTATTTAAAGGATATCTTACATTTGAGTCCTGGATCCCCGCTAAGGGCACCTGCCTGCCTGTCCACCCAGAACCGTTGGCCAGATCTGTGCTGAATCTGAGCTCAATTTATATCCCAGTGAACCCCTGCATACCCAGTGCTCACCTGGACACACGCCTACTCCTCTTGTTTCTGTTTCAGGCTCTGACTCCTGACAGGCTGTTTCCAGGCGGCTAGAGTAATGCACCCTGCTGCGTTGTTTAAAAATCTAAAGCAGAGTGGCTGGGTTTTGCATTGGCTTTGTGGGCTTTTATTCTCTCTGTTCTCCTACAATTTCCTGTGGCAGTGATGTGTGAATGTGTTCCTTAGTTGGTTTTTGTAGTACTATTCTAGTCACTCCATTAGTTAATTCCAAGAGCTAATTGCTGGCATGTGGCCTTGGAGCGCTAATCTGGAGGTGGATCCCTAGGCATTAATTCAAGAGTGCAATCCAGAGGACCTGGCAGAACTGGTTTACGTGTGGCTTTCTGGCATTTCAGATTGAATGTGTTCTGTTTCAAGCTCTTGGTCTCCCTGCCCCAAAGACCCCTAGACTCACTCCGCCTTCCGTATTCTTGGTGTCAGTTATCACCATCACCCTTGTCCATTTTCCCAACCTAGAATTTTTTTTTTTTTTTTTTTTTGTACTGGAGGTTAAACCCCATGGGCAGTATCCTTATCCATCTATTTTTAATTTTAATTGTGAAGGACTCATTTGCTTAGGTTGAGCTTGCATTTGTGATCTTCCTGCCTCAGTCTCCCAAAGCACTGGGATTACAAGCATAAACCACCACACCAGCCTAGAAATCCTGATACTGTCCTCCTCGTGCCCACCACCAGTCAGTCCTCAGAGCTCATTGACTGTCACTCACAAACAGTTGTCCACCCTCGGAGGCCTTGGAGACTCCAGAGCCGTCTTTTGCCATTTGATCTCCCTCCCTCAGTGGTATGGTCTCACCCAGCTCACCCGGGGCTGCACTCCCAGGGCAGGGGGACGTGTGGGGCCGAGGGCGGTCTGCTGTTAAACTCCAAACCAGCCATCTGCCAGGGACTGGGGGAAATCACAATCCGCTCTTGGATGAGGCTCCTCCTGCACTCAGAGCAAACAGAAGTCTTGCTTTTGGCGGAGCCCCTTGAGCGATGGGAAAGTGAACCCAGCTCAAAGTATGCTACGCTTCACAGCCCCTGCATTGTCTTTATTTGGTTCTCACAGTCATCATCTGAACCTAGAAAAGCAGGAAGATTTATTTCTGTCTTTGAGATTTACAAAAAGACTCAAAGAACAGAGTTGGGGGGCCCAGGATTTGGCTTGGCGGTATCAGCGCCTGCCTGATAAGCTCAAGGTTGTGGGTTCAATCCCTGGTACCAAAAAAAACACAGCAAAAAATGAAAGTAAGAACAGAGTTGGGAGGGAGTAAGTGGCAGGATTGAGACCTTTACTTGAATCTTACATCCCATAAATATTCCCTGCCAGTTGCCAAAGACACAGCAATGGACAGGAGGACAGGGTTTGAGCCTCAGGAATTCGTAGAGAGGAAAATGGTTAAGCTACAAGTTAACAAACTTAAGCTGTTAGGTCAGCTCCATCTTCCTGCCTGTCTTTGTAATATAGTTTTATTGGAACCTGGCTGGGTCCAAAATTACTTAGTGTCTTCGTGGAAAGTGCACAGGAAGGAGGTAGTCGATAGAGTGGTGTGGCGTGGCGTGGCTTCAGGAAGGGAGCTATGCCCAGGGAGGAGACAGCCTCCTCCTGCCCAGCAGCTCAGCTTGCCCCCGATGAGAGCCCTAACCAGGTCTCTTCTGAAGAGACCGTAGAGGGCTTCTGCAAGGAAAGAAGTCCGCCCTGTGGTTGGGAGGAGGATAGTACGAATGCAGGCCAGGCATCCAGTCGGTGTCCAGTGGGCTCGCATGTGGTAGTCATCATGCAAGTTAAATAAGATGCTGTCCTCAGCCCCGAGGATCTCATAGAGCAGTGGGGAAACAGGCGGTTGACACCAAGATCCAACACCCACTGGCGTGAGAACATCCCAAAATACTGAAAGCACACAGTTGTCTTGATTGGAAAGGTCTCTGCAGGCTTCCCGCAAGGAGCTCCTAAGGCAGGCACAGTGTCAGAGTCAGGTGGAGGAGAGCAGACCAGGAAGAGAGGGTTTAGGGAAGGATCGTGCAGAAATAAACAGCGCAGCAGAGCTGGGGCTAGCAGAAGCTGTTTACTCAGAACGCCTCAGCTAGGGAGCTGGCCACCGTCCCTTGTGCTTGACAGGGACCAGCACAGGCAGGGCCTGGGCGAGCTCTTTCAAGAGAAAAAGGCGTGGACCTTCTGGGAAGCCAGATGGAGGCAGCCACCTAGGGGGACGGTATCTCAGAGGAGTGGCTGGGAAACCCATTTGGCTTTGCCTGCTCCGTGCTGCGTCGAATGATACGGCAAGAAATGTGGAGGCCCATGGTCCCTGACCAAGGGACAGCAGTGCTGCTGAGCTGTGGGCTGGGGCTCGAGTGTCACATTTGGCCTTTGCCTATCACCCAGTCCTATGCTCAGTCTTTCGAGGGGCTGAGTGTGAGCAAGGACTATTTGTGAAGCTCAGAGTACTTCTATACAACTGGGGGTGAGCAGGACGGGGGTGAGGAGAAATGGGGTCTGGCACCCCAGTCAGCACAGACCAATGGCTTGCTATGAAAGCCTGGAAGATTGCCAAGCCCAGGAAGGCCACCCCAGCCTGTGTGTCCTTCCTCACACCTGTGCCCGGCTGTCACAGCTGTGCAGCATTGCTAGGGTGCAGGATTCTGCCACACATGGGATCCAGGCCTTTGTTTTACCAGCAGAATTTTTTCCTCAAACAAAACTGTATGTAAAACCTCAGTGTGGAGGCAGCGCCTGGGAAGCCACTCTGGCCCAAGTAGGGTGGAGGGACCAGCGCACCACCTGGTCTCCTCCCTCAAAAGCCTGCCATGGAGTGGACACCAGAGGCTCTCCTGGGGACACCACCCACTCCTCTAGACCACCCCCCTCCCCGAGGAGCCTGCAGCATAGGCAAGGAGCTGAAAGAAACCAGTGTGGCTAGAGCTGGGAGGGCACATGGAGAACAAAACCAGTCACAGTCAGAGAGGAGGGCAGGGTGTGCTCATGGAAGGCTCTGAAAGCCAAAGTTGGGAGTTTAAATTATATATTCTAAGCCTAGGATGAGACCTGTTTGTAATGACCACTCTTTCAGTTCCTTGCCTGTGCCAATGTGATTCCTGCCACAGGGCCTTTGCACAGGCAGTCCTGTATGCCTGGGATGCTTTCCTGACCTATCTTTATAAGATTGACTCCTTGTCACTTGGTCAAATGCCACCTTCTCCTGAAGGCCTTCCTTAACCACTTACTTTCCTTTATCACATCACCTCACACTATCCTGGCTTCTTCTTCCTCTTCTTCTTCTTTTTTTTAAAATAGAGTTTATTTTTTTAGAGCAGTTTCAGAGTTGTGACAGAATCGAGGGAGGAACAGAGAGTTTTCCTAAACTCCTTGCCCCAACTTGTGCAGCCTTTCCCTTTGTCCCCTCCCTCTGCAGTTGTCACACTGATGAGCCCACATGGGCACATTACTCCTGGTGCTGTACTTCCTGGGTTGGGACAATTTTGTGTCCTCCTTTTGCAGCCTCCTACAAAATTAGTTTCATCCCGCCCTCCCCAAGCTGCCGGCAACCACTGATCTTTCTCCTGTGTCCCCAGCTGTGCCCTTCCCAGAATGGCACAGTTGGAGCCCCGCATGGTGTAGCCATGTCTGATTGGCATCTTTCACTTTCAGTCTCCTCCCTGGCCTCTCACGGCTCGTTCCTTTGTGGCGCTCAGTGATGCTCCATAGGCTGCTTGTGGTGGAGTTGATGTCTCCATCCACCTGCTGAAGGCCAACCTGCTTGCCTCTGTGACTGGGTGATTCTCAGAGAAGCTGCCATAAACATGCATGAGGGCCAGGTATGTTTTTTCCTTGCACTTAATGCTGCCTGATCTTTTCATCAGCATTATCTTGTTTTCCCTTCTGAAACATAGGCTCCACAAGAGCAGAGAGATCTTGTTTACTGCCCCACCTGTGTATTCTCTAGACCAGCACTGTCACCAGGTTGGTCTGTGACATGGATGAGTGCCTGCTCAATGCTGCCCAAAAGTGTGCGGTGATTTGTACTGCAGGAGACAAAGTGCTGCCAGCTGAGCCATGTCCCGGAGCTGACAGTCTTCTCTCCGTCACTTCTGATGTGTTGTGACCACCAGCACAGCCTGCCCAAAGCGGGGCTGTGGGAATGCGCGGAGCTCCCAAAAGTGACAGCTTGCGGGAGGGAGTTGTGGGCATCTTGCCTGTCTGCCAGGGACAGCTTGTGGAATCAATGCCGGGGGCCCCCAATCTGGGGAAAGAAAGCAAACCAGGACCTGGACAAAAGGAAAAATAGAAAAGCAGACTGTGATCCTAGCTGGCTCGTTCTTGTAACTACTTACTCCCGACATTGACAGTGTCATGCGGGAAGCCCGGATGTGCCTGTCAGTCATTCTGTGTGCTCAGATCCGCCGCTGACAGCAGCTTCTGCCCTGGGCCCTGTGCGTTCTGTGTGCTTTGTGCAGTGAGTCCTCTCAGCAGCCTGGGACAGGTTGCCGTCACCACCGTGTTCCCAATGAGAAGTACAAACACCAAAGGCTCAGCACCTGCCCAGGGGCCCCGCCTTGTACATGGGAAGTAGCTCAACCCAGGTATAGCCAGGCCTCATAATAACCAGGAAGCTGTAATGCCTGCATCTGACCCAGGACCACCGATGCACACTTGTGTCCCATCCCACACATTTTGGATCTGAGTTTCTCACAAGGCTTAATGTCCAGGCCCTGAGTTCAGACAGTTTCTCAAGCATATGGACCATCTCTGTGCAGGATGATGAGGTCGTGTGGGCTTGCAAATTCAGAATTAAAAAATAGATCTACAACCTAATGTGGCCTCTGCCTGGAGCATTAAGAGTCCAGGGATTTTTGTGGTTAAGTGATGCCCAGGTAATCCTAAGAGCATCCCTTTGCCTTTCTGTGTGGGAACGTTGTCAGTCATACAACTCACCAAAGGCCATTTGGATTATTTTTGTTTGCCCCAGCACTGGGGATTGAACTCAGGGACTTCACACTGAGCTACATCCCTAGTCTTTTTGTATTTTTTATCTTGAGGCAGAGTTTTGCTGAGTCACTAAGTTACCATCCTCCTGCCTCAGCCTCCCAGAGCACCAGGATGCCACTGCACGTGGCTGCCCTGCTCACTTCTAAAATGGCAAAGCATTTCTCGTTGAGGCGTCTCTATTATTTTCCTTCCTTGTGCATGTGTGTGTAGGGATTTCGGGGACCTCAGGTACACAAAAATTAAGGTCACCATGTTCCCCAATTCATGGTATACCGTCAGTCACACAAGATTTCTCATTGGATTTATTTATTTTTGTTCATTAACTTACTTTCTCCACCTCCTGTAATGGGCCCCCTCCAAGGATCCCTTACCTGTTTGATTAGCCATTAAAGGATCCCTCAAGCACACAGTCTGTCACATGAGCAGATGAGGCATTCAGTTCAGGGTGGCTCTGTCCATTGGATCATTCTCCGGTGCCTCACTTCCTCCCTGGAACTTCCTCCTGCTTGGTCCTAGATTGACCTCTGAAAAGCTAAACGAAAAGGAATCCTACCCCCTATCCCAGCGTTTGGAGACTGATGTGCTGGCCCCTCTCCTCCAGGCCTGGGAGCCCTGGGCCTTCTTCCCTGTAGGGTGTGGGCTCTTCCTCCTCCTGAGCTGTCTCCAGCCTTAACCCTAACCTCTGTTGCTGAAAGGGCTGGCAGGAATTTGGGAGATGTTGGCTGCGCCCCCGGGGCAAGGTCATTCTCTTGAGGTTGCGCTGGACCTGTGGACTTCATTGTTGGCAGTCAGGAGCCTTGACCTTGTCTCCTTCTCCCTGGTTTTCAAGGTGCATACTGTGCTGATGGGGGGACCCTCAGACTGGCATCACTGCCATCACTGCAATGGGTTCTCTAAGCTTAGAACTAGACCCCCACACCTCTCCTTTCTGTGCCTTCGGTGGAAACTCCCTGGCCATGTCAGGGAGGTTGCAAGCGTGGGCCTGCTTTCCCTGCTGAGAGCCCCAGGCCTGGAATCACATAACCTGTCTCCCTCACCCTCTACCCATCATCTTGAGCACACAGTAGAGGCCAACATGATACCTTTCTTTTTTACTGAGGTGCAACTTGCATAAAATAAGCCCTTTTAATGTGCAGAATTCAGTGACATTTAGTGCATTCTGAAAATGTACTCCCAGGTGTAGTGGCACATGTTTATAATCCCAGTACTTTAGGAGACTGATGCAGGAGGGTCACAAGTTCAAGCCCAGTCTGGACAACTGGGTAATTTACCAACTTAGATCTCAAAATAAATTTTTAAAAAATGGCTGGGGATGTAGCTCAGTGAGAAGGCCCTGGGTTCAATCCCCAGTACGAAAAAAAAAAAAAGAAAAGAAAAGAAAAAAGCATACCACTACCACCTGTATTTCCAAAATATTTTCACCATTTCTGGCAAACCCATACCCAACAGGCAGCCACTCCCCATCCCCCTCTGCCTCTGTTCACCTCTAATCTCTGTTCTCTCTGTGTATTTACCTATTCTGGATATTTCTTATATCAAATTTATATAGGAAGTCATTTTGCATGTGGCTTTTGGTATGCAAGTTCTTTCCCTGAGCAAGTTTTGGGGGTTCAGCTGTGGTGGGAATTGTGGGCCTCTGATAGTGCAAGCAACCCAGCAGGCACTTGAAGAGGTGGAGAAAACCAAGTTCTTTGTCATGCAGGCTCTGACCCAGAAGCACTTGTCTGAATTCTGCGTCCTGTGTCTCAGCAAAGCTGGAGTTTTTATGTCTGTTTTAGTTGAGGAGGACGAGTGGAATTTTGCGGAAGCATTTTACAGAGGTAGAGTGTAGCAGGTGCTGTCATCCTCTGGGGTTAGAAGGGGGGATCTGGGCACAGGAGGCGCAGGAGTTATTGAGTCTTGTGGTTAGGGGGAGTAGTTTTAGGTACACAGCAGAAGTTTACCCGAACATTTTGTGGTTGTACATATTGTGGCTGCCAGACAGGCACCTAACATTTCCTGTTGCACTTGGGGAAGAGGGGCAGAGACTTGTAGAACACGGCTTTGGATTTCTTCACATCCATGGCGTCGCTCCTAAGGCGCCATACTGCTCCTCGCATGCGCCGAAACGGTTCGCCCGCCCCGTGATGGATGCTGGGACAGAGCCGACCCTGGCGCTCGCGGTGCTGCTGCGGAGAGCAGGTGTGCGCGTGAATTGCGCGGTGCGTGCTTTCTGTCCTTCGGGGCACAGGCCTAGGCATAGGGTCACAGCGTCAAATGGCGATCTCCTGCTTGAGTTTCTGAGGAACAGCCAAGCTGTACATTTCTCTTTAAAGGAAAGTCCCAGCGCCTTCCGGCTGCCCCCCAAGGGGAAAGCAGTGCCTTCCCCTTCCCGGGTGCAGCCCTTCCACCCTGTGAGCCAGGAGAGTTTTGTGCAGAGACGATTGGGAAGACAGCGTAAGGGACGTCTGAGTCAGAAGGAAGAACCAAAGGCCCCTGTGATGCCTTCTTCCCAAAGGGTTCCTCCATGGGGGCCTGTCTACTTTCTTAACCCTTACCCAGCTGGGTGGTTTCCTGGCCAGGACACAGCGTCTTAAGGGTGGGGAGTTTTTCACCCACCAATTGGCCTCTTTCCTAGTATGATACTCAGTCAGGTGCTCTCTTGTGCCACCTAGTGGTTTTCTAGAAAAATAGGAGTTTTATAAAAACATTTTGTATTTGTTTTTGTTTTTGTTTTATTTTGTTTTGTCTTTTTGAGACAGAGTCTCACTATGCAGTTAAGGCTGGCCTTGAACACACTTTGTAGCCCAGGCTGGCCTCAAACTCACTGTGATCCTCCTGCCTCAGCCTCCCAAGTGTAGGAATCGCAGGTGTGCATCACCACAGCCAGCAAACCATTCACTCCTAAGTGGTTTCTCATCTCATCCAATCATTCCTTTGGTTTGTCCATCCATATTTCCATCTGTCACATATTTTTGCGTATCTGCTGTCTTTGGTGCTATGATTCATTCTAGGAACAGAACCATAAACAATCAGAGCACTTTCCCTTACGGTCATTTGTATGGGGGAAACAAGTGACTTTTGAATGAATATAAAGTACCAAGTGCCATCATGGGGAGAGTTAAGGGTGAGTGGCATTAACTTTCAGGCAGCAATAAACTGCTAGAGTTCACCAAGGAGAGTGGCATATTGACATTTGCACTTCAAAAAAAGCTTTGGTTGTGAATGAAGAATGAATCAGGGACAGGGTGGATGCTGGGAGACCACACAAGAAGCTGCTGCATGAAACCAAGGTGATGGTAGTGGGCAGGGGGACAAGTGGTGGAGCTCAGGAACACGAGGTGGGGGAGGAAACTGTTGAAATGTGAGTCAGAACCCTTCAACCTGCCTTGCGTCCTGCACAGGGGAGGCAGTGATTCGTAACCTGCTTCCTGCTGCGGGTCTCCAGAGGGATGGCGTTGTCCCCCAGGAGCTGTTGCCCTACACTGTCCTCTCCCCCTCAGTCAGGATGGGCAGGGGACAGTAGGCATGCGCAGTTGACCCTGAGCTTCAAGTTGCCACCAAATAAAATGGAAGCAGAAGAAACAAGTGTCCATTTGATGGGCAGCCATCGGTCCAAGAGAGCTCGAGTCCTGGATGTACCACCTCTGGCTTCCTCTTTGATCTGGGCCCATGGAGGAAAAGCAAACTGGACTGTGGCTGCGGACTCTGTGATTCAGAGCCTCGGGCAGCTTAGCATAGTGTCTGATTGCATCTCAGCTGCTCTGTTCCGTCTAGGGATGGAGCAAGGGGAGGAGGCCTAGTCTCTTAAGGAGATGCCCTTACAGCTGGATGTGCATCTCTAACCCATTTCCCTGAAGCCCTGCCATGAGAGCTCGTGCTTGAGCTGTCATAGATGTTGTTCATTCTGTTGGCCACCTCAAAGCCCTCTTCTGTGTCACTGTCTCACTACTGCCGTTACCTATAAAGGAGCAGCACATCTTAGCTGCACGAAAGAGTTAAAGAAATTGTTCTTTCAAAGCAAAACATTCTGTGGCCAAATGGGGTTCCGCCTGTTCAACCTGGGATCCCCAGGGCTGCTGCTGTCATCCCATCCCCTCGCCCTCAGATCAGAAGAGATTGGGGTAATCTTGTCTCTCTGCTGCTGCCCCAAATTCTCTCAGGGAATCCATGGGCTGTTGCATTTCTACACCTTTGCATGGCATTCTCCACATGGGCCAGTGCTTTTGTAACTGATCTATGCAGAGTTGTCTTTCCTTGGGCCATAGCAGTTTTCAGTTGGGAATGGCTTTGCCCTCCTAGCCCAAGTGACAGTGTCTGGAGCCATTTTTGGTTGGAGGCAGGAGTGGACTCTGCTGGCATCTGGTTGGTAGAGACCAGGATGCTGCCAAACATCCTCCAGTACCCAGCACAATTCCCCACATAGACTTGTTCAGTCCCAAACGTCCTTAGTTTTGAAGTTAGGAATCCTGTGCTAGGACATTCCCCTGCTCTATGACCAAGGTGACCAAGGGGACCCAGAGTCCTCCAGGGCCCTGGAGGAGTACAAGAGCAGGTACAAGTTCACAAAAAACTTACTTGCTGTGTGTTTCCTTCCACAGCTGAGCTCTGTCCCGAAAGCCCACGCGGAGCAGCTGAAGGCAGCAAGACCCCGAGGGCTGGGGAGCAGGGAGAGGGGCCTGGTGCCGAGGATGGCCAGGCAGCAGCCGCCGCCCTGGCTCCACACGGCCTTCCTCCTCCTCCTCCTCTTCCTCCTCCTCCTCAGTCTCGGCGGCGCCATCGAGATTCCTATGGATCGTGAGTTTTGCCCCATCCTCTTTCCTCCTGTTTTTAGGTAGAGAAGCGGGAGGGAAGGTGAGGGTGGGGGAGAGTTAAGACCACTTGAAGGTGGGGGAGAGGGTAGAAGTTCCTTCTGCTCACCCTCTTTGGCCCTCTATATTCATGACTTTCTAAAAGCAGCTTTGGGGTGGGGGGGTTGCAGGGGGTGCTCTTACTTGCCTTTCTAATGCTATATCCAAAGCTGAACCCTTGGCTCCCTCGGCTGGAGGGGTGGGGAGGAGAGATGGCCCAGGAGGGCTGGGAAGGGGATTATCTTTGCAAAAGGCCTAGATAAATAAGTCATTGAAATGAAGCCCCATTGTAATGGGAGAACGAGGCATGGCCTCCATCTGTGTCCAGCTTTCCCACAGTCATATGGAAGGTGAATCCATTCTGCTTCTCTGGTAGGGGCACTGTGTGACCATCAGGGTCCTAAAAGAAGGGGTTTAACGTGTCAAGACAGCACCCTGCGTGTCGCTGCATTCTTAGATGGCCTGCTGGTTGGCAGTCACACTTCTTGGTTCTGCCCCAAGGAATAACTAGAACCAGCATGGCGCCACCACTGATGTGGGCCCTCCCTAGTTGACAGATGTCTGGGGAGGGGGTGGCGGAGTAAGTGGACTGTAGAAAGTCCCCATGGAGCTCTCCAAAGAGACCATCCTCCCCCCACAATGTCACCCATAAGAATAGTGCCCCAGAAGAGTGGGTACCAGGGACAGCAGAGGGCAGTAAAAACTGTAAATTGGACCCAAAAGCAAGATGAGCCCCAGTACAGTAGCCCAAGTGCATGTGCACGTTTCAGGGTCCACACCCAGGGCAGGCAGAGAGGAGAGTTGTGAGAGGAACTGTTCCCATGGTGACTGTCTGCATCTGGCTGGCTCCGGAGAGCTCTCATTAGCAGTCCCAAGCAGGCTCATAGGGGCTCGATAAAGGATAAAGGCCGAGTGCCTGGAGAGGCAGGGGGTGCAGAGGAAATTGGGTTATCCAGAAAGTGGTGAAGGCTCATTTCCTCTCTGCTGCTTCTCACTCAACTCACCTACCACTCTGCACCCTGGGGCTGGATGGGGGTGGGCGTGGCGGGGGGATCCTGTGCTGTGAACTCAGAGATGGCTTTAGCAGATTTCTGATAGGTGCATGCCTGTAATCTCAGCACTCTGGGAGGATAAGGGAGGAGGACTGCAAGTTCCAGCCCAGCCTGGGCAACTTCACAAGACCCTGTCTCAAAATAAAAGTACAGTAAAAGGCAGAAGATGTAGCTCCATGTGGACACTCTGGGTTTAATCCCTAGAACTGGGGGGAGGGAAATCCAGATCTGTATACTACTGTAGACAGAGACACAGCCAGGAGCCCAAGTAATTGGTCTCCCCAAATTACTACTGTGACTGAGAGCAGAGAGTCCCCTAACCTACCCACCACCCATCCTCACCCCAAGGTCACCAAGGAGACCCAGAAGGAAGCC
This sequence comes from Hydrochoerus hydrochaeris, assembly GCA_004027455.1. Classification (NCBI taxonomy): domain Eukaryota; kingdom Metazoa; phylum Chordata; class Mammalia; order Rodentia; family Hydrochaeridae; genus Hydrochoerus; species Hydrochoerus hydrochaeris. The sequence continues at coordinate 268,330 of PVLA01001236.1, forward strand.
ACCTTTCCATGTTGTATTCATGGACATTCTGCCCCTTGCTTGCCTGAGATCACATAGCAAATGGTAATGGAGCCAAACACAGAGCCTGGATCTCTTGACCCCCAATTTGGCACTCAGCATGCCCCCCACACACACACACACCGCATAATACTGCCTACTGTTAGTCCTCTCTGGTTCCACTGAAATCACACTGTCCTAGGCCAGGCAGAGAACCAAGTGCTGTACGTGTCTCATTACATGCGGTTCTCCCGGTGGAGCGAGGAAGCAGGTATTCACTCTGGCTGACAGATTAGAAAGCAGAGAAGCTGCAGAGCAGGACATGAGGGCCTCACCTCTCTGGTGAAGAGATGAGTCCTGCCGAAATAGTCCAGGTGGCCCAGGCTGCCAGGAACGTGTCTTGGGGGCCCTGCCCTGCCCCCAGCCATCACAGCATCTCCAGAGGACACACACACACACACCAGCCTTTCCCAGAGGACCCAACTGTGTTGAAGAGGTCCCAGCCACTGCTTCTGGGCCCAGCACCCAGGCTCTTGCTCTGGAATTAGCCAAGTACACTTTCTGTCTCTGGGCTGGAGAAAGATTTGCCTTCCTAACTTTCCCAGACAGAGGCTTCCAGAACTCCTTGGTGTCCTCTGACTGCTTCCCCTTGGGGACATTCTCTGTGCCTCAAGGGCAGGGATACTGCCTCACCCTGGGAGTTGGCCCAGCGGCTCCCTGGAAGAGGGCCCTGGGCCACTGCACAATCCCTCATTCAGGCTGCAGTGAAGCATCTCTATCCCTTCAACTCCAAGGAGAACAGTGTGACCTTTGAAGCAGCCAAAGGGTCGCCTCATCGGCCAGAGTGGGTTTGCCAAGAAAGTCTGCTGGAGGCTTGCCCCTCTGTCCCATGCCAAGGGGACTCAGCACTCATATCCTAGGAATTTGCAGAGGTGGCCCATAGAGTGGGAGAGACACTTCCTCTCCAACTTCACCCCAAATTGTATTACGGGATGTGCTCCCCTCCACCTGTCCCCCAAGGGAAGGGTAAGAACCAGAGCTCTCAGGTCTCAGAGCCAAGGAGGAAACAGAGGCAGCAGAGGGAGGCCTCTGCCCATCCCCTGAAGGCCCAGGCTGCAAGGGCTTTGTGGTCTCTGGGAGCAAAAGAACAAATTCATCCTTCAGTGGGCATCATCAGACAGCAAGTTCCGTGGAGAGACGGGCAGGTGGTGCGACGCTGGGTATGAGCTTGGCTCTCCTTGTCGCTAGACAGTCTGTCCCCACTGTCTTCTCCCCGTGGCAGCTTGTCTTCTGGGTAGATCCTGTCCCTGTAATAAATTCCTCAGGAAAATAGTGGTGTCTGCAAATATTGTACCTTTAGCCAAGTAGATTTTCAAGAGACTGCTGGCCAGATAGGCCCATAGAGGCAGGTCAGCAGCCAGTCAGTTCCAGCTACTCTGAGACCCTCCACTCTACCTCGTCCAGTGCTCATCCAAAGGAGAACAGAGTGCTTCAGCCCCCTGCCACTGGCTAACTTACCTCCCCAGCCAAGGACAGGCGTGTAAAAAGAGCTGTGAGCTGGACATAGTGGTGCACACCTGCAATCCTGGCACTCTCAGAGGCTGAGGCAGGAGTTTAGAAGGTCCGAACCCAGTACAAGTGACTTAGAAATTTAGTGGGACCTTGTCTCAAAATAAAAAGCAAAGGGCTAGAGATGTAGCCCCTTGTGAGGGCCTTAGATCCAGTCACTAGTACCACAGAAAGCACACTGGGCAGACATTAGCAGAGCAGGTATCTACTCTGGTTCTGCACCAGACTTTCCATAGGGTCTTAACTAAGTGACTTCTTGTTGTTGGAGAGAGAGCTCCGGACCATGTGTAGGGCTCTTCCCATTGATCCGGCTTCTGCTCTGTGAAAGAGCAAGCAGCTCGGAGCCCCTCTGGGTGAGGCCAGAGCCCGCACTTATGGGTGAGAACCCAAGAGATCCCAGCTATTCCTGGAATGAAGAAGCCGGGCCCAGGCTGGGGGTCAGGAGGACTCAACTCCCCATTCTCCCACCCCTCCCATGCAGCCCCACATAATCACCTTTCCTGCACCCCTGGTGAGAAAGTCACTGACAGGTGACAGTGCTGCTGTGGGGAGCTCCATGGAGCGTGTGTACTGAAACCGGGCTTTTTCCTGTCTCCCATGCCCTTCCTGCCTGGGCAGCCCTGGGCACATGGGAAAGGGAAATGCCTCTTCTGTGTGGGCCGCATGCACACACACACACACACACACACACACACACACACACACCCCAGCCCACCATGAGCCTTTCCTTGGCTGTCCTGTCAGGACTTACTAACTTATTCCTGCCATGCCTCCCCTCTCCTCTTGTGTCCCTTGTCCCTCTGCTTCCGTGACCTCTCAGACCTAATGAACTCAGACTCCTCCAGGGCCCCCTCTGAGCCTGCTCACTCCTCTCCCTCCCCGTCTTGCCCTCCCAAAAGGTCAGAAAATCGGGAAGCACCAAGGTCCCCACAGCTCCACCCTGGTGCCTGCAACCTCCCCTCAGCACTCCCGGAAAGGTCAGCTCACAGCTGACACTGTGCCCAGCACCCACACCGTGTGCCGGGAGAGCGCAGAGGTGCCTTCCAGCGCTGACCTAAGGAAAGGCATTGTGCAGAGTTGCAGCAGCTCACGTTCTTTTCTCTGCAGACACATCTGAACTCAGACTTTCTCCCCAGGACAACACCAGCAAGGTTTGCCCTTTCTACCCACGCTGTGCTCACAGACCACAGGCCTCACCTGGCCTCTGGTCAGAAACACAGAACTTGGGCCTGGGTGGAGCTCAGTGATAGGACACTTGGCCTAGCATGTTCAAGGGCAAGGGTTTGATTCCCAGCGACACACACACACACATGCACGCACACACACATGCACACACACACACACCTGTATAGGAGCCACCTGTACTCCAGCAGGCGCACCTTCCAGGGACAGCTGAGGAAGATTTGAGCCACCACCTCTTTACCTGCTTTGTTAAAATGCAGTTAAGGAGCATCAGGCTCTGCCGCATCCCTGGAGTCTCCCAGGGCGGGATTTCCACAGAGCGGTGTGTCTCTGCCAAGAGCAGGGCAACAGTAGCTCACCTGTCCCTAGGCTCCCCAGTGTGGCTTTGGGCTCCAAGGGAGGCAGCACCTTCTCTGTGAAGCTCATGATGGGGCTGCTCCCAATCCCTGCTGGGCTTGTCCCCTAAGTTCTGAAGCGGGGTAAGAAAGCCTGGACACCATGCTGTCTCCAAGGCACCTCTCCCCTCTCCTGTGTGGTTAGCCACGCGCGATAACAGTGTTCTTCTTTTCTCCCCCCACAATGCTAACCCACTGGAACTAACAGCAAGCATTCAGAATGAGCGTAAGTCCAGTGAACCGCCTCAGCCTCGCGCCTCTGACGTGGGAGGGAGGGCAGAAGGGTGGGAGAGGCCGTGTGAGGCTGGATGAGGCCAGGTGAGGAGATGTCTGGGATCAGCAGCCTCTGTCAGCCCTGTGTCAAAGAGAGGAGCTCACTTAGCCAGAGGCTCCCACTGCTGGGCAAGGTAGAGGAGCAGGTGGTCAGAGGACGGTCCCGGCGTGGAAGCTGAGGTGCACCATGGCTGCTCCTCTAGCCTCTGGCAGCTGGCATGGGACCCTGGCAAAGAACTCTGGGGCTCAGAACCCCAGGGTGGAGGATGTGACAAGCCCCTAGGGGGCTCCCTGGGACTGATGCCTCTTTCAGCTCTCACCTAACCAGGTGTGGCCTGGGGTTCAAAACCCTGGTCCCTGAGTTCTAAAAAGGTAGCTGCTTTTATTCTGGTATTCATCCAGCAGGAACAAGTGGCTATTGTATACCTAGTGTTAGGTGTTTGGCTGGGCATAACAAAAGCCTGGCTTTCAAGCCTCTCATAGGGACTCTGAATCTTCTCAAAGGGATTCTTTCCCTAGCCCTCAGCACTAACCCCTTTTCTACAGAAACCCGGTCTCTAGAGTGAGGACTTGTTCACAACCACTGCATGCTCTATGATTTTAGTTGTCCCCCAAGCCAGGACCTGGCTTGGTCCCTGCAGCCCTGACCGCCCCCTGACTTCCTGTTGCAGTGACCCAGCCTCCGACCATCACCAAGCAGTCAGTGAAGGACCACATTGTGGACCCCCGTGACAACATCCTGATCGAGTGTGAGGCGAAGGGGAACCCTGCCCCCAGGTGAGTGGAGGAGAAGGGCCAGCGAAGAGCACCCTCTGCCTCTGAGCAGGCAAACGAGGCACCCGATAAGTTAAATTCAGCCACAGACCAGGTAGGAGGTGCAATTTAGGAAACAAGAAACTTACCTGATAAGGAGACTGAGGGCTGGAAGTACTTCAGTGGTTTGTCTGAATTCATCGTGAAAAGCCAGACAGACACCAGGTGTTCTGACCTCCAGCAGGACATTCTGCCCCCAGCCTGGTGTTGCCCTCGCCTGCTGCCTGTTCAGCAGTGCAGAGTTCCTCCTCCTGCCTGACTCTGCTCCATGTTCCGAGCTCTCTCTACTTATCTGCTCATCAGGATCAAGTGTGGGGTCAGCAGACAGGAGCCTCAGCCTGCTCCATCCAGGCCGTGCCGGCTGCTCTCACTCACAGTTCTCTGCTCAGCCATCCTGCTTCCTCTGGGGCAGGGCCTGTGTCGTCCTGAACAACAGGCAAGTGGAGGAGCAGATTTTTAGTGCCTTTCTCACAGCATTCCCCAGGAAGGGGCAAAACCCACATGTAAACCCAGCCTCTGACCCCACAAGCCTTGGTTCACGTGTGCCAAATGATAAGCCTTGGAGACATGGCAGATGCTGTCTGTTCCCACCGTCACAGCTGCAGCCATGAGGTCTGGCAGGCCTCAGGCCAGCTGTGGCGGGGCCTCGCCAGGGTGCGTGTATCACAGAGGAGCAAGCAGGCCAGAGGCTGTCCCAGGCTTTCATGAAAGGTTCTGATCCAGAGCCATGAGCCTGGAACCAGCAGGGACTCACTCACAGGAAGTGGAACTGGAGGGCCAGTGGGGTCACTGATCATGGTGCTTCTGGGATGGTCTTTTCCTGTGGTTCCTTTGTGGGGATAGGGACTCTGACCCTAAGCAGCCTCTGCTTCTCCTCCTCCTTTCACTGGTTCTGTGATAAATGGCTAAAAGACCCAGGCACTGGCTGCATCCTCCCAAAACAAGCAGGGTGCTTAGTTTTTGTTTGTTTGTTTGTTGCTTTTCTTTTTTCAGTGCTAGGTTTTGAATCCAGCACCTCATGCATGCTAGGCAAGCACTGTACCATTGAGCCACAGGTCCAGAGGGGCACTGGGTACGTTGCACCATCGCTCAGTGTCATTTGGCTACCAATCCTTTAAAAGCTGCCCCTTTAGGAAAGGTAGGGGACGGAAAAAGAGAGAGAAAGAAAGGAATTAAGATGCATGGTGTATGTGCAACTCCCTGAGATGATTCGTGATCATTATGTACTGCAAATATGTACTGACAACAATAGTTAAATAAAATCAACAAAAGCCGCCCCTCTAATGCTGCAGTGTGGCTGTTGCCTCGTCATCTACACTCACAGGGCACAGTGATAACCAAGCCACTTCCCTTTGGCTTTGAAGTGTGGGGGTGAGGGGTGGATTATCCACTTCAGGAGGCTGGAGGAACAGCACAAGTCCTGCCCGGCTTGGGCCTGGTGAAATATGAATTTGGGTTTGCATTCCTGGTAGGGCACTGGGAATGTTCTGAGACTAGAAGAAATAGCTGACTCCGGATTTTAAAGACTCAGAATCGCTGCCTGCTCTCCATCGCACTTGAAAGGCAGAATCTCCCAGGGGCTGACTGCAAGTCCACCGCTCAGAGCCATGGTTCCTGCCATGCTGGGTAAAAATGCTGAGGCCAGGCCCTGCTCTGAAGAGACCAGGGAGTGCTGCTGGGGTTCCCATCTTCTCTGCTCCCCACGGTTCCACCCTGCAAGGGCTGGGCTCATTAGCATGGAAAAGTGTGGATGGAACTGAGCACGAATGTTCCATCATCTGTCGTGGTCTCCCATGTCCCCACTGTCCATAGCTTCCACTGGACTCGAAACAGCAGATTCTTCAATATCGCCAAGGACCCGAGGGTGTCCATGAGGAGGAGGTCGGGGACGCTGGTGATAGATTTCCGCAGTGGTGGGCGGCCTGAGGAGTACGAGGGCGAATACCAGTGCTTCGCTCGCAACAAGTTCGGCACCGCCCTGTCCAACAGGATCCGCCTGCAGGTGTCCAGTGAGTACTGCAAGGCAGAGCCAGGAAAATGAGGCAGGGCATGGAAGGTCATTCCAGGAGAGCTGCCCCTAACCCACCCAAAAAGATTCCCTGGAAAGGAAACTTGCAAGCCAGAGCTGGCCCCAAAGTCACAGGCCACCTTGGGCACCAAGGAGGGGAAGGGGATACCCTCAAGGCTGGCATGTACCCCAACAAAGGTCTCTACCTCCTGCCTCACAAGGAGTGCCCCAGCTCCAGCCCTCACCCTCACTTTACCCTCCTTGTCTCTTCTTCCCCAGAATCTCCCCTGTGGCCCAAAGAAAACCTGGACCCTGTTGTGGTTCAGGAAGGCGCCCCTTTGACACTGCAGTGCAACCCCCCTCCTGGCCTCCCGTCCCCTGTTATCTTCTGGATGAGCAGCTGTAAGTCTCGGGAGCCCCATGTTTTGTTGAGGGTCTGGTCCTGGGGAGTGAGGGGGATGTGTTAGATGGGAGGGTGAACTCAAAGCAGGAAGACCATGACTGGGAAGAGACAGGTACAGCTTGGCCATGTGGGTTGAGAATGCAGCTCTGCAGGGAGGCTGCTTTTGCTATGATTTTAAGCAGATTGCATAACCTCCCTGGACCTACGAGTCTTATTCTGGGGGAAACAGAATTAACAGTGTCCTTATCCAGCAATATTATTGTAAAGGTCGGTGAGCTAATCCATCCAAAGTGGTGAGATTTAGTCCACTACAGTTTTTAGTACCACTTGCAAAGGTGAAGGTCAAGAATTGCAAAAGAAGAAAAGAATAAAGAGGAGGAGAAACCATGTCTGTAAGCCAGTGGGAGGTGGCTGAGCCACACTTCCTCCTGAGCTTTGGTGGGTCTGACTTGCTCCACCCACTTCCCCAGGGTAGATGAAAGTCCAAGGAGGAGAGAGGGTGTGTGGAGCAGGGGTCTGGGTGACGCCAGTCTGGGATGTTTGCTGCAGTTTTGGATGAGGCTTATTTAACCTCTCTGGGCCCAAGTTTTCCTACATTTTCAATTAAAATGGGGGGGGGGTACAGTAATAATTAGAGATCCATGGTCTCTCTCTACATCTCTTGCCTTTCTTTCCCCTCTCTTCTTGTTTCCTTGGCCTGTCTTTCTGTCTCTACCTACCCATCCATCCCATTCATGCATTTATCCATCTTCCATCCCTCTCTACCCATTCATCCATCAAACATGCATCCATCCTCAGCCCTCTTTATCCACACATCCATCTATCCATCCTTCTGTTCCCATCCACCTTCCCTATTCATCCCTTTCCATCCCAGTCTATCCCTCCATCCCTCTGTCTATCCATCCCCCTCCCTATTCATCCCTCTATCTATCCCTCTCTCCCTCATCTGTCCATCCATCTGTATATCTGCCTGCCCACCATTCTCTGCATCAGCTCAATTCCAAGAGAGGCTGCCATGTCAAAGAGAACACAGCTGTCTTGGGTGAGGGTGGCTGTGTGCTCTGTCATTGTCCTTCTCCGCCCTTGTCGCACTGTGGTGTGTGGGCAGGCTGCCCGGCTCCAGGTAGGTGGGCTAGCTTGTTAGTTCCCAGTTTCGACTCTCCTCTCTCATCCATCACATAGAAGTTCGTCACCATGCTGCCACCTCCGGAGCAGGTCTCACAGCCCTCTGCTTCTTTCCATTCCTGCTTCAGCCACCATCAGCCTGTCCCTGGGTGACAGCACATGTCCGTAACAGGGCTCCCTGGTCAGATGCTTGAAGCCTTTCATTGGCTTCTCCCTGGCCTCACCTCAGGAGCAGCCCAGACTCCTTTCTTTGGCATCTGGTCCTCTTCCTGGCCTCTGCCTGTGTCACCCTCCATCTGCATCCCACAGCCCTGCATGGGCCCTGTGCCCTTAGCCTTTAACAGCACTCTTCCTGCCACAGAGAAGCCCTATAGCTCCTCCGTCCTTTCTGCCTAGGGTAAGACATGCAACCTTCAGGGTCAGCCACAGACCCGCAAGTGGGTTGGCCCCTTCTCTGCAACCTCTCATTGCTCCCTGGAATGCTGTGCCTCCATGCTGAGTTGCACTGACTTATTTGCCTGCTAGACTGGTAGTTTGCTGAGGGCAGGAGCTCTGTTTCTTGTTCATCATTCATCAGTACCTGGTTCGGTGACTGGAGCACAGCAGGCCTACAGCACATCTCTACAGAGTGATTCAGGGAGCCCATTGTGGAAACCATGGCACCACTGACCTTGTGCTTCCAGACATGGTGATTTAGAAAACAACTGTGTGCACAGGAAGGAGACAGCTGTGTGTAGTCAGCCTTAACTGTAAGGGAACAGACCTGTCAGCCTCAAGACCTGGTCTTTTGCATTTATATCAATGCTGGAAAAAACATTGAGAATACAGTCTGCAGCCACAGCCACTCCTGTGATGTCACTGACTCTAAAAAACACATCGTTGTAGTTTAACAGCTCTAAAACTGGAATACCTCTTAAAATTGCTGGTGTGCTTCAGTGATTGGTACACATCTTACGATTAAAACAGAGTTACGATTATAATTGAGAGTTGCTTTTCTTAGGGAAAAAATAAAATGTCTTACAGTGGCTGGTGGCCAAATTTTGATTAAGTGCAACAAGGCCAAGTTAAACTTCATTTAATTCAGCAACTTGTTGAGAGCCATCATGTGCCAGGCCCTACGGCAGGGGCTGGAGCATAAACAAGCAGTGAATCCTGCCTTCGCTGTGCTCCCTCTGCTGGGGTGAGAACCCCATCCCAATCCCAGGAGCATCTCAGGCTTGTGCTCCTTCCCTCTGGCCCTGATACAGTCAGATCTTCTCTGGCATGAACAGGGATTTGCTGTGGGTGCTCATACTGCACAGGCGTGGCATGCAGGCCGGGCTGGAGCTAAACTCCTGCTCCGCCCTTGCTGCTTGGTCCCCTGGATTCTTTTCCGTACAATGGAAACAAGCCCTGCTCTAGAGTTGGGAGGGTTAAGACAAGTAACGTCAACCTCCCAGGACCCCGGGCCCGCTTCTGCAGTGTTCAGTGGTTGGCCTTGGGGTTAACTCCCCGTCACACCTGTGCTTCCTTGTAGCCATGGAACCCATCACCCAGGACAAACGCGTCTCCCAGGGCCATAACGGAGACCTGTACTTCTCCAACGTGATGCTGCAGGACATGCAGACCGACTACAGCTGTAATGCCCGCTTCCATTTCACACACACCATCCAGCAGAAGAACCCCTTCACCCTCAAGGTTCTCACCAGTAAGTGCAGGCCCTGCCCAGGGCTGTGACCAGAGGAGCCCTGCAGCCCTGGATTTCTGTGTCCACGGGGACACTTGTCCCTGAGGCTCACCTAGACAGCCTACCTGCTCACTGAGTCTGAGCCAACACAAGCCGTCGCAACTACCTGTAAACAGTGTCGCTTAATTCTAAAGCCTTGAGTTGAGCCCGGTCCTGCTCTTGGCCAGTGCTTCTCCAACTTCGGTGGGAATGAGAATCATACACCAAGGCCCAGTGCTTTTCTAACTGGGTAGCCTGCGCATCTGCTAGACTCAGTACCCCAGAGTTTGAGGACCACTTCTTTTTTTGTTTTTTGGTTTTTGTTGTTGTTGTTCTGTGGTACCAGGGATTGAACTCATGACCTCACTCACCAGGCAGGCACTTATGCCACAGAGCTAAATCTCTGGCTCCAAGAACCGCTTCTTTTAAGTATCATCAGTCATCTTCCTCCCTCATTTAGCTTATTTATTTCTAGTTAATTCTTGATTATCTTTATTTTTAGAAGAAAGTCAGAGCATAGTATATTAAAAGTAGTGGACCTGCCCGGCATGGTGGTGCACACCTGTAATCCCAGCACTCGGGAGGCTGAGACAGGAGGATCGCCACAAGTTCAAGGCCCGCCTGGGCTATATAGTGGGACCCTGTCTCAAAAACAAACAAAAAAATTAGTGGACACACAAAATAAATTGTACTTGATTCTAGATACTTGTTGAACCATGTGGAATTGCTGTTTCGAAGTTGTACATTTATGTTTTGACTTAATTTGTTTCCATTTTTATTCTTTGATTTTCTTTGACCACCTTTCCTGACCCCGTACAGTGTCAGTGGCCTCCCTTGAGTTGTGAGGAAAGTTTAGTCAGTAATGTGAGGACAGACCAGCCTGGAACTTGGGCTTCAATGTCCTCAACTTGCTGCGTGCAGCAGTGTGTGCCTGTAAGCTGAGCTATGTGGGAAGTTGAGGCAGGAGGATAACAAGCTTGAGCCAATCTGGCAACTGAGCAAGACTGTCTCAAAATTTTTTTAAAAATTTGTCAAAGGGATGTTGACACAGCTCAGTGGTAGAGCGCCCTGGGTCTGATCCTCAGTACTGGAGGAAAAAACAACAACAAAAAACTCCTCAGATTGCTCATGACACTGAAAGTTGTGCCAGTTGGGTTTTTCCATGGATTTGTTTCGCCCCTTCTGTGAACGAGCCTCACCTAAAAAGACACCTCGGTCCGTCTGATGCACGCTGTGAACCTAGCTGTCAGTGCTGCGTGGGAGTGTCCGGGGTCCTGGGGAGGTCAGGCTCTGACCCAGTCAGGGAGCCCCCGGAGGTGTTGTGTCGGCGATGCCCACCCGGGTGGTGCTGGTGGGTGAGGCGAGGGACGGCAGGGCCTGAGCCCTTCCTTCTCTGCTTTCCTCTTCACTTCCTGCTGGTGACAGGAGAGGTGCACTGAGGCCAGCGAAGCCCACGCCCCTTTCCCCGAGGCAGAACGGAGGAGCTTGCTTTTATGTGCTGCTTCTCATGTGGTTCTTTTTCCTCCTTTTTTCCGCTTTATCTCAGTTTCTCTGTTCTATTTCCTTCCTCGCTGTTCTTCCTCTTTTTTGTTTTCTTTTCCCTGTCTCTATTCTTCTGTTTCTTTGAACTGCACTTCCCTCCTCTGGTCATCTGTGTCCCCACACACTGTTCCCAGAGGTGTTGACTGCCCAACGCATGGCAGCCCTCAGGATGGCCAAAACCGCAACCATGAGCCCCACATGCTCCTGCAGGAGACCCCATTCTGCTCTGCTTGCCCCCAGCCCTCCCTTTCTTATTTCTGATGCAGGCCCAGGCAGCCACTGGAGAAGAAAGGTGGGTTTGTCCAAAACATCTTTTTGGTGCACCCCAAGTGACTGCCTGCCAGCTGGCTGAGCTGGGGGGACAATGTGGTCTGCCCAGGACCTCAGAGTGGCCCCAGTAGCCAAGACAGAGCCAACAGTGAGGAGGAGCCAGTGGAAGCGGGAGGGCTCCCCAGCTTACTGCCTAGACCCCTTCTGCGCACCCAGGGAGAGGCTGGAAATCAGCCTGCTGCTCCTGCGCAAGTCAGGTGACCGTCTGCCATCCTGGCTCAGAGACATAAGTGATGAGAGCGCTTCCATAGAAATTTAAGCAACATTTAGAAATTGAACTTTCCAGAAATTCCCTTTTCTCACCACAGGGGTAAGAAGGATGTTCGCTTCTGCGTTTCTTGGTCCCCTATTCCACTGAAAACCCCAAATGATGGGAAACCCTCCAGGTACCTGAAAAAAAATGCTTCCAGCTTCCTGGAGTTCTCCTGTGACAGCTCTGGCTGGAAGCAAGCTCTGGTCACAGTTGCTTAAAATAGTGCAGTTGGGCTCTTGACTTTCCTGTCTGGAAAGGACACAGGCTTTTTCTTCTACCTCCAGAGCCAGGGCTGGGGGTGGGAGGCAAAACAGTGTGCCCACAGTTTTCCCTTCTGGAAAAAATAAGTCACATCACAATTTCTTATTAACTGTGTTAACAGACAGTTGAAAATGTGTAAAGTGGCAGATACCGAGTACTCTAAAGAATCATGGTTTATGGCTAGGGATGCAGCTTAGTGGTAGAGTGCTTGCCTAGTATGAGTTTGATCCATAGTGCTAAAAAATCCAAATTTTTAAACCTGTTTAGGGGTGCACTCAAAGATAACCAGTGGAGTCAGACTCACAGAGATGGACCCTGGCCCTCCTTGTGCAGCTGTGCCCCATACCAGGTCCCAAGTCCCCCCCCTATACTGAGACCCAGCATCCATGAGCAATAGTGTGCTCTGTGCTCCTTTCTGATTGCTAAGCGACCTTCCTAGAGGAGTCTGAAAGTCTTCTTGATTGTCTTCTGTGGGCTCCAGAGGTCGGTTTTGAGCAGGAGGCTCCCTTTCCCCTGGTAGCATCACAGCATGAAAGAAGAGCTCTTTTATCTGTGGGGGCCACTAGAGAGGCAGGGAATGCCCCCCTATATCCCAGTGCCACCTGCCCCTTCATCCCATTAGGGATCAGTTCCTGCCTTTAGCTCCAGATGTGCTCAAGCCCATTGCCCAAATCGGGTAGGTCTTGTGCAGCATGCCCTGCGTGAGGAGGCAGTGCTGAATAATGAAAACCCTCCTACCGGCTGTTAAGCAGATTGGGGCTGCAATGCCAGTCCCAGAAAAGAACTTACATACCCTCATAATTAGTTGTAACAGGATTTGATCTGTCTTCAAATATGCAAATGTTTTGGCACAGCACCTGTCCTCCCAATCCTTTCCCCTCCCCCTGGTAGTTGGACCATGTCCTAGGCTGCTCAGGGCTGTCTGCTTGGCTTCCAGTTAGCTGACAGTACCACTCCGTGTTGGTACTGTCAAAACACAAACCCTGGAGGGGGCAGTGGTGGTGTGGCAAATAAAAAGCTACTTGAGGACACTGGCATGTTCACATGTCCTATTCCAAAATGTCTTTTCACTGAGGAATAAAGACTCAGGGATATTGACTCTCCCATTGGAACCAAAGCCACCACACTTAAGGAATGTCCTCATCCAGCAGATGGCAGAGCGCTGATCTCCATCCAGCGTTGTCATCACGCTCTCCTGGAATGGGTGTGGCACTCACTGCTCACCACCTCGCTCTCCTGTCCCCAGATCCCCTTCTAATTCTAGAGCAGAACCTCCACCCTCCCTCCCTGCCTCACTGGAGCACTCCCCATAGATGGATCAGAGACCACCAAGGTCCCCACCTGGTCACATATTTAGGGCACAGATGTTGCTGGGCACTCCAAGGGTCCTTCCATCTCCTCCCTTTGCCAGTGACTCTCTTCTCCCACTTAGCTCCCACTCACCCGCTGCAGCTTAGCTTCTGCTCCCACAGGATGTGGCCTTTTGCCCCCAAGCTCATTAACATTCCTTTTTCTTCAGCACCCCCCCCCAAAGCTGGCCTGGCCCAGAGTCCTGGGACCTGAGGACTCTGATGAGAAGTTGGTCCTAAAACCACAGGATGCCACTAATCCTTTATCTCATTTGATCAGAACATACTAGGACCCAGCAAAGTTCAAGCCTAATTTCTTCCATTTTGAAAGAATTATTTTATTCTCGCCTGTTTTCTTTTGCAGGATTTAACCTTTCGGTTCCCTTTGAGGCTGTTTTGTGTTGCTTGTCTTCGCCGAGCGCCGTCCCCTTGCCAAGTGCTCTGCATCTTTCCTTTGCCCAACACCGCTGGCGCTCTTCTCGGTTGTTTTGTGGCTTTGCATTTCTGTTTGTTCTCTCCTGTGTATGCCTCCGTGACTCTCCGTGGCCTTCTGTTTGCTCACCCTCTTTTGTTTATTGCAGACCACCCCTATAATGACTCGTCCTTAAGAAACCACCCTGACATGTACAGTGGTGAGTCGCCGCGGTGACCTTGGGAGTAACCTTGCCTGTGCTAACCCCAGTTTGCCTAACTTGACTGATACCATGTTGTTAACTCCTGCTGGGTGGCAGGGCTGATAGGTGACACCTTAGGGCACTGCCCACTGAGAGGAAGGTGGCCGATGTGGGAGTCTGAGGTAGTTCACATGGTGGCACGGTGGCACAGTCTTCCTGAACATGTGAGCCTCAATTTGCTGAGCTCCTGGGAGGTCATTGGTCATTCCCATTCCCAGCAAGGTGAACTTCAGCAGAAGTGTAGGCATCAGCGGTGGGTGGGTGGAGAGGCTCTGAGAATAGGGGGTGCACATAGTCTGGCTCCTGCCGGTGTTTAAAGACCACACACAGCTTTTAGTTTAGGTAAGTCCTCAGAGTCTGGATAAGAATTGCCTGCTGAGTGGCATAGTCTCAATCCCTGAGAGTACAGCTCCACAGCTAGGCCCCAGATCTCCTTAAATTCTACATGGAAAATGAGAGGAAGAGTCCAGCTCACAATTCTCTTTTCAGGTGAGTAAAAGCAACGTTGGACCATCTATGCTTCTCCCTCTCCTGGGGTTCCAGTGCCCACCAGTACATACTTGCAAGTCACAGGACAGTTCCAGTGGGATATACTTCTAACTCTCCCCCTAAGCAGCAGTCCAGTCTGACCCAGAGCAGGATTGGCTGCTTCCAAACCTGAGTTACCCCTCCCCATGGGTCGAGAATGTCTTGTTTTCCTCAAATAACCAGAAGAATGGTCATTTGAGGGCTCTGGTGAGGCAGTTGGCCCCCATCATCTGTTATGTCTTGGAAACGGAGGCTGTAGGTCCCCAAGGGGACCACTGTGGACTCAGATAATTAGGAAGTGTCCAGACTGTGATGCACTAATAAAAGCTGTGCTGGTATTGAGTGGGGGATGGGCAAGGAAGCACAAGCCAGGCAAAGATTCCAGCTTGGCACTGAGCTGCTAGGACACACTGAGATTTTGGCAAAGAGATTTACTGCTCGAGAAAGCAAGGGGCCCTTGTTGGAATCTGGGCATTGTTTGTTTTCAAGATAATGGGGCCAACCACTATTGTGTCAAGGGCCCCAGAGCACTGGTGTGGAATGCGCCTTTCTCTAAATTGGATTCCAAGTAATCTATTATAGAAAGTATTCTGAAATCCAGAATATGTCACAGCCAGAAGGTCCCTCAGAGACCATCTGGCCCAAGCTTCTTGCTTTATATAAGATAAACTATGCAAGGAAATGTGCACAGGTTTTTTTTTAAGTTACTGAATTATATGGAGTTATTCCAGCCACTTACACCAGTCTGTAACCAGTTTTTGATTTTACAAGAAAATGAGCGGATGTTATGAGACCCACTCAGGACTGCAAAACCAACAAAATTTCCACAGAGACCGAGCCCTGGTCTTTGAACCGAGATAAGACAGGGCTGGCTTAAGAAGGAAGCTGCTGGAAAGGATATAAACTCAAAAGGAGGCACACACTGAACAAAGAACAGTGAGACTGATGGTTCTGGAAAGAAATAGAAATTTAAAAGGGGAGGAAGGAAAAATTCCTTCCCAAGTACAAGAGGCGAGGCAAAGTGGGCTCTGTCAATGGCAGATGTCTCTCTGCTTACGCGGAAATACGACCTGTCTCTTTTTTAGCAGTTGGACTAGTTTATTCTGATGTGGTCTGGTGTCCTCTGAGCGTGGACAACTTCACCCTGACGGGCTGAGAGGCAGGGGAGGCCATGTGGGTTCTCCACAGCAGGAGAGCAGGGAGGCAGGGTGGGCACTTGGAGGCAGACTGCCTCCAGTCAAGTCCAGTCTCCAGAACAAAGCAGACCCCATACACATCACTTAATGCTTCTAGCTTCAGTTTCTTCATCTGCCAGATGGGCACATCACCAGCATCATAGGGTGGTTGTGGAGTTTAAACAGGGTAAAATGCTTGTGGTTTCTAGTAAGGTGTTGGACACATTATCGATGCTTAATAAATGTGATACGTTATCGGCTCTAGAGGAAAGGATTTTGTGTTGACCATATTATTATAGTTGATCTGTTTCTGAAATTCAGAGAGACACAGAACAAGGGGAGAAAGGCACACTTATAAAGTACTAGGCAGAAAGAAATTTTGGGTAGCCCAGGAAAACAAAAGCTGTCCAGATCCTCAGCTGAGAAACTAGGTAAGAAGAAAGCTCCAAATACTGCAGGAGGGATATGAGATAGACTTGCGGAATAAATTTCTTGACAGTGAGCGATATCAGATGTTATTAAACAAAGAGTTTTCCTCATCTCCCGGGCGCCTCTGGCCAGCCATTCCTAGAGCAGAAGAGATGGATGGGATACCAGGAATCCAGCCCCATGGCTCTCTGGTTCTCTGTTCTGAGAATCACAGGCAGCAAAGCAGTCTGGATGTAAGCTGAGCTGCCCCTAAAGGCTGGTTTTGGCAAAGATCTTGAGATACATCTGATTCATTGAGCTCGCGTGCTGCTGACACACAGCGCTTTGCAAAAGGAGCAGCTAAGGTTCTCAGTACTCTTAACCTTACCTCCAGCAGGGACGATCAGGAGGCATTCTGCACTGGACTATTAAGGCCAGTGAGACTGAGTTGGCGTCATCTCTTGACATTCTCTGGTGGACCATGTGGACCCACTCAGCCAAAGCTTGTGAG
This sequence comes from Hydrochoerus hydrochaeris, assembly GCA_004027455.1. Taxonomy (NCBI): domain Eukaryota; kingdom Metazoa; phylum Chordata; class Mammalia; order Rodentia; family Hydrochaeridae; genus Hydrochoerus; species Hydrochoerus hydrochaeris. The sequence goes on from PVLA01001236.1 coordinate 284,831, forward strand.
GATGGGAGAAAGATGATATAGGTCAACTGGGTCCACCCAGGCAGTCAGCTCTGCTATAGCCACACAGACACGAGCTCTGGCAACTGGGTCCACCCAGGCAGTCAGCTCTGCTGTAGCCACACAGACATGAGCTCTGGCAACTGGATTTAGAGGCTGGTTGGCTATTAAGTCAGACACCACCACCCACCCACCCTGTAAAGAGTGACAGAACATAAGCAGCATGGACAGGCTCTCCAGGGACCCCCACCTCTGTGGTGAAAGAGGCTGGCCTGACACACAGGGAGAGAGGCACATCTTCTGCTGGGTAGAGTTTCATTCAGTAATTAGCTGTGTCCCGGCAATTCCTGTGCCTGCTTTTCTGGGGAAGGAAGTCAGGTGCACTCTCTTAAGAATAGTGGCTCCCAAAGCCACCAACTGGATCATCCTGCTGACATTTTCATGTAAATTCCCACTCCTGCACCTGACCTATTTCTTCATAACCTACCCTTTAGTACCAGCCTTCTCACTCCTTAATGATGTCCTGTGTCACCCTGACTGGCAAACTTTCCATATCCTTAAGAATCCATTTGAGCCAAGTGTAGCGGCACATGTATAAACCCAGTACTTTAGGAGGCTAAGGAAGGAGGATCACAAGTTCAAACCCAGCCTAGGGAACTTGATGATGATGAGGAGGAGGAGGAGGAGGAAGAGGAGGATGATACAAAAAGGACTGTGTGAAAGCCCTGGGTTCAATCTCCAGTACTGAAAAAAAAAAAAAATCTGATCAATCTGCCTCTGAGCCTCTCCAGACTGTGGCTGCTTTTTGGCCAGCTTGGGTCCAAGTTTATCTAAGAGCCGTGGAGGAGAGGCAGAGTCTTAGCTGAGAATAGAAGAGTAAAGAGTGATGGCAGAGTCACCAAACAGCTCACTAATACAAAAATATCTTTCTCCTCCACCTCTTTTGTCCTTGGGTTTTGACTTTTGTTATTTTGGATTTTTAAAGTCGCGCAATTGACCGTCAGAAGCAGGGACTAGCAGGGCCTCCATCTTTAGACAGACAATTTAAAGTAGGTACAGAACACAAGTTTTGATACTTAAATAGCCTAAAATCTAAAATTTAATGAGCTTGTGACCAGAACACCTCAGATGACCTCACATAGCCTCAGTTTCCCCTGCTGAAAATGGAAAAAAACCCTCCCCCCAAGTTCATTGTGTTAAACGTCATGGTGATACACACAAAGCTGTCCACTCACTGGCTTGGCCCTTAGTAAATGCTCCCAAATGAGCCTGGACTATTACCTCTGACTTTTAGGCTAGTTTTTTTTTTTTTCCTTTTCTTTGAACTTGGCTCATTCCCAGTTGCTTCTCTATCCTTGAGATACCTCTGGGGTTGCTAGCCCACATCCCCTAAATGCAGTATTGCTACAGCCTCTTTCTGGTCACAGCGACTGAGTGACACAGCACTACAGCAGGACGCCAAGCTGATTTTCCTCCCCCCCATCCTGACTGCTTTGCTGGTCGTCTGTGCTTGTGGTGCTGCACGCTATGGTGTGAATCGAGTGTCCACAGTCTCACAGATTGGTTTCTGCAGATTAGTCCCTGCTTGGAACGAGCATGACCACTGAACTGGGACTCTTCCATATTGTCACAGGGTTCCCAGCTCTCAACAGACCCACCAGCCTGGCATGAGAGCCTCCTGCCTAGAATCTCCTCCTCCTTGTAGTAACCTTGACCTTGTGTTGCTTGACTGTTTTGGTGACCTTGATGATGGGGGGAGGAAGTGCTATCTTGACACTGGGATCTGGATGTCATGAGCCCTGTATGCATAGGCAGTAACCAGTTAACCACGTAATGGATTAACTCTTGAGTAGTTACTGTTGTGAGTGTGCTGCTGACCTGAACAAAAAGAGAGATTAATGTGTGGGGTAAACTGTTATCGTCTTTTTGTTGTTGTTGATCTGTTTTCCCTCTTTAATTCAATCATCCTACAACACTTATTGTTGCTCCATGTTTTGTGCCAGCAGCTCAAATACCCCAGCAGATGTTTCAGCATTTTTTCCCTGGACAAAGGGTAGAATAGAAGCAAACTCTATGATCCGCACTCCACCATGGGCCCAGGAGTGCCCCGGTCCAGCCAGGCACCAGTTAATCCAGAAAGCTATGTCAGGAAGCACCATTTACAGAGACAGAGCCCCCAGCACTCTCTCCTCCCACCGCCAGCACCATAACCCCTGGAACAAACGCTTTGATCCAACTTCAGGTGCCTCCAAGGGCCCCCAGCTCCTGGCAGCTCTGCCTTTCTCTGAGCTCCTACTTGACCAGCTGAGTCTACGATGCACTAAACAGATAGGATCCACCTGTGCTTTTATCCACCACCACCACCCCCCCCCCCCCGCCCTGGGCAGAAGGTGTCACCTCCATTCAACCAGAAACTAGTTGAAAAAATCTTGCTTTTTCCCATGCATTTTTCTCCCTTCATATTTTCCATTTCCATAAAATCATACAGAGAGCTCTGGGGGAGAGATGAGCCTCCACTACCGTGGCTCCACTCAGACCGGCATGACAATGGCCATCGTGACATGGTCTCTCGGGAGCCAGCTGGCCTCGGAAACCTGCAGGAACTTCATGGATTCCAGCCCCATGGCTGCTCCTGCCTAGTTGAATTGTAGATCACCCCATCCATCTTGGCTCCCACTCTCCTCTCACCCCTCCCCCAGTGTCTCACATGCTGTTAACAGTCTCCTCCCAGCCCCCTCCCAATGTCATTAGTGAGGCAGCAGAAATGGTCTTGGTCCCAGAGTGATTTCTTGTCATCTTTGTTCATTAATTCTCATCATGTCTTTGCTAAGCCATTAATAACTCTCCTTACATGTCCTACTGTTTATTGGGGGCTTCATGGCTTCATCCCAGCTCTTGTCTTCAGGATCTCAAAGAGTGAGTTGCTTGTCCTGTGGCCCCAATCCATGCCCTTTCTGTCTTCCACATCCCTGCCTGAGGACCATCGCAGTGGCCTGTGTGACCCCAACGTAAGATGCTCAGGGAACTGACCTCTCACTGCTCAGAAACCCCCTCTCTCATCCCAGAGAAAGGGAGATTTGCTGACCTCCTCTCTGCAGGACCTTTCAGATCTTAGAGCTGGTCACACACATGTGCTGGTGGGACCAAGGAGCCTAGGCCTCCTAACACACCTCTCTTACTGATGTCCTGGGGTGGTTTGGGCTGGGAGGCACGATGACACTTCTGTGGCTGGACAGCTTTGGCCTATCTACGTCAGCCCTCCAGGCAAGAGATTCACAAGAGCCTCTTCTGTCCTATTTCAGCCCGAGGAGTGGCAGAAAGAACACCCAGCTTCATGTATCCCCAGGGTACCTCAAGCAGTCAGATGGTGCTTCGCGGCATGGACCTCCTGCTGGAGTGCATCGCTTCTGGGGTGTATGTACAGTTTGCACCCCACTTCTATCCACCCTCCAGGAGGATGGGGTGGGAGTTTGTCTGTGCTTGTTCTTGCTGCCTTTGGGGTCATACCAGTAGTAAAGCAGGAAGGGAAGCTGACTAACAAGCAGGGAAGCCCCTAATGAGCAGACTTCTTAGCCATCTCTGTTTTACAAAATGAGGAAAGGAGGTGTTGGGCATCTGATGTGTGCAGTAGGGTCTCCTTGGAGCTTAGGCCCTTGGGGCCTCTGGCTGAGCATCCTCCTCTGAATAGGAAAGACCGTTTCTCAGAGAACCTGCATCCTCCTGGGCCCAGGTACTTTCAGAAACACCTGGTGTTCCAGGCTTGCTGGAGGCTAAAGGCTATGTTTAGTAAAGAGTCCTTTGCTTCCTGCTCTGTCTCTCTACCAGCCCAACACCAGACATTGCATGGTACAAGAAAGGTGGGGACCTTCCATCTGACAAAGCCAAGTTCGAGAACTTTAACAAGGCTCTGCGTATCACCAACGTCTCAGAGGAGGACTCGGGGGAGTATTTCTGTCTGGCCTCCAACAAGATGGGCAGTATCCGGCACACGATCTCGGTGAGAGTAAAGGGTACGTTGTGTGTATTTCTCATTATGATTATTTTGCCAACCCTAAACACCATGACCACCCTCCTCTCTGAGCATGGTTGGGGGGCAGACAGAACAAAGCGAATGCAATGCAGTGGTTGATGGGAACAGCAACCTGCCACAGGTATTGTCACCCTGGATATGAGGCTGTGCGTGCACACACACGTGTGTGTGTGTAAGGGAGTAGACAGTATTGTTCCACTTTGACCATCACCCAATCTTCCTTGGTGCCAGGGCTCCCTCTGCAGGTGAGTTTCACCCATGGCCCATCTGGATCATTCTCAGAGCCTTTTTTTTCCTTTCATTTTGCATCTTTGTCTGTGACCTGTTGTCCTAGCCTCGTGCTGTCTGTGTATGTGTGCATGGCATTGTGCTTCTTTTGAAGGATGGGGAGTCACCATGGCCCCAACTTTCTTTTAAATCACTTTCTTCCCCCAAAGCAGAGATGGCCCACCTGAGCTATTGCAAGCAGCAGGGCACCTGTCTTCATGGGTCCTGGTCCTGTGGGTGACTTGCATCACTTCTCCACCCAGGGGTGTTGGAGGATTGGAACAGTGACATCTAGGGCCAGAGCACAAGAACTTTCTTAGCACACAGTTGATTGGACCTGTGACCCTGGTTTCAGAACCACACACATTTTGGGGTTTCTAGCTTTTAGGGGAAGTCATGTAACAAGATGTTTGAGGATCTGATCCAAAAGATCCTTTTCTCAGAAAAATCCACGTAGCCATAAAATAATTAAAAGAGGAAACCAGCTCAGAACTGCCCTAAACAAAGTTCAGTGCTTGAAAAGATGAGTATGAGACCTTTTCTAGATGGTCTGATCTTGCAACAGTGGAAATCCTCAAGGAGCTACAGAGTGCCCCCAGTGCTGAGTGGACCCAGGACCTCTGAAGGCATTAGCTACTCCCCGCCCAAGCTGATACAGCAGGCTGGAGATGAGCCCCACCTCGTGGCTTTGTGCTTGATTTTTAAAAAGCCTTCAGAGGATTCTCCCGAGCTGCCCAGTTCTGTGGACTTGAGTAGACGGATGGGCATCTGCACAGCCACACCGGCCATGTGCAGGCTGGCCTGGGCCATTGCCATGAGGATGAGCCTGGGCGGGTACTGAGAGTCTGCTGCTGGACCTGGGCTCCTGCCTTCCTCCAGGGAGCCTATCTGGGTTGCCCTGCCTGCCTCATGCCAACTGACTCCCCACCTGTGCCTGCTTTGTCTTCTAGCTGCTCCCTACTGGTTGGATGAACCCAAGAATCTGATCTTGGCTCCTGGAGAAGATGGCAGGCTGGTGTGCAGAGCCAATGGGAACCCCAAACCCACTGTCCAGTGGATGGTGAATGGGGAGCCTTTACAGTGTAAGTAACAAGCTGCTGTCCTACCTGACTCTCCTCTCTGTCCTGTCAAAGGCTGCAGATCCCCATCACTGCCTGTGTGTACTAAGGGCAAGGAAGAGAAGACACCTTGGCTTCTGCCTGCCAGCATCTCACCTCTTTAGACGTTGCAAGAGATGGGGAACCTACCACCTCTTTGTATAAGAAAGAGCGGGAGGCCTGGAGACCTGTGCTTCTAGTTCCATGTTTAGAGGATTTGTGCTCCCTGGGGTTTTTCTTCAGTCTTTGCTCCCTGCTCCATAACAACTACAGAGTCCAACTGTAGGTCTGGGCCTGCAGCTGCACCTCTGAGGGTTTGGGCTCTAAGGAATGGCTGGCACTCATGGAGCTCTTAGTAACCCCTTGTCATTGGTTAACAAAGCCATCCTCTCTGATATGGGCAAGATAGGAGGCAGGGTTACGTGACAGTGTGAAAGATTATGGTTGGACATGAGGAAGAATTTTCCCACGAGAGCAGAGATACATAGGTGCAGGCACAAAGTCAGCGCAGACTTTGGGAAATTGTGCTTCTGCCCAGGTGGTCAGAATAGGGGACTCCACAGCCTCTTTCAGCTCATGGTCTTGGTCAGGTTTTCACATTATATTCTCTCTGTTTGCTTTTATCCCTTTTAATGTCCAGTCAGTACTTTCTGTGAAGAGTCAGAAGAAGTGTAAACAGTGAGATCAACCAAATGGGACAAAACATAGGCGAGATCTCAAAATCCAACCCCAGCGGCAGCTGATGGAAGAAGACAGTGAGGCAGGGTAGACAGAGGAGCTCGTACCATTTTAGACTTTTCTTGTGTGCCAGGCACGGTGCTAGCTACTGCACCCCGTCATCTCTCTGATCTCAAACACGAAAGCTGGGGAAAGGAGGCTCTAATTGGTGCAGTGAGTGACTGAGGCCATCTGGCTCAGAAGCCCTCACCCAGCCCAGCACAAGACTTACGTGGCCTGCCATGCCACCCGCAGGTCTCTATGTCCTGATAGGACTTTGCAGGTAGAGCAGGGCTTGCTGAGCTTCACAGCACGGTTAGGTAAGTGGGGTCCTGGAGGATCCCTGGAAAGGGCACCTTTTCTAAACGGGAGCATCTGAGGTGAGTGACTGGCAGGAAAGGGGCTGCCCTGAGGTTGCCAGGCAGGCCGACGGGCAGTCGAGTTGCTGGCATTGCTGTCTTCGTGTCTTTTGCTGAGTGGGGACCTGAGGCTGGGGATAAGGGTGCTGAGCACGTCTTCATTTACCTTCTGCTGATTCCGGTTCCGGGTGCAGACCTGCTGTCCGTGAAATGGCACCAGCAGCGCCAGACTCCTGCTTCCTCCTCTGAGCTCAGAGACAGAAATCTCCAGTGGCTCAAGAGAAAAGTGGCCTTCCTGTAGTTTTCTAAAAATGTTTATTTTTTACAGCACATATAGAATAGGGGGAGATGAGAATGATGTTTACCCATTTCTTAGGTGTGAGAAATGAGGAGCAGAAAGATTTATTGATTTGCCCCATAGTGACATGTAGACAGGAACAAGTCCCCACAGCTGTGCCCAGCCTGTGTCCTCTGCATCCCTGGCCAGCAGCATGCAGAGAGCTGCGGGTGGGCAACGCCCTTCGCCTCCCTGGAATAGGTTTCTAGGGAAGACTGGGAGCTTTGGCAAACAGGACTTGCAGTTTGTGTCAGGCACTGACTTACGGATTTAACTTTGTGTGTGCTTAAGGAAAGCTCTGCTCTGAGGATGGCGAGGCGGTGGGTTCTGTCCATTTTATGTTGCTTTATCCTTTTCAAAACGCATCTAAGTATATGAACCCTGGATTAAAATGATAATAGCACAATAATACAGGGTTGATGGATCTGTGCTAATTATTTCATAAATGAATAAATCTCAGGCTATTGTCACAAAATCCTTATGGGGTGATGCGTTATTCCCATTCTGCAGACCAAGAAATTGAAGCTTAAAGGGTCTGAATAATGCTGTAGGTGATGTGGTTAGGTTTTTTGTTTTCAAAGCTTATGTTTTTGTTTCCAGATCTTCTATTCTTAACCACAGCTGCCCAGCTGGGTTGAGCACAGATTTATGTTCCCCCTGGACAGACTGAGAAATGAACTCCAGAAGGGTCACAGGTCACAGTTTGACCAGTGATAAGACCAGAAGCTAGGTCCCACCCCATTCTGCCTCTTCCATAGCAGCCCCGGCACATTCTGGGTCCTAGCTGCGGCCCCAGCCCTTCACGCTGCCAAGCTCTGTTCCTCACCAGGAGTGTCTGTTCGTATCTCCAGCGGCACCACCCAACCCAAACCGTGAGGTGGCTGGCGACACTATTATCTTCCGGGACACGCAGATCAGCAGCAGGGCAGTGTATCAGTGCAACACCTCCAATGAGCACGGCTACCTGCTGGCCAACGCCTTCGTCAGCGTGCTGGGTGAGTCCTCCTGCTGCCCCTCCGCCCTCCCACAGTGCAGTCTCATCCTCTGGAGATTAGAAAGACTGGACAGGGGTGAGGGTATCAGGTTGGGGGAAAGCATGGACACTGAAGATGAGGCTCCTGGGAAGGACAGAGGACTTGAACCCCTTCCGACCAGATGAGCAGCATGAATTGCATCAGTGATTGGTCCCTTCCCTCCCCTGATACGAGACCACAAGTCTGACTCATGTGCTTGGTGTGCCCATGTTGACACCATGCTGTCCCCAGTGTCACCTGTGGGAAATGGCTGTGAATATGTTCACTGCACTGCCTGAGCACAGAGGGCTGTGGAGGGGCAGCTACTGAGCCTACAGGGTAATTGCGGGAAAACCTTTGCAAAGCTGGAGGGAATGTAAATATGGGTAAGGCAGACAGAAGGACAAACTTCCTCCCTCCTCGCCTAACCCTTAGAGCTTCTAGGAGAAAAGGTTGATGGGGAAAGGGTCTGGGTGCCTGGAAAGCTGCAGTTATGGAGGATGTGCAGAAATTAGACCAAAGAGTAAAGAATGGGAGGATGGAACTCCACACCCACTGTTAGCGCTCTGGGAATTTCAGACGTCCCACCTCGGATGCTGTCACCCCGGAACCAGCTCATTCGGGTGATCCTTTACAACCGGACACGGCTGGACTGCCCATTTTTTGGGTCTCCTATTCCCACCCTCCGATGGTAAGTCCCTGGAGACAGATCCTTCTCCAGGGGATCCTCTGACTCACCTTTCTGGTTCCCATCTGACCTGTCATAGTGCTCACTAAAACTTGGGACCCTTAAAGCATCAAACCTGGGAGGGAAGTGGCCAGTGATCTCAGTCAACCCCATCATTTTACACCGAGGCCCAGAGAGGGAGGGACTAAGGCCTGCCAGGGCCACCTAACGGTCGGTCAGAGGCGGACTCTGCAAGGCTTAGGACTCTGGATCCCAACCTGAGGCTCCTTCCACGGCCCCTGTGGTCTCCTTTGGGCTGGTCCTTTCTCAGTGTGCTGTGTTCTGCTGCTTTGTTGTGAGGTTTAAGAATGGGCAGGGAAGCAACCTGGATGGTGGCAACTACCATGTCTACGAGAATGGCAGCCTGGAAATTAAGATGATCCGCAAAGAGGACCAAGGCATCTATACCTGTGTTGCCACCAACATCCTAGGCAAGGCTGAAAACCAAGTCCGCCTGGAGGTCAAAGGTAAAGGACAGGGTTCATAGATAGGAGCTGCTGGGGCAGGCGGGGGCGGGGGGAGAAGGCTGCATTCACAGTTATTAGGCCCCTTTGAAAATGTCCCACCTAATCATGGGAGGGCTTCTTCGTGCGTTTGCATGTCCCCTGGGGCTGCCATCTGACCCAGGTGCTGGGAACACTGAGACAGCTTATTATCAGCCCAATCCAGATGGCCCCAGGAAGCTGCTGTCTATATCAGCTCCCACTACCACCTCTCAAATGATACCATAGCCCCAAGCCAGGAGGAAGCATTCCAGGAAGTATTTACTGTTTGATGACCACAGGATTATCCCCACATGCTACTTCTGCTACCTTCTGTGGCAGACCCATGCCCTCAAGGTCAGGCATGTCACTCGGTGTAGCCACATGGAGGTGGTGGGCGGAGGGCAGCCCAGTGGTGAGTTCCCTGGATGCCTGCACAGACCCCACCAGGATCTTCCGGATGCCCGAGGACCAGGTTGCCAAGAGGGGCACCACAGTGCAGCTGGAATGTCGCGTGAAGCACGACCCCTCGCTGAGACTCACCGTCTCCTGGCTGAAGGATGACGAGCCGCTCTACATCGGGAACAGGTTCCTGGCCTGCCTGTCCCTCCTCCTAGTGCTAGCGTCGGGGCCCTTTGGTTTCCCTTGCTCCTTGGTCATGCATGTCCCCAAGAAGTTACTGAGGAGAAGGTAGCAGCCATGGTGACTTCGCCCCCTTGGGACAGACTGTCCTCCTCACCTTATATCCTTCTCTCTCTTTCTCCCGTCAGATCCTGGCTGCTCTGTCCTCCACCTCGCTTCTCTTCATTTTCTCCCCTCTTCCCCAGTCTTTCACTCTTCGCTCTTTCTCTCCATCTCTCCCGTCCTCTGTTTCCTTCTGTCTCCATTTTCCTCCTGTGTGACCTCCCCGGAAGACCTGTGTACAGTACCTCTATTCTCCAGTAGAGGGAAGAGTTGACCCCACCCATCCCACCCAATAGAGTGTGCCACGTGTGGCTTTCAACTCTTGCCCCACCCTTGGCTGGACCCTCCCTTCCCCCAGACTCTGACTTCACTGATAGTTTTTCAAGTCCCCTCTGAGGGTTTCTGATGTGCAGTCAGACTTGAGCACCACTGGCTGAGCCTCCCTCCCAGTCCACAGCCGCTTTCTTCCCTCTGCATGCTGTGCCCCTGATGGGGTGAGTGCTCCCAGGCACCCTGCAGACCTTGCATCTCTCAGAGCATCAGTGGGGGCGTCCCCTAGGAGCAGCTGTGGCTTCCCATTCCCCCTGTGGGGGAAGAACACTGGATGATACCCAGCCCCCCACCCACGCTCTGCACCATGCTTCTACAGGATGAAGAAGGAAGATAACTCCCTGACCATTTTTGGCGTGGCAGAGCGAGACCAGGGTAGCTACACATGTGTGGCCAGCACCGAGCTGGACCAAGACCTGGCCAAGGCCCACCTCACCGTGCTAGGTAACTGCCACCACCCACACCAAGCACTGATGTCCCCTCCTCCCTGCTCCCCAGCAGCCAAAACAGCAGTAAGCTCCACATGGTCCCAAGGGCAGCGCCTGTGGTCAGCAATTGACCAGGCACAGTGACCTCCTGCCTTCTGGTCTCTGGGCTCAGGATTCCCTTCTCTGGTGTGTAATTAATTCCCCAGGCCCAACTCAAGCACACCAGAGCAGCAGAGTGAGGGGGAGGGGCTTCTTGCTGTGATCCTCTTTACCTCCCTTACAGCTAACTCTTCTAAGTCAGTTAACCCAATCCAGCACTAGAGCTAGGCCGAGTTTTCTATCTGTATTCCCAGCAACCCTTGCAAACCCTCCTCCACCTCCCATGCTGCTCCTCCTTCAATGTCCCATGCACTGGGCAAGCTGATGCCACTTCTCCTTGTCCTGTATCCAGGCTGGACTATAAACACTAAGTTGTCCCATGCCAAGGGGGAGATGGGCTGTCCCTGCCCTACCCTGTCCTCTTTCTGGGCATCCTACTGAGAATATGTGCCTTTGTCCCTCCTGCAGGGGAGGACAGAGATGGTGGCAGTTGGTGGACCCAGACACATAAAGATGGGAAGGAAACAGCCATGGCAGAGGCACAGACAGCCTGTGTGGTGGGAGGCTCCCTGCAGGGAGGGTGATGCTGTGCCAGGACTGCCTTGCCTGGGGGCAGCTGTCCAGTCCTGGCTGTCCATCCCCACCCTTCCAGCACCCCTCTGCCCTTGTAACCCGCTAATGTGCATAACCCGTCTTCCCTTTGCAGCTGATCAGGCCACTCCAACTAACCGTTTGGCTGCCCTGCCCAAAGGTAATTCCTACTAACCCCGGGCCCTGGCCAGTGGCCTCTCCAGGCACCTGGGGGTGGAGCCAGAGGATGAAGGTGCCACAGGAGAAGACTGCAGTCTGTGGGCCCCTGACAGCATCCTGCACACCCCACCACGTGGGACCCCCCTCTTGGGTGCCTGTGTCCACCTTCTCCTTGAGCTGGTGGTGGTGTGCTCTGCTCTGGGCTTCTTCTGTAGGCTGACCCCAGAAGTCCTTAGCTGACTCTTCATCCTGTCTCCTTATATTGGTCACATCACCCCTCTTTTGGTGGGGCCTGTTTGCCCCCTGCTTGGCCTCAGATCTCAGGAGACTCTGCTCCCTGGGATCTATAGAGCCATTGTTCACAGCCTCCCCACATCTGCTACTCTATGCATTTAGAGCTGCCCACACACACACCTACACAAAAGCCAGTGCATTCTCAGTAACTCACCTTGCATATCCTTCCATAACCAGCCAGAATATAGAAATAGCTATTTAGGGAGCTGAGGTATAGAAAAGTACCTTGGCTACCCCAGTAGTCAGTAGCTGGATGGCTTTACACCCAGGCCAGGATGGCAACTGTCCTCATGGAAGCAGGCAGTCCCAGGGGATCAGCGCTGCAGGAAGGTGCTGCCCTCTCCTGCCGGACCCCTCTCTAAATCTGTCTCCTCCCTGGCTGGTGATCCGGGTCTTCTCCCCATTTCCCTGGCCTTCTGCCATGCTCAGTGCTGCAGACTGTCCTGGGCCCTGGTCTCCTCACTCAGCCCTAGTACACAGAGCAGAAGGTGACTGACTATTAGGAGAGAAGGAGAGGAAATCCCACATTCTGCCACAGTTGTGCTGAAGAAGGAGGTAGCCTTTTCCACACACTGTTCTGAGGACGTCCGCAGAGACTGGAGAGTGCTCCCTGTTCTCTCTTCATGCTGTTGCTCTACATCTGTGACTTTCTTTAGGGTGGGGGTGGGATTTGGGGGCCCCTTAGAGGGAAAGGGGTGATTTCCGTGCCAGCCTCCACGGCAGGTTGGGATTGGATCCTGCTGGCAGTGGGGACCTACACCTACCAGGGAACTGTCCAGAGCTGGGCCGCCACTGGAGGGCTCGGCTCCAACTCAGGAGTCCTGCATGATGTCTTCCCCTCCTGCTGCCAGGACGGCCAGATCGACCCCGGGACCTGGAGCTCACTGACCTGGCGGAGCGGAGCGTGAGGCTCACCTGGATTCCAGGAGATGATAACAACAGCCCCATCACAGGTCAGCTCGGGGCCTGGGCTCCACAGCCAGGAAGGAGGCTGATAACAGCCTCCAGAGCTCCAGCCTTCCCTGTGGTCTTACCCCTCTTGCCCCACCTGGCATGTGCCCTTGCTGTTCCCCCTGATTCCTTTCTGTGCCTCTGTATGTCCTGAAGGAGATTATACAGATGGAAGGAAGCCAGGAAGGAAATGCTTTAAAGTGGGATAACCCAGCCCCAAAGTGACTCTGTCTCCATTGCCCGCACAGACTACATCGTCCAATTTGAAGAGGACCAATTCCAACCAGGCGTCTGGCATGACCATTCCAAATTCCCAGGCAGCGTTAACTCAGCTGTCCTCCAGCTGTCCCCCTATGTCAACTACCAGTTCCGGGTCATTGCCATCAATGAGGTCGGGAGCAGCCACCCCAGCCTCCCGTCCGAGCGGTACCGAACCAGCGGAGCACGTGAGTATTTGGGGGCACCAGAGACAGCTCAGAGCCAGGCACCCTGAGCTCCTGCTGAGTTCGTCCAGTTCCCAGCCATGTGAACTTGGACAAGGTGCCTCTCCAGGGCTCCATCCCACATCTGAGACAGAATGATAATCATGACATCTGTGTCCCAGGGCTACTGCAAGGACTCCATTTGAAAATGCATGGCGGGTGCTTACTGTGATGCCCAGCAGGTAGTGAGCACGCAGTAAATGTTAACTGCCACTTTTATTAGTCCTGATATTATTATTGGTTCTTGATTGTCTGCTGAAAAGGTGAGAGCTATGGCAAAGATGTGCAGTGGAAGTGTATAGTCCAGTGTTATATCAGATTCCTCCTCTTGGCATACTTGGGGAGTGTTAAGCTTTCTGAATCACAGCAACTCATCCAGAATGGAGATGCTCCCAAAAAAGATAGGAAATGCCAGGGATAAAGCAGTCTGATCTGAAACGTGTTTAGCGGATAATCCGTGAGGGGATAATCTGCATTGAGTTGGCTTATTGACCACCCACAGTATGGAAAGCCTCATGATAAATGCTGTCTAGTAAGAGATTAAAACTGAAAGGAAATTAGCTCTGCTTTGGGAGTTTTAGTCTTAGCTAGCAAGGCATATCAGGCACATGAGAAAAAGGGCGTTCGGGACATGTAGAAGCTGAGAAAAGCCAGAGCATAGAAAGGACCAGCCTGGGGGAAGAAGGTGGTCCCTTATTGTCCCCTGGAAAGGCACACACTGGACTTCAGCTTTGTATCTGTTTGGGTTCCAGCGCCAGAGTCCAATCCCAGTGATGTGAAGGGAGAGGGGACCAGGAAGAACAACATGGAGATCACGTGGACGGTAGGAGGCGCTCCGCACCCAGCCCACGCTCCCGAGTCCTCTCTCCTAACACCCTGGGCCACCGGGCAGGCCACCGGGCAGCCACTGGATGGGCCAGCTTTGTAGCTGCTTTTGGTAGCTGCCCTTCTCTGAGTTGGGCATTCAGAAACCAAACAGGATGTGTGTTCAGGAACAGATATCAGAGATGACAGAAATAGAAGTAACCAAATCCGGTCTAGCAGAGCTTACAGAGAATGCCAGTAAAATAAAAGGAACTGCTTTTGAAGGAGGAGGGACTCAGGTTGGACATTAGGGAAGAGCTGGGAGAAAGCCAGCCCTGTGCTCTGGTGTGCCCCGTGGTCTTTGCAGTAGAGTTGGTGGAAGTGTCTGGGACCTGTTCAGGGTAGGCCCTTCCTTGTTAGTCACAGGGTGTCTAGATAACATGAGGGCTGCCTCCCAGCTGGGAGGGTCAAATCCCTTCTTCATTGGCTACATTTTCCAAACCAGAAGTGGGCTGCACGATCTCCAAATGACTTTTTTTCCAAACTGCTTCCGAGTCTGGGAGATACAAAGGCAGCCACCGACATACTAAGTTTCTAAGCTGCAGCCCCAAGGATTGGAAATCAGGAGGTGGGAGATGCTTGGAGTCACTGCCATCCCTGTCTCTCTGAGGGCCTGGTCTCCAGCCACACACAGTAACAGCTCCAGGCTGAACCCAGGTTCAGGACATAGGGCCTCCACCTCTGCCTACTGGGCTCCGGCAGTGTGATTGCTGGGCAGGTTCTTAGTGCATAAAGAAAAGGCTTCCACACCTTAAAGGATCCTGATCTTTTGGGAACTGTGAGACAGACCCACATGAACTGGGTAGAACTAATGTCAGGAATTTTGGGCTCATCAGCAGACAGTGTGCCAAAATAAAGCCAAAAACCATCCTTTGCTAACTTTGGAAAAGACCAGCTCACTGTCTGGCTTTTGTTGTGCTGCTCTTGTCCTAGAAAGGGGCACTTGCTGAAAATAAAGCCTTCGCTTCCTTTCTACTGACACATGTGGGTGTCTCGGATAAAGCTTTAGTTACGGAAACCGTACATGCTGGGAGGCGGAGGCAGGAGGATCACTATGAGTTTGAGGCCAACCTGGGCTCCATAGGGGGTTCAAGGCCAATTTGAACTGCATAGCGAGACCCTGTCTCAAAAAACAAATAAATAAACCTCTCCACTCCAGGCTTTGGGAGCCTTTCGGGGTGGGGGATGAAGCCCTTCCCTCGCTGTGTGAGGAGCTGGCCAGTGTTGGACAGGCTTGGGGCGGATAGGAGACTTGGCACAGAAAGAGAGGGTGATAGTGGACTCATTTCCTCACACCCTTTACCCTGCCTGTCTGTCTGTGTGTCCCTGTCTGTGTGTCCCTGTGCAGCCCATGAATGCCACTTCCGCCTTTGGACCCAACCTGCGCTACATTGTCAAGTGGAGGCGGAGAGAGACCCGAGAGACGTGGAACAACGTGACGGTGTGGGGCTCCCGCTATGTGGTGGGGCAGACCCCTGTCTACGTGCCCTATGAGATCCGGGTCCAGGCGGAGAATGACTTCGGGAAGGGCCCAGAGCCCGACACTGTCATTGGTTACTCCGGAGAAGATTGTGAGTACCTGCTTGTCCCCTCCTCCCCAGCAGAACCCTGCAGCCAGGCTACGCAAGGCCACTCGCAGGCCAGAACCTCAAAGAGGGTCAAGGGAGCGCAGCTGGTTCCCAAAAAGAGAAGCACCCTGCAATGACTTGCAGTGTGCAGGGGAGCAAGGGTCATCCGACACAAGCTAGGATCACTGAATATTGTCACTGTCCAATGCTCACGCTCTGTACTTGTGAAAACTGAAGCCAGTAACTATGATAGCAACCATCAGGCTTAGAAACAGTGCCCAGGTCTCTAGATCCCAAGCCAAGCACCTTTAGAAAGCCTCTTTCTATCCACTCCTAAGAGCTGTCTGTCACTCAACACCTCAAGGAAGCTGGGCCAAAGGCTGAATTCCTCCTGCGGGCAGCCACAAGCTCTAAGCTATGTGGAGGTCTCCAGAGCAGCCACCTGTCAGCATTCCGAGTGCTGCTCCCAGCCTTGGAACTGAGCATAAAAAGAGTTCTTTGGAGATGGCAGGGATAAAGCAAAGTGGTAAACGTGTCTGTGGCAGTGTGTGCCCGGCTGCCCAGAGGGTGGCAGCTTCTCTGTGCCCAGCACTCAGTCCACAGGCTCCTGAGCAAAGCAGGTCAGAAGAGTCCCTTCCTGGCTCAGGGCACCCCTGGCCCCATTAGGTCTGTACCAATCCAAGAAGAGAGTGTGGCAGTGGAGGGGAGCAGAAGGAAGAGAAGAGGGAGCGGCCTGGGGAAAGTGGATTCAGAAGGGGCAGTGCTGGTCCCCGAGTAGGGCCAGAGGTAGCAGACGTGAAGGCCGAGCCCCTAGGTGACCAAGGGCTGGACTCACTGGGGATGAGACAAGGGGTCCATCCCACTGCCCACCTCTACTTCCAGGTAGGGGTCCAGTGGGAATGCTGGATGGTAAGTGTGCAAAGGGGTTCCTGGCCGTGGGCTTCCTGGACCACCCCAGTTTCCCGTCTGCTGTGGGGCCTGTGCTCTGGTGGATTAGAGAGCAGAGCAGCCACGCTTCTGGAGCACCTCAGAGAATGGAGGAGGGGATGCTTCTCTCTTCCCAGGGGTTTGCAGGCTCAGACTCACTTCCCAAGTGAGGTTAGAGCATCCCCAGTCTGTAATGCTTCCTGCTGACAGAACACAGGTGACACTCAGAAGGGACCATTGACAGTGTGTGGACAGGGTTAGGGGGCACACGGCAAGGCACATGAACCTCCTCAAGGCTGGCAGCCGACACGGCGCTCTGAGCTTGGGTGGCCAGGGAGGGAGACAGCACCCTGGCCTTGAGGATCACTCTATGGAGTACGGGCTTGGCTGGAAGAGTGCCAGGCTCTCAGTCTGCAGCCCAGCAAAGAGAAAGCCAGGGGGACTCCCAGGAGCGAGGGAGTCAGCAGATGAGGTCTAGAGAGGGTGGCTGACCAGGTCACAGGGTAGGTGGGGGAGGGTGGAGAGTGGACAGGACACAGGCCCCTCTTGCCTGCACTGTTGCCCTCTTGCCCTGAGCTTCCTCCATTTCTCTAAGTGTAGTCTGACAGAGGAGACGTAGCCCTGCCCCGCTGCAGTCTCCAGCCTCCAGTGGGATGGGGCAGGCAGCACAGAACCTGTCAGGGGGGATGGGGGAGCCAAGAGCCAGCCCTGCCTTTTAACCCACTCTCTGCCAACACATTGCAGATCCCCGGGCTGCGCCCACCGACGTTAAGGTCCGGGTCTTGAACAGCACAGCCATCGGCCTGCAGTGGAACCGAGTCTACTCCGACACGGTCCAGGGCCTGCTCCGGGAGTACCGAGTGAGGAGGCCACTCCCAATTCCCTAACAGCCTTGCACGCTAACCAAGGCGAGGGCTAGCAGAGATGGGGCGCAGGGCACTAGGCAAAATTATTGGATCCACAGTTGATTCAAGGTGATGTCTAGGATGCGCTGTTCAAACATTGCCCACAAGAAAATATGTATACAGTCATGGGTCACCGAATACCAGGGGCGTGTCCTGGGAAATGGTCAGTAGGCAGTCTGGTCACTGCGCCAGCATCAGTGTGTGCTGGCACAAACTTCCCTGGTGTAAATCTGTCACTCAGGGCGGCCTCTCAAGGCAGTCAAAGAACACATTAAACACAAGCTCTGTGCAGCTGTTGCCGGTATAACACAGCATACTGTGGTACAGGAAAGGCTTTTTAGAGAAGGATTAAAAAGCATAAACTAATGAGGAAAAAGTGCACTATAGTAAATACATAACCCCACTCAATGGTTGTTTATTACCTTTACTAAATACTGTGAACTACACAGAATGGTAAGTGCCGCACTGTGACGGGCCTGGCCCTGCAGTGGGTTTGTTTATGCTGGCATCGTCACAGATGGGAGTGATGCATTGCAGTGTGACGTTCTGATGGCTGTGATGTCACCAGGAGACAGGACTTTTTCAGCCCCGCTATAATCTTCTGTGTGGCTCATGACTGTGTAGTATCCTCACACTCTCATAAGTCTTGCAAAAGAACTGCTGGGAGATTCAGCTCAGCAGAAAGCCCCGTGAAAAGTGGTGGGCTTGGGCTGACGTGGTGCGGCACATGTGTTCGTCATATGTGCAGTGTTAAAACTCCAGTTTGCTCCACCTCTACGCCCAAGGCCCTGCTGGACTGTTTGCCTCCCCAGTGGCTCCTAAAAACCACCACTCACAGGCAGAGCCACTGAAAGAGTGCAAGCATCTGCCCCGTGGCCACAGCCAAGTCAGGGTTCTGCAGCAGGTGGGGAAATCGAGGCCTTTGCCTTCTGGTTCTGCCCAGGCTCCTGCCTTTGAAACGGTACACAGAGATGGGAGAGAAAACCCAGGGTTTGCAAAGCTCTCCCTGTATTTCAAGTGGACTGGCAAGGACGAGAAGCTGTAACCCTGGGTCTCTGGCCTCAGAGGTCATCGGGAGGTGGCTGATGGTGAAAGGGGTCAGTCTCCTCTTGGAAAACGACTTTGGAATAGGAGAAGGAAGGCGCTCAAGTGAGCGCCTGCCCAGCAGCTGACTTGTGCCCTTTGCCTGTTGCCTGGGTCTTTTTCTGGCTAACGCCCCCATCGGGTCCCCTTGGTCTGGACTTCTTCCTTACTTTGCTCTGGGCAGCATGGGTGACACTGCTGTGACAGCCTGACCTATGGCTTCCTTCCCACCGCTAATTACCTCCACTGCACCCTGTGATACTACCACCTTCCATAGCCATCCTGTCCCACCCAAAGTCTGCCACCATGCGGCCCCACACCCCTCTGACTCGGACGTGTGACTGTCCCTTGGATATGTGTCTGTCTCATCTTTAAAGGTCTTCAAACAATAGGAAAAGAAACCGTTTGGCTTCAAAGGATTAAACCAGCCTTTGCTCCCATCCAGACTTCCTGGGGTAACCTGCTCCTTGTCAACACCTGTCTGCTGCCAACCTAAACCATACTAATCAACTCAAGGTGATGCGGTCTTTGAGCCTAGAGCAGGACTTTTCATGCTGGACTCCCTGGCTCCTGCTGGTGTTTCCAGCCTGGACTCCTTGTGCAGCATGTTACCCAGCTTGGAAATAAATCTTACGATGCATGGGCAGCTCAGATCTAAATGTGCCCAAAGAGGTGGCCATGGCTCTGCAAATGAGTGAAACCACAGCCCTATTTCTCATTCAGCATAAATTCATATTCACCAATGGCTAATGAGGGGGGAACTCCAAGGCTGCTCCCCCGGCCCTGTGTGGAACCGATGAGGCCATTTGGGACTTGGAGCCTGTAGTGAAAAAAGGAAGACCGGTCACTGCCACCACCACTAACCACTAACCCGATGTGCCGCCCAACCCCTCACCAGCCTGCCTCTTCCCAAAGGCCTACTACTGGAGGGAAAGCAGCTTGCTGAAGAACCTGTGGGTGTCTCAGAAGAGACAGCAAGCCAGTTTCCCCAGTGACCGCACTCGGGGCGTGGTGGGCCGCCTCTTCCCCTACAGCAACTACAAGCTGGAGATGGTTGTGGTCAATGGGAGAGGTGATGGGCCCCGCAGTGAGACCAAGGAGTTCACCACCCCGGAAGGAGGTAGGTGTGACCTGTGGTTCTGCCGGGTGGGCAGAACAAGGGTAGCACATGCTGGTGGGCCTGGAGCAGCCCCAGTGTGGCTTGGCACGAGCAGCACGCAGTGACCTCTGTGTGGCCTCAAAGAGCTGATGACCTGCAGGCTGAGCGGCCCACCATTGTCACAGAGTTCTCCATCACCAAGGTGGCCTGTCCTGGCAGGAGGTTGTATCTCAAGAGAAGCCATGTGCAGTCTGCTGGTGGGATTCCAGATGGGCTACACAGACTGACCCAAGAGACTGCAGAGCCCGGGCTGGCCCGACACTGTCCCAACCTCCTGGATGTCTGCCAGCTCCTAAGACCTCAGCAGTTCTCTCCCCACATCACCAAGCAGCGCCCGTGGAGTCAGCCTGCGTGGGGGGCTCTACTTCTCCCCCACCCACACACAAGCATGTGTGTTGACCTAGTCCAGGGTGCAGATATCTGCAAAGTTTGGGTCAACTCTGCTCTTTCCAGGTCTCTCTTAGCTACTTTGCATTTGCTTTGACTTCTGTTTCTCCTCCTCCCTCCTTCATCATTAACTCTTCATTTTTCCTTTTCGCCAACCTCCTTTGTCTACTCCTGTGTTATTCTTCATGTTTATTTTATCCCCATCTTTCCCTGCTCCTCAATTTGATTTTCATCATCAGCCCCTCCCCATCACTCCTGCTCCCCATTCCAGGTGCTCCCCCTGATTTCTTCCTCCTCCCCTGAACTCGGCATGTTCTGCTCAGAAGCCTGGGCCCGCTGTCCGGACCCAGGGGTGAGAATCTTGGAGGATTTGAAAGACAGCTGCAGTGGGTTCCCACCTAGGGGTGCTCTGCTGGGCTGGTGTGGGTTCCCACCTAGGGGTGCTCTGCTGGGCTGGTGTGGGTTCCCACCTAGGGGTGCTCTGCTGGGCTGGTGTGGGTTCCCACCTAGGGGTGCTCTGCTGGGTTAGAGGCACCTTTGCAGGACTGGAGCCTGACATCTGGCAGTGTGATTGCTGGAGGAAAACTTGGTCTACTTCTTCCCCTACTTCAATAACAAAGTCTAAACTAGACCAGGCATCACAGCCAAGAGGATTTCCAGGGTGGGGCAGTGGGCTCCACCATCCGTCTCCCTCCAGGTTCTGCCTCAGCAGCTGTCCCACGTGAGGTCCATGCCTTCATCCTGTGCTTTCTTTTCTGTGTTTTCCTTGTCTTCCCTGCCCTCCTTTCCCTCATGTCCCCTGCTCTCTCCTCCTTCCCCAAGTACCCAGTGCCCCCAGGCGTTTCCGAGTCCGGCAGCCCAACCTGGAGACAATCAACCTGGAGTGGGACCATCCGGAACACCCCAACGGGATCCTGACTGGATACACCCTCAAATACGTGGCCTGTATGTCCTGCCCCTCGTGTTCTCTGAGATGATCTGAGAAACCCCGTATTCTCCCCACCTATACCAAGAAAGTGAGGTAGAAAGATGGAGGAATGGAGGGGACAAGGAAAAGATGCCCACAGGGTCACCAGAGCCGGTCCCCACTCTTGCACACAGCCTAGGTGGTAGGGCACTCCTAGTCTGACAGGTAGGGTGCAAGAAACACTTTTCTAGTAAGGGCGACAACCTGGCCTTAGGAATCTTAGTCCCCAGTGGCTCCAGGTCCAGGAGAGAAGAAAGTTGCTCATCCAGTGGAGCAGACAGTGTGTGCAGACAGCCAGGGGACATCT
Organism: Hydrochoerus hydrochaeris; assembly: GCA_004027455.1. Lineage (NCBI taxonomy): Eukaryota > Metazoa > Chordata > Mammalia > Rodentia > Hydrochaeridae > Hydrochoerus > Hydrochoerus hydrochaeris. The sequence goes on from PVLA01001236.1 coordinate 306,042, forward strand.
TAAGAAAGTGTCATTTGTGTAAGATGGCTGTGTGTGGAACAGCCCAGCAACTTTGGAGCGACTCAAATCAGGGGCCTGGAGCAGAAAGACCTGGCCTTGGGATCTCAGCATCACCATGCAGGTGTCATTACACAGGAAAATCACCAAGACTCCTAGTGTATGCAGTGTTGTGCCTCACTGAGGAACTCAGAGGGCCAGTGTTGTACTATTAAAAGTTTCAATAGCCACCCATGTGTTTATGTGCTATTCTGAATCTACCTCTGGGCCTGACTCCTCTGCCTTGGAGGCATCTTGACTATGCCATTTGCAAGAGGCATTAACAGTCAGAAGCCCTAGTGTGTTTGCCTCACTTCTGTTTGAGTAGCGGGAGAGGGAAGATTTGTCAGCCCTGTGACTTTGTAGCAAGCTGGAGACAATGGGCTTGAGAAGAAGCACTGGCCCCAAGGTGGTGAACAAAGAGCAGAGAGGGAGCAAGAACCAAGCCTCTGCCTGCCAAACCAGCCTGGAAGGTCACCAGCAGGGGCCACCATTCCCTTTGCAGAGAGTCAGGAAGGTGTTCTTCCAGCTCCAGATTAAAGAACCCATCAGGCAAACACTGCTAAATTTCTGTCCCACTCCCCTCTCTCTCTCCAGTTAATGGAACCAAGCTGGGAAAACAGATGGTGGAAAACTTCTCTCCCAACCAAACCAAGTTCTCCATGCAGAGATCGGACCCTGTGTCACGCTACCGCTTTACCCTCAGCGCCAGGACACAGGTGGGCTCCGGAGAAGCAGCTACTGAGGAGTCTCCAGCACCTCCCAATGAAGGTAGGTCCATGGGGGACCCCAGGGCTGAAAGGCCGCAGCTCATTTAGTTACCAGAGAAGCACAGTGAGAGCTGGGCCTGGCCCTCCGTGATGGAGAGGGCCTGAGGCTGTAGGTTCTTGAGCCCCTGACCGAGCCAGCCTGTCCCCTTGCTGAGACAGAAGTGCAGTGCTATATCTGGAGAACTTGGATCTCACCAGACCTGGGCCCCCATGTTACCTCGAAATGCTCAGCTGTCTACCATTGACCTTCTTACCTTCTTGCGGGGGAGTAAGGAGAAAAGAGGAAAGAGAAGGAGGCAAGGGAAACTTTATTGAAAGTAAATATGCTGGTAACCCCCAAAGAGCAGTGAAACTTCTCACCCCGAGAGGGAAGCAGGAATATGGCTGGGAATGCCCCGTGGGCACTCAGGACAACCCTTCTGTTCCCAAGGGTGCATGAGGCCAGGACGTAGGGGAAGCTGATTGCCCAGATTGTGAGTAGAATAGGGAATGTTCCTCCTTGCACCCTGAATTGGACGAAGTTTCAGGCTGCAGAGAGAAAAGGGGCTGGGAAACAGCGCTCTGCCAAGGCAGGTTTAGAAAGAACAGCTGGGCTTATCTCCTGGGGTCCCGGTGTGCTCCTTCCTTGCAGCAGTGTCCCCTGTCAGAGCTGCAGTGCCCTAGAACGCCACTAGGGAGCGCTCCAGGTTCACCCATACACAGACTTCCATGGGAACCTTCCATGTGTGCAAGACTGCAAAAAACTCAGTATTAACAGACCCACTGTGAAAAGACAGAGACCCTTCTGCCTCTCCAGAGGTGCAGTGATCTATGCAACATTCATTTCCTGGATACTCACATGGTGCACTGCACCAGAAACGAGGGACACAAAAGTTCACACAGTGAAGAGACAGCCAAAAGAGTATCTAATTGTCTGCCAAGTGACGGGAGTGCAGTGGCCAGCCAGAGGAATGCTATATGCTCTGCAAGGAGGGACCCAAAGAGAGGCAGTGCGCTTAGGCATCCCCTGGACTGACAGGTTATCGTGTCTACCACTGTCCGACGAAGGCTCGGGTCCCACAGCCTAGCCCTGACGTGGAGGTTGTCTCCTGAGCAACTCCCCACCACCATCCCAGGAGGTCATGGTGCCTCCTGCTGTGCAGCCCTGGCCAAGGCTTCCCACGCCCTGTACCCCTCTCCGTGCTGAGGTGGGCGAGAGGTGCTGGGCAGAAGCCAGAGAAGGACTGTTATTTTCTCTGTGTCCCTCTCTGCTCTTCTCTTTGTTGTTTTGTTTTGTTTTGTTTTGTACTGGAAATTGAACTCATGACCTTGTGCTTGCCAGGCAGGCACTTATGCCACTGAGCTAAATATCCGGCTTTCTCTGGTCTTATGAATCAGGAAATACAAGCTCCCTTCCTGGTGTACTCTTAGAAACACACATACACCCCAGGCACTCAGGAAGTTCATTAGGGTGGAGGGACTTTAGGTAAGTGACTGATACAGGCTTTTCCCAAAGGCCAGTCCCTGAGGCACTTTCTCTTTTTTTTTTTTTTTTTAATTGGTACCGGGGATTGAACTCACAATGAGGTGCTTGCAAGGCAGGAACCTATGCCGCTGAGCTAAATCCCCAGGCCCCTGAGGCACTTTCTCAACAGAGGGCCTCTTCCCACCCGTGCAGGACAGCAAACAAAACACCATTGTCCAGCTCCAGTGACCACCAGAGGGAAAAGTCTGCAGCGCCAGGAGACAAAAGAACAAAGAGAGATTTTCTTCTCAACCTACAGATCTGCAGCAAATTCAGGGATTTGTTTTTGAGCTTTCTGTCCACACTTGGGTTTCTAATTTCATAAGGAATAGGTAGTAGGAAATACTGGAACACTTGAAGGTCAGGTCAGTCCCCATGCTTTGCAAGACTGACGTGGAGTTCAGGAGTCAGGTGACGCTAGCCACATGTGGTCCCCCTCACCTGTCTGCTCCAACAGCACCTTCCTGCAAAGGCTCAGGAACCACCCTCTTGACTGGCGTTGTCCTCCACCACCTACATCTTGCATATTTTATTCCTCACATCCAGAGGACCACCCGGCCCAGCCAGGGTGGAAGAAGAATTGGGCACACAGCATTCTGGGTGGTCTGTCCCTGCTGCTACCTCTTAGGTGACTCCTTGAATATGGGGCAAACACAGGTTATATTAGAAAAGTCTTCAAGACCCAGGTGTAAAGGTAGGTTGCTGCCTGACTCCAGGAGGGTCGACCATCACCCTGAGTGTCAGTTGACACCCACAAGGCAGCAACCAGTGCCTGGGCACACATCCGGGCCAGGTATGCCCCAGGCCTTCTCCACCTGCGTATCCTGTGGTTTCACCTGTGCTCTGTTCTCTCTTCTTTCTCTCATCCTCCTTCCCTCTCTCTGGTCATCTTGGGTGCTGTGTCTGAAGCTACTCCAACCGCAGGTACCGTACCAACAGCGAAGGTAACGGGCATGGCATGGGGCAGCACAGGTAGAGGACAGCCAGGGTGGAGCAGGAGGGAGAGGCTTGGGCCAAAAGCATGCTCCAGACTCACCCTTTCAGTGGTGGGAAGCCCGACCTGCACGGAGTGGGTGTGTGCAGCACAGAGCAGAGAAGAGCAAGAGTGCTCCGTTCATTTAATACTTGTCCCCTCCTGAGAAGGAGAGTGGCTTGGTAGGGGTCCCCCTGGGCTCCTGGCCTGCTCTCTGGTGTTGCAACTTTTCCTGAAGCTGAGTGGTTACTTCCTGTATACAGCCTGAGCCTTCCTGAGCTTGCCAGCCCAGAACACAGAGCTGGCCCTAGGAGGCCTGCTGGAACAGGGGCAGCTGGCTCCAGGTCAGGCCACCATGCCCTGAAAGGGTGAGTGCGCTATGCATGCCAGCTGTGCATCCTGCATGGGGGCCCCAGCACCAGATCTGCCAGCTGCCATGGGCTCTGGCCAGTGAGAACAAGCATGCATGTCCATGGGTAGGACCAGGTGCTCCAGAACCTGGAATCTCAGGGTGCACTGTGGACAGATGGTCCCCGCCGTCCCCTGCGGTTCTCAGTCTTTAGCATTAACAAGTCTCCACTCTCCAGGTCTGAGCAGAAGAGCTACCATAGAAACCAGGGGCTGGGCAGGCAGGTCCTGGCTTAGGAGCTGACCTGCTTACCATGTTCTTCTGTAGCCCTTGTATTGTGGGTTTAAGGACCATCAAAGGTGTCTGTCACTACAGACACCTTGTCCGTAATCTAGAAAAGTGATGCAGGTTCCTTTCCTGGCCTTTCTCTGAGCTGAATTGTTTCAGGTGGGAAACAAACCCAGGGTCTGCTGGTGGTGCAGGGGCCGTGAACAGAGGCTCACCACTGCCTACCTAAGTAAGCTGCAGGTCAGGGGAAAGCTGAGCAGCAGCTGAGGACTTGAGGTTCGGCACTGGGAGAGGGTGCCACCCTGCCTGGTTTGGTTTCCTCCCCGCCTTCGCTCATTTATCTCCCGCCACCTTTCTAAGTTTGATTCTATTTCTGTTGCACACCTCGCTTCCTTGAGTTTGCATATGTTTTGCCAGATCTGTAGGTGGTACACAGCCTTGTCTTTTCCTCCAGCACCCTCTTCACCCCCTCCACCCCCAATAACCCGGGCCAGCCAGGGCCCAGGGACCCCTCACTGGTCTGCACACCACTGCTCGAACCCGAGAGATTGTCCAGGGCCAGGGAACTAGGGAAAAAGCAATCCTTGTGCTAGAGGCTCTCCTGATTTTCTGATTCAAGTTCCTATGAGTCTGTCCTGCGACTATTATAGCAGATGCTCAGGGCAGCCTAAGGGGGGACCCGGCCACATCAGCTCAACACTCATTGGTCAAGCAGCTCCTTGTCCACCTCCCCCATTCTGGCACATTGGGACCCAACACAGGTGGGTCCAGCGGCAGGGAGCCTGGCTTGGTCAGTGGGCATCTGTGCCACCCTGTGCTGCCCTCTCAGGAATGGCAACTGTGAGAGAGCTGAGAGGTGTCATTCCAAACACCCCATTCCTACTTCTTTAGAAAAGATCCAAACTCATCATGTTCTACAGATCTCAGGGTCTCTGACAACCAATCAAGTGTGTTTGCAAGGCTCCAGCTTCCACCTACCAGGCTGGTGGAGGTAGACTGCACTTTTTTGGACAGGAGATGTGCTGATAATATCAGATGTTGTTGGCTTCGCATGCATGAGAACCTTCTGTACGGTCCGTAGGTGCCAGCAACGGAGCTCAGGTTGTGTGTTTGTGACGTGAGCCCGGCATCCAGCCCACTGCTTGCCTCCCGCTCATCCTTTCCAAAGCTGGGCCCTTTTCCCCTAAACTGATCTGTCCATATCTTCCCAGTGAAGATAATCCCTCACATCCACCTGTATCTGCAGGCTGTTCGGATTGCTGCCCATCTGTCTGACAATCTGTGATTTGGCCAGGGTGGATTATACACCATGTGGACGTTTTTGGACTGAGCATTCCACCTTGGAATGTCTGGAAACTTCTGTCCTCAGCTTTGACTCAGCTCAGATCTGCAAATGCTTGGTGGGCTCTTGATGGGTGCTCAGCTCCGTGGCAAGTTTTGGAGATGGAAATGAATGAGAGGTGTCATCTCCATGGTTTTCTCCATCTCTTACACCCTCCTCCAGTAGGGAATCCTTGGCCAAGGCTGGGTACCTTCCAGTGGGCATGTGGCCTCCCATGGGCCTGACAGTGCCTTCGCTGTGGCAGGGCCCTGGGCTTCGAGCCCCGGCTTGTCCTAGATACCCCTTAGGTAATGAGGGCCCCTGTACCATCTTTTTGCAGGCTGGTGGTCTCCACTGAGCACTGACCAGGGTTGCCAAGCCCAGATTTTCTGCTGTGGCTGGAAATGACACCCTCACCCAGGGACGTGGCCCCCTCCAGGTCTTATTGACCTTCTTCTTCATTCCCACAACTCAGCCTAGGGGCTGAAATGATCTCTGTGTCCTTGGGCCCCAGTGGGAGATGGGGACAGCTGTCTGTTCTCTGACAGCTCCCACTCCCGACCCTGTGGTGCCTTCTCTCAGGCCTTTCCTTCTTGCCTCAGTCCTCTCTAGATCAGAGACCCATTAATTCATCAGACCTCAGCCAGCTGAGGCTCTGTCCTCCACAGTAACTGATGGTGAGCACCCTGGGAGGCCACCTAGACAGTGACTCCGTTCCTCTCTCCCTTTTCACTGTTGCTCTGACTTCTGCCATTGAGCTGGAGGGAAAGAAGCTAGGCAGCTACCACCAGAAAGAACCGCTTTCTTCCCACACACTTGGCAGAAGTGGCCGTGAGTGGTGGGGACAAGGTGGTCTGGAAACACTGCCAGAGTCGCTTCACATTCTTGTCTGATTAGCATTGCCAAGTGAGGAACACACTCTATCTAGCCCAGTGATGGCGAAGCCTTTAGAGACTGAGTGCTCAAACTGCAACCCAGAACCTACTTATGTATTGCAAAGTGCCAACACTGCCCCTGTGTGCACTGTTATCCAGTGATTGGCTGCTAGGGTGGTGCTAGGTGGCTTGGCTAGCATGCCCTGCCCACGAGAAGGCCACATGCTTAGGTTCGCCACCACTGCATCTCTCCTCTCTCCACACCTCCGGGAAGCACCCAGGCCCTATGCAAGGGGCCAGGTATAGATATGGGTATCTCTGCTTGCATGAGGGCCAAGGGCTGTGTGAAAGTGTGTATAGCTCTGAGGCCAGGTGACTTGGATCTGGGGACCTGGGAATGTACAACCCCTAGAAATGGGAGAAAGGAAGCCCAAGACCTGAACCAGGGAGTGATTTCTAATGATGCATTTAGACAATCATGGGAAGGGCCTCAGTGAGCATTTCATCTGCCAGTAATTATTAGAAATATACTGCTGATACGGGGCTAAATTGGAGCAGTCCTGCTCTGATGGACAAGCAGCCTCTCCCAGGTTGGCTCCTCCCAGCAGCACTGAGCAGCAGGAGGAGCCATGGGTGTTTAGGACAGTGGTGCAGCATGGTCCAGGCCTGAGGAGCTGACCCTCACCTCGGGGGTCTCCTAAGCTGTCTGGGATGAGATGGACATGCACACAAGCACCGTGGCAGGCGGAACATGTGCAGCCCCTCAGGCTGTGTCCAGCACTGAGCATACATTCCAGGCCTGGGCCCACCTTGGACTAAGTATAAATGAAGAACTGAGAGATTACCCACACTGGCCTTCCTGGTGTCTGAGCATTGTCTGTAGTTTGGGAAATGCTGCTTTGTTGGCTTTGAACTGGCCCAGGAATCTCTGGAGTGTGTGGGGCACAGTCAGCACCCCAGTGTGACTTCTGTAGTCCCCACCCACAGGTCCAGTAGATCCCTGATCTTACCAGCTTGGGGGGGTCAGGGACCCCAGAAACCTTCCCTTCTCCTCTCTGCAGTGTCCGAGGCCCAGAGAAATGAAAGGGCTTTTGTTGGTCAGGCTCTGGTAAAAAGGCTTAGGGTCACTTGATTCTCCCTTGTTGAAAGCTCTGTGGCAATTTGCCCTCTTGGGCTTCCCTGCCTGGCCTAACCACTTTCTACAGGAGTGGGAAGGGAAAGGGGATATTTTTTTTTCCTGAACTTAGGGAGATTTAACACGATGGGATGTCACCATTCGTTGGGAGTTAGAGTTGCCTGTTTATGTCTGAGGCTCCTGATCACTTACTGCCCATTAAAACTGGAAGATACGCTCTGGTCAGATCATAGACAGAGTATAAGGTAGTGCTGCCTCTCTCTGATATGCTCCATCATTTTTCACCATTGTCAGCTTCTGCAAAGCCTGAACTGCAGGTAAGAATGGAGACTCCTTTGTTAATGTCCCTGTCCCTACTAGAGAAGGAAGAAGGTGGGCCTGGAAAAGGCTGTCACATATACACCCCTAGCTCCACAGGACCGACCGGCCTCAGATAGTAACTATGGGCAGAAGATGGTGCTGCGAGAGGGAGCCCAGGTCTGATCTACCCTGTGCCCCAGGTGACAGTTTAGGCAGAAAAGAAGCCCAGCACACAGCTTACTCGGAGCTGGGATTTCCTTGTTATCTGTGGAAGATAGTGTCACTGAGCACCAGCCACAGTATGAGGCCACCAGTGCCCCTGCTCCTAGGTTCTAATGCGTACAGAATGGACTTGGAACGCCTGGACCTCAAATTTCCCAGAGAGAAAGGCAGTTATCAGAGGTCAGGGCAAATGCAGGAAGCAAAAGCTGGAGCTCAGCTGTGACCAGGCACCTTGCAAACCGTGCCCCCATCCCCCACCCCTACCCCTGCAAGTGGGACCCGTTCTCTCTGTTCCACTGGTCTAGGAGACTGGCAGAACACAAAGCAGGTAAAAATGACTTTGAGCGAAGGTCGGCAACGGTGAGCTCCCTGAGCCCCTGCAGGCTGGGGCTTCCACCTCTGAGGCCAGGGCTCCAGAGCTGGACCCAACTGGTGCTACTGGGGCCTGTGTTTGGGTGGCATTTGGCTAGGACTCTGTGCCATCCCTGGGATTTGAGTGATTTCAGTGCGTGCCACCCCCATCCTCAGCTGGGTGCATGTGGGTGCTTTGAACTGCACAGACCATGAGAAGAAAATGAACTGCACAGCGGGCTTCATTCTCTTCCTCTCCCATGGTTGTGTCTGCATTGGTTGTGTTCCGTCTCAGCCGGTTAGTCTGTGATGCTTGGGGAGGCTTCTGATTGCCAGTGCCCTTTTCCTGGGCTGCCTGCCTTGCACGCGGGGGCCAAGTGTGCAGGTAGGGCGCAGCCAAACCAACCGGATGTGGCTGTTTTACATTTCCCTCTCAGCACCTCCCACGTTGCCCCCGCCTACCGAGGGTGCGATAGGCACTGTGAGCAGTACTGATGCTACTGCCGCTGCTGCCACCACTGAAGCCACAACAGTCCCCATCATCCCAACTGTCGCACCTACCACCGTCACCACCACCACCGTCGCCACAACTACTACAACCACTGCCGCCACCACCACGGAGAGTCCTCCCACCACCGGCACCAGGAGTAAGATGCAGGAATCCGGTATTGCCCTACTCCCCCTCCCTTCTGCCACCTCCCAGTTGACCAGGGGAAACAGGCACCAGGCTGTCCCAGCTGGGAAGCAGGGTCTGCAGTGGTGTTACCAGCACCTTCTTTAGTGTTATCTGCAAGCTCTGTCCAGTAGCCAGAAGCTCAGGGCTCCACCATTCAGTACCCCGCACCCCAGCCTCCGATCCCTGCACTCAAACACAGGGTTGTTCCAGCAGGACCCCCAGGCACAGATGTGGTGCTGGCTGCAAATGCATGTCACAGGCAGCCTAGGACTGAGAAGGGAAAGAGTGATGGGAAGGGAAAGACTGGTGCTGTGCAGCCAGCCTGAGAGAGCTTTGGGCTCCAGCCACGTCCCTATCTAGCTGTTAGGATCAGCAGCCCTGTTCCTGGAAGCCCTGCTCCTTTCTTTTCTCTTTACCCCTAGAAATTTTTAAAGACTTTCCTTTTAAAGAGTTGGAATGGGGATGGTGGTACATGCCCATAATCCCAGCTGCTTGGGAGACTTGAGAGAGGAGGATCACAAATTTAGGGCATTGCGTGATATCATCTCAAAATTTAAAAAAGAAAACGTTTAAAGGGCTAGGGATGTAGCTCAGAGGTAGAGTGCTTGCCTAGAGTGCATAAGGCCCTGGTTCCACCTCCAGCACTGCCCACCTCTTTCATGACAAAAGAAAAGAAAAGAAAAGTAAAGAAAAGTCTGAGATTCCAGGGAATGGTGTGGAAACGGTGTTACCAGGTCATAATGCCACATAGGCTAAGGTGCTCTGTCTCTCTACCCATGTTCCCTGAGCTCTCAGATGTACTCAGGGAGAGAAAACTGCAGCCTTTCCAGGGCTCCTGCCCTGGGGAACTGGGAGACTGTGCATCGCACAGCCTTCTGGTGTGAAGACACCTGGGAGATGCAGCCGTACTTCTGAGCGCCCAACATCACACAGTCTTACTGCCGCAGAGGGGAGTGTGTCTGGCTTCCCAAGGCCCTGGCCAGCTGCACAGTCAGCAGGAGGCAGCCTTCAAGGCCAGTGGAGGCCCCAGCATGACTTCAGCAGACTTGTAGTCCCCACCCTTCACTCGCCTGACTTCCTGAGAGTATTTGATTTAACTCAGTTGATGGTTAGTAAGAAGAGGGGGGATTCACGGCTGCCATCCACCTCAAATCTTGAAAACTAGTTTGCTTTCAAGGTGCAGTACCTAGGATTTAAACAACCTGCACTGAGGGAGAAGCTGACTGAGAAGCTTTCTAGATGATTAGAGGCTGCCAGCAGCTGTGACCTGGTGATTGGTGTTCTCTGGGGCTGCAGTGAGGCCTCTGTGTCATTAGGTGGGACTTTGTGTCCTAGGAGAACTTGGAGTTTGTAGAAAAGCTCCAAGAATGGAGTTAACGGAATCTGCTCCCCAGGAAACACTTACTTGTTTCTAGAAAGATCGGCTTTGTTGCTCCCTGGGGCTTATGTAGGACCCTCTCTCCAAGTTTTTGTTGTGTCTGAGATGCTGCAGAGGGCCTGTCCATGGTCCTGATCTTATCAAGAGCTTGGGGACATTCTTTAGGCATTCTTACTTCCCTTGACATTTTAAATGAATTTTCATCTTTACCACATCTTACATCTTAGAAATCTCATAATTTATCTTTCAAGGAGTGACATGGGCTTTTTTACTTGTCTTCAAAATGTCTGTTTTTAGATTTCAAGGATATTCACGCCTCTTACATGCCAGAACTCAGTGGAACAACAATGCTTCTCCTTGTTGGCCCTTTTTGTCTTGATAGTTACTGATCACTCATGCTTATTGACCTCTTCAAACTTTCCAATTCTTCAGTGGCCATCGCCTTGGTATGGCCATCCCTCTGTATAGTGGTGCTTTCCTCCGCTTCAACCTCTAAATACTTTCGATTTCCCCCTATTTGTCCTGTCCTGAAAGCACTTCCCTTTAGAACAGCCAGATTTTGGTCACTATTACCTTGGGAGCCAAACTGCTTAAATGTAAATTCTCTAACTAGTTTATAGGGTCCAGGGCTAAGGAGTAAGTAACGCAAATCCTCAAATCATAGCTGATCATCCGTTCTCGTTAGTGAGAGCTATGAAATTCCAAACCACCTGGATTGAAGGGATTTAAAAACCACCTCACCTGAAACACCTGGCGGACAAGTAAAGAAGCCTGGCTTCTGCCTCCCCATGCAGAATGCCCTGCGGTGCCATTAGAAAGCTTTCGTGTGGCCCTCACCTAACATGCCTTGTGTCCACCTGGGGCAACCAGCACCTGGCAAGGTTGTAGTAAAAAAGACGCTGCTTTGAAGTGAAAATGAGGAAATCTTTTATCACTGTCCCAGCTGTGCAGACTCAGTCACATGTCAAGAAGATAATGAATAAATGCATCACCAGTGCACTGGTGCACTTGGTTCATTTATTTTTGACAAGTGAGTTGGTGACAGTGCCCCCTTTGCATGCTAATAAAATATACAGGAGCCACACTTGTAAGGTCTCACGCTAGCCCTCCACTATTAGATCTTTGCTGGAAAAATGGGGTAATCAGACTGCTGGGACTCTTCAGAAGCGATCATATTTGGGGTTAGTACCATTCTCTTATATACAGGCTATGGTTTCAGACAGCTCCATAGCAGGTAGAGGGAGGGTTTACAGTGTCTTTATGCACTTGGGTTCTAGGCCTCAGCTCACTGTAGGGAATCTCAAGTGATTGCTGTACTCACCATCCAGGCTGCCACTGGCCAAGAGCAACCACAGGGTCCTCAGACCAGAGTCCCCTGCCTGGATTCCCATCCTCCTCCAGCTTGAGAAGCCCAGAAGCATTTCACACATTTTATCCTGTCCTTGCTGCACACAGCATCATAATTCTAGCTTTTGGTGGTGCTAGGGGTGAACCTCAGGAGTGATCAAATCCACATTGAAAGCACACTCTAGTGCTGTACCCACAGCCCTGCTTGCTTGACTTCCAAAGACAACCCTCTCCTTCCTATAGAACTTCCATGGCTAAAGGGGGAGAGATTTGTACATTTCACCCTCTGTCAGTGTCCTGACTATGGCACCATTTAGTGACCCATTTCCTTGCATTGTTCAAATCTATGATAAAGGATCTAAGAAGGAAAGGAGCCCAAGTTAGAGTCGCAAATGGCGTAGATCCAGACCCATTCTTGCACCCCTGCCCCGACCCGCGCAAGCACGTAGAGTTTCCAGCTCTCCTTCACACCTCCGTCCTCCGGACTGCTCCCGCACATCCCTGGATGGCTCCTTCTGGCCTGGCCAGCAAGGCTGCAGCTTGGAGTTCTGTCAGGCCCTGTGCACAGCCGTTTCTTACTCTACCTTTTCCCAGCTGGCTGTGTGTGTGTGTGTGTGTGCGCGCGCGCGCGCGCACGCTTGTATGCACGCCTTCTCCGTGTCACCCATGCTGCCCCCTCCTCACTAACTCCTTTCTAACCCGTCCACCCCCAGCCCCCGATGAGCAGTTCATATGGAACGTCACAGTGCTGCCCAACAGTAAATGGGCCAACATCACGTGGAAGCACAACTTCGGGCCAGGAACCGACTTTGTGGTTGAGTACATTGACAGTAAGCATTGCTGTGTGGGGTGGTGGCTATGGGGAGCGGTAGATACCATTACAGGGATCCTGTGCTCTCCCCCAGGCTCAGAGAGGCCTTTTAGCCTGGTTTAATTATAGCTTAATGAAATCAATATGCAGTCAGGCTGCAGAGGTAGGAGGAGAAGGGGCTTTGAAACCATTAGTGAAGCCATCACTTTGCATGCGCTTGAAGGACCTGAAAAATAAGGTCTGTTTGCCACCCAGATGAGGGTTCTGGATAGCCCCCAGATAATCCAAAGTTCCCTTCTATATTATCTCCTAACTTGGGCTCCCTGTGTCCTGGTATCTCCACTGGACAAGCTAGGCCAGTTTACAGATGGGCCACGGTCAGAGATGACCAGAGCTGTTTGTCCCAAGGAGATGGTGACTTGAGCTGAGCCATTCACACTTTACCAGATCTTGGAACCAAGGGTACAGATTGGTTATGCTGCAGTATGGTCAGGACATCTGTCTCCTAGGAGCAGAGGCCCCTGGTCCAGAGGTCAGGCCTACCCTCTTGGCCTCTCTTGTCTATACTCTAAGCAATGAACCCAATAATCCAGCCAGAAAATCCAAGCAGGCTGGCCTACCCAAAGATCCCTTAGGAAATTCTAAGCCAGTGCTGAGTTCTTCATGATGGGGGAGGGATTCATGTCCACAGGACCTGGAATCCTTGGTTTGGTTTAGACCTCTTATCATCCCGCAGCCAGACACACAGGCACACATTTTTCCTGATAGGAGAATTTGCCACTGGGCATGAAATGCGAGCTAAAATCAGGAGTGAGAGCCAAGGAGCTGACCCTGGCTCATCTGCATGTTAGTTGCCATGCAGTAGCTAACTGGCGTTCTTCCCCTCAGCAGGAATATCCCACATAGGGCGTGAATCACTCTGGGGGCAGCTGAGCATTGGCTGCCATATAAGAATTTGAGGAAGTAGGTCACATATGCTTAGTGCTAAGCCAACAGTGAGGAAGAACAAACAATGTCCTCAGCGGAAGGGATATCGTGTAAGGGTTATCATTGCATGGACCAGCATAAGGAACCGCCTGGTAACCTGATCTGTACAGCAGACTGGACCCATGGTCCTCTCGCCCCTTTCCTACCATTTCTGCCTCTGGCAGGAACTCAAGCACTATCTCTTCAGCTCCTGGTGCCAGGCTTGAGGCTGAAAAAGATTTCTGTTCCCCAGGCAACCACACAAAAAAAACTGTCCCTGTTAAGGCTCAGGCCCAGCCTATACAGTTGACAGACCTCTATCCCGGGATGACATACACCTTGCGGATTTATCCCCGGGACAACGAGGGCATCAGCAGTACCGTCATCACCTTTATGACCAGTACAGGTGAGAGGGGATCTGGCCTTGCCATCCCCTGCAAGCATGGGGCATCTCATGGTCATTCCCAGCTTCCTGCTTGTCTCTTCTCCTTGGAAAGAAGACTCATCTCCACTCCATTCCCACCTTGCATGGCGTGGCTGAGGCCCCCAGGAAGCCAGAGGAGCCAGGTGTGCATGCATAGTGGGGAGCCAGTGGGCTGAGCAGGGATCAGAAGGAAACAAAGGATTGTATAATGAGGGCAGGAGGCCTTGGTCCCCTGCAGTTCCTGAAACAAAAAGGCCTGATGTCCCTGCAAACTTGATCACTGTGTGTGGGTTGGTGGGCTGCTGGAGAGTTGTCAGCGTCTTTTGGTGATAGGTCCTTTCTGGGGTCTTGATCCAAGACGCAGATGGGCTCAGCACATTTGGTTCTGTCTTGTCACCTTTGTCTGATTCCAGAAAATCCAGTGAGAGACAAAAACTTGTTAAGGGTTTTATTTCGATTTAAATTTTGTCCCAAGTTTGTCTTGTCTAAAAGCTGGCATTTTGTTGTGCTAAGAAAGGGGGAGAAATTCAGGCTTCTAAAGGCTTTTGCTGTGGATGAGGAAGCGTCATTTCATTATGTCCAACGAGCAGGCTGTCTGGGGCTCCGGAGAGGAGATGTGTTAGAAATCTCTCTGCTGCTGGAGGGTCTAGAAATTGTATGGGCTCTTGCTTAACTTGGGGGCTGTGGCTTTAAAATCCGTGGAGGAACAGCCAAGTAGGTTGTATGCTAAGCCCTGGGGCTAAGGGTGAGGGGAGGGAAAAGAGATTAAGAGACAAAAGGCTAGCCCTGCCTCTAGGGATGTCCTAATCAGATGCAGGTTATTAGACACAAGGGATAGAAAGGGGGAAAACCCACAGTGATTTATATGAATTTCTGAATGTTGACTTGCATATTTATTACTCCTCCCAAGCCTAGTCTGCCAAGGCTGATCCTGGCGTCCTGGGAGTCACACACATCTGTACCACTTCTCACCCCAGCCCCGCTAGACTGGTCCCTCCTGACTGTCCTCCTCCCTGACACCCCCTCCCTGCCCCTGCCTGTCCTACATATTTGCATGCCATCAAGGCTTGGGGAGTCTGACTGTGGACTGGGGCAGGACGTCTGAGTGAGCAGCCAAGCTTTCGGGCTCCAAGAGGAGCCAGGCGATGGGACAGTTGATCAGGCAGAGCAGGTGGCTGGACTCTGACCCAGTTGGGGGCCTAAGCGCTTGCTCAGCCATGCATGCGTTTGATTTTGCTTTGTTATAAACCTGAGTCCAGCACAGAGGCAGGAATGAAAGATAATATACATGAGGGCAGGTGTCCACCCTAGGGAAACTGAAAGGCCACTAATGTCTCCTGTCAGGGTTCTATCTCTGGGTGCTAAGCCCTAAATCTGCAGGGAGAGGTTAGAAGAGAGAGCCAGAGAGAAAAGGGTAATCTCTGCCCTCGGGGATGTCCTAGACTGCTTCCAGGCATTAAGCAGGCAATATAGAAGAAGATAACAATGCGTATATTATGCAATGTACACCTCTTAATCTGTGTTTCAGTGCTCGTTTCACTTTTCCTGGGCTGGTCTGCAGAGTGTCATTCTTATCACCTACCTTTGGAGAAACTAAGGCTCAAAGCTTGGAAGAGTCCTCCTGTACTCCTCCCTATGCAAGTAGGAGAAGGCAGGCTGATGGTGGGAGCTCTGAATTCTAACCATCTCTTCCCTCTCAGGTTGGCTAGAAATTACTGTGCACGAGCCACCTGGAGAAAGAACATATTTGCATTTTTTGAAGTCCATGTGTGGCTGTGAATGAGTATCCAAATCCTTCAAAACTGCACAGTTTCCTGTGGGTGGACTCCGGAGCCAAATCCACACAGTACCAAAGGTCCCTTTTTCTTCAAAGCAAGAATCTGTGAGCCTCTCTGGGCCCAGACACTGGTCATTTAGGCAAGCACAGGCCCTCACTTTAGTCTACAGATGCAGCAGGCTACAGTGATTCAGAAAGGGAAGGAAGCACTGGGGTGCCAACAGGTTCCATAGCCCTCAAAGAGAGATCCCATTGGAAAGTTCATCACCTCCTTAAAGCATTTGGAGCCAAAGAGACCTGAGAAGCTACCGGTACATAAACTGGACTGTCAGAGGCCCACCTGCTCTTCCCTGCTGGGTGTGTGGGCTGGGCTGGGACAGCAGCCCAGGGCGCGCTAATGGTGGACCAATAATCAGGTAGCGGCCTGCTCAGAGCTCAGGAAGGCAGGAGGGACTTCAGGAAGGGGCAAAATATGGGGAGCAGGGGAGTTGACAGTGGTGCTCATGCAAGAGCAGGGAAGGCAAACGTATATGAAGACCAGCATCTCTCTTCTACTTGTGATTCCATCCCTAGTTCCAGAATGTACTTCTGCTGACTTTGAGCCACGGGCCTGTCTTGCGCAGCCAAGCCAAACTCCTCCCAGTTAGTCACAGGAGTCGGTGGAACTGTCAGCATGGCAGGGGGACTGCCCTTGGTATGGTATGGAGGTGTGTGTGTGCTAAGGCTTCTAGTCCAGTGAGAGAGGCACTCAGACCTGAGTGTGCCAGGCCTAGGGTCCAGTGACAGGAGGCTGCTCTAGCTCCTGTCACTTCCATCTGGAGATGGTGAGGGTAAATGCACCTGGTCACTGAATGTTGATAGCGCTGGACCCACTAGGAATCTGGAAACCAGTTTAGCAGATTGATGGCATGTGGCACTGGCAGTCAGCGCATTTGCCTTGGAGATACTCAGATGCCTCTCTCCCAGAGCCCAGGTCACAGTGTCACATGATAAGTGAGATCATTGTTTCCTAAATTTCTTTTGCTTCCTGAGAAAGTTGCTTTGATGGGATGTAGCTGAGCCCACCATTCCCCAGATCCTACTCACTCTTGAACAGCCTCTGTGTCCAAACTTCACAGGAAATTCATTGACATTTTCAGTAAGGACTTTATCTGGTACTGTCAGAGTGGAAAACTACTTGTGCTCTGTAAATGTCTCATGTAACCATTTTCCCAGGAAATCCATGACTTTCTTTCCCAAAAGAAAGAGAATGCTGTGGGGAATGGTCAGATGAAGCACCAGGAAGTAGGGGTGCATACTCTATTCTGCAAAGGTTAGGCACCACTGTCCAAACCCAGGGGAGGTAATTCCCTCACCAGTACCCCAGTGTCATGCCTGGACAAGCCAGGATCTGACCGCTAGCTGGTATTGGGGAAAACCCACAGCAGGATCCCAGGATAACCACATTACATCAGGATTGAATTGCTCTCAACTACTTGCTGTGTGACCAGCATCAGACTAAGTTCCAGGAGCCTCAAAAAGGCTCTGTTTTCAAGATCTGATGGATCCGTTTGGAAACCAGGATCCTGGAAATGGAACAGCTTGGTGTCACATTGTGTAAACTACTCAGGAGTGAAGTCAGAGTCCAGAGATGGTGTGGGTTGGAGCGATGGGAGGTGTAGGGTGCAGGGGAGTGTATGAAGGTGGTCAGCAGTCCAGGCTGGCTCAGGTAGGGGGTAGGGTGGGAAAGGTGCCCAGTTTGGAAGCCCGCAGAGTACCCTGAAGTCCGGGCTGAGTATCCGAGCCTGGTGTGACAGGAAAAAGAAAGAGCGGTGAAGTCTGCAGACAGCACTTGGCAGCATGCTGGGGACGCCATAACAAATCTCACTGTCCACGGGTACTGGGAGGCACGAGCTGAGAGGACTCTAGAGTGCAGCATGGAGGTGAGATGTTTTGGAGGGAGCCACAGCAGCTGTTAGAAACAGGGAGAATGGCAAGGCCGCTGGCAGAGCCTTGGAGCTGGGGGAGCTGCAGAAGGAGACGGAAGGCACATGTGCTGGATTCAAGCAGAGAGCTTGCAGGGGCAGCGCTGGGGCCACCGATGTGGAGTTGGCTGCAGGGACAGTAGAGGGGAACAGAAGGATCGTTGGCTGGAAAGGGCAGCAGTGCTTGGCTGAGTCGGTGCAAAGGTGGGTTTGGGGCAGGTCTACTCGGTGGTTATAGCCGAAGCACTCGGTGTGGAGAGAGCTGAAGTCAACTTGATGGGGCAAAAACCTGACGGGGAGAAACTCGGAGCAGAGAGAGGTGAAGACATTGCCTGGTGCATGAGCTGTGGCTGGGGGCAGGGGGGTCCGCTAGGATTTTTGTTTAAAGAAACCTCACATGTTTAACAGCAGCAGGGAAGGAGGCAGGGTGTTCAGGGGTCCTTAGGGGAATGAGAGACCCAGGAAGGCGGGTGTTGGGGCCCCCTTACATGGGAGGAGCCGCCTTGGAGTGGGAGAGGGGAGAGAGTCTTCCCACACAGACGGGGCAGCTGGAGGGGCTGGGCGTGGCCGGGGTCTGCAGAGCATCCGTGGGCAGTGAGGCCTATAGAGGTGCAGAGAGGAAGGAATCAGAAAATGCAGGGGCTGGGGTGGTGCTAGTGGGCAGCTGCAGGACTGGCTAGAAGGGCCGTGACAGATGGCTGGGTGGCAGCAAAGTGCAGGTGAGGGACACCTGTACCACCTG
Organism: Hydrochoerus hydrochaeris; assembly: GCA_004027455.1. Taxonomy (NCBI): domain Eukaryota; kingdom Metazoa; phylum Chordata; class Mammalia; order Rodentia; family Hydrochaeridae; genus Hydrochoerus; species Hydrochoerus hydrochaeris. The sequence goes on from PVLA01001236.1 coordinate 324,251, forward strand.
GCTCTGCGTCTCCCTCTCAGTGCCCTGCCGTGTGGTCATCACCAGGAGACCACAGTGGGCTCCTAGCTGAGGGCTGAGACAGCAGGGTGAGCTTCCTACAGCAAAAAAGAAAGAGGGCAGGTTTAAAGGAGGCCACCAAGAGAGGGGAGGGAGGGAGGAAGGACAGGGAGCCCTGGGCTCACCTCCCAGCCCTGGGCACACAGCTCTGCCCCAGCCCTGGGAATGAACACTGACCCTAGCACAGGTGCTTACCTGCCGGGTGGCCCCAGAGTCCAGGTGATGTTGAACAGACGAGCCACACAGCCTGTGGTCACATCTACTCACTCTGTGACCTGGGGAAAGTCACTCAGCTTCTCTGTGTCTTATGGGGTTGGGTGAGGACTGAAGTTGGTGATGTGTGGGAAAGTACTCACAGCAGTGCCAGCTATGGAAATGCTAATGAGTGTAAATTAATAATAGTAATAGTAGTCGTTTATCAAATGGTTATAAGCGCTGTAAGAAAGATGAGTTAGATCTCTCAGGTCAAGAGTGGCAGGGAGGGGGAGGTGAGGGTCGTTGCTGAAGCTGGGAAGGTCCAGGAAAGCATTTCTGAGGGCCTTCCAAGGTAGCAAATGCTGAGAAGTAAAAAGCAAGAGCAGCAAGTGCAAAGGCCTTGGGGCAGGAATGAAAGTGGCCAGTGTGATTGGGTCATGAAGAGTAGTAACCAGAAGGTAAGATGGAGAACTAGCCAGGGGGCCAGGGCCAGCACTCACAGAGCCTGACCATTCAGAATGGGGGAAGCCAAATTTTCTGCAGCAGCAGTGAGAAGCGCTGCAGGGTGAAAGCAGGAAGCAGTTTGCTCCTGCATGCAGTTTGGGGAAGATCCTCCATGCTGTCTGGAGGTGGCTTGCCAGGCGCAAGCAGAGCAGGAATGCAGCTCTCACCACAGCCCCGTCGCTCAGTGTAACCCAGGCCATGTTCTTACAGACTTGACTGCTTTGCGGCCCGGGCTGCACTGGGCAGGTAGAGCTTGGACAGCATGGAAGGGCATGTTTGTGGGTCTTTGCCATGTCTGCTCCCAGGAAGGACAGAGGATGGGATTGTCCCTACCTGTCCCTGGGCTCCTCCCCAACAATCCTGCTGTTGTTTGACCCTCCCAAGGCTGCTCAGGGCTGGGCTGGCCCCAGGGCTGTTTTGGCTGTGGTCTTCCCCTCCTCAGTCTTGGTTTCTGTGACAGGTCCAAATCCAGCCCTGGGCTGTCAGAGACACCATACAAAGATCCTGTCCCTCCCCAACCCTGTGCCCTTGGAGACAGGTCTCCAGGCACCAAGCAAGAGCACCTTGCTGTCCCAGGGCCGTTTCCTGGGTGGAAGTGACCTGGAAGGGTGTGGCATCATGGCTGACCTGACTGGGGGGGCGCCCATAGCTGGATCATTTTTGCTACCAGAGCGCACAATCCAGCCGTGGAGGTGTGAAAAGGCACGGGTGGCCCTAGACCTCCACCTGACCCAGGACTCACTGCCAAAGCCGCGATGGCTCTGGGGGTCAGGGTCACCACTCTGTGCTTGCGCGGGCCTGCAGGGCATTCTTACAGCAGGTGCGTGGGGTGACCACAGCGCTGCTCCCCTGGTAGAGCATGTGCAGGCTCTCTGCGGGGTATCGGACTGGAGAGGGGAACCCTGGCCTTCCCTCAGCCCCCCTCCATGTGACCAGCTGGGGTCCACAAGGATGCTGCGCCTCCATTTAGGAACCTTCCGGGCCTGCAGAGTCTGGCCTTCTGCTGCTTCTCTGCTCCCTGCACCCTTTTCTTTGCCTGTTTTCTGACCTTTTGACCTTGGCTCTTTAACAGTTTTCTTTTTGTCCCTCTAGTGGAGTAGTTGGGGGCCAGAGGGTTGTTAGGTGGTCGCATTAGGCTCCAGGAGAAGCAGCCATGGGAAACAGCTGTGCTCCTCCTCTCTCCTCCCCTTGCCTCCTCCTCCCTGTGCCACCATTGATGGCTTTGCTTCCCGCCCTCCCCACCAGCTTACACCAACAACCAGGCGGACATCGCCACCCAGGGCTGGTTCATTGGGCTCATGTGTGCCATCGCTCTCCTGGTGCTGATCCTGCTCATCGTCTGCTTCATCAAGAGGAGCAGAGGCGGCAAGTACCCAGGTGAGCCGTGAGGCAGCACGGGCAAGCCACCCTTCCTGAGAGTCAGCAGGTCGCCAGCCAGAGCTGCGGGCCTGGCACAACGGTGGTCCTCTTGCCTGCTCTGTGCACCTTAGAGCTGCCAGCAAGCCCTGGAGTTAATTAAGTTGGCCCAGGGTGGGCAGATGGCTTGGTCCAGGCAGCTCCAGAGGGGATAGAAGGAACCTTGACTCCTACTGAGAATGACCTTCCCTGCCCTTGACTCACCACCCATCTGCTTAGTAAGTTTTTTTAGCCCAAATCTCATTAGGATCCTGAGTCCCAGGGAAGGAGGAAGGCAGAGAAGCATTTTCTTTGACCAAGTCAGAAAAGCTGGGCAAAAGAGGGATCTGGACAGAACATCGCACCCAGGAAAGTGACTGCAGAGACAGTCCCTCAGCGGGACAAAGAGGAATCCCAGGCACCTGGAATGGAGGACCTGCCACACTTACTCCTCCTGGCCCTTAATGGGCTCTGGGCTCTCCTAAATTGCTATAGAAGTGTTTCTCTTCTGATCTCTTCAAGATCCTCCAGCCCAGACAAACCAAGGTCAAAAACGAGGACCTCTGGCCTTCTTATTTCTGAAAATATTGATTGTTTTCCAAATGGGCAAGAGAGCCATCTGTCCATGATGGGTGGGTAGGGTGACAGGACACAGGGTAATGGATAACTCTGAGAGCAAAAATCTTGAACTGCAGAATGAAATTGCTCTCTGCCCTGGAGCCCCATCACCAGACATGCTGCACGCTCCCCAGATGCTCCTGCTCCCCAACTCTGAACAGTCCTAGCCTCAACAGAGAGGAAACAGAAGGGAGAGGAGAGGAGATCCTTTCTCATTTCCTTCCCCCTACCAAGCAGCCCCAGACCCTGGGGCCTTGAGAGAGCGAGGTCAGGAAGCTCTCTGCAGTTCTTCCTGCTGATGATTCCTTTCATTTTGATTTTCTGCTTTGGGTCTATTTTTCTTCCATAAGCAAGAAAGCCAGAATTAGGGAGCAGACTAGCCTTTGTTTGACATTAAAACTTGTGTAGACACACTGAGCTATTCCGTGTCCCAGGTGGATGTGGATACCAGAGGGATTCACCAGATAAACTGAGCCTTTGCCCATTTAGAAAATGCCCCATCCTAGGAAGCTCTTCAAGACTGCCCACCTCTCCTCCTGCTTCAGAGCATCTGAAAAGCTGAGTAGCCCAGGAGCCACAGGGCCTGGACCTCAGGCTTCTCTGTGGTCTACTAATTAATGATATGACCTCGTAAGGCCTCAGTTTCCCTCACTTAAAAGTAGGGGTGACAATCTAGCCATTTTCCTCAAGAAGGGCACATAAAGAGTACCAGGTGCCAGGGGTAGCAGAGGAAAGGCATCTCTCCTCAGCATCATAGCGGTCTCAGAGGCAGCGCACAGCACGCGAGCAGGCCCTGGCTGATGTGTGCGCATGCAGGGGAGGGAGGTTCCAGGAAGGAGAGCAGCCAGGGAGGGAGGACTGGTAGGAGGAGATTTCATCCCATAGGAGTAAGGCGTGTCTTCCCTAAACAGGGCAGAGTGTCAGGAGCTTTGAAGAAACACAGCCCCACTCTTGAGCAAAGAACCAGCATTCTGTTACGGGCATAAGAAATGTGTGCAAATAATTATAATACTGAGCAGAATAAGAGAGAGGAGGAGGATGGAGTATTGTTATTGCCTTTGGCAAAGGAAAAGGCGGGATCCATTCCCTTGGGAAGACACTTTCTGGGAAGGAGTAATGGGGGCTGGGTAGGGGGAGATGCAGGTTGTCCACAGGGATATGAGAAGCCTCCCAGGAGTGAGCAGGAGGTAGCAGAATCAACTTTGCAGCTGATTGAACTCAGCAAGAAGTAGAGGGGCAAATGGCAACTTATTAAAAGGGAGAGTGTCACTGCGCCCAGGGCAGTGTCTTCTGGGGCTGCACCCAGCAGAGCCCTGGGGACAGGAGCCTGCTTCTTAATCATCATGTCTGTCTGCCTTTCCTGATGACCAAGTTCGAGAAAAGAAGGATGTTCCTCTGGGTCCGGAAGACCCCAAGGAAGAGGACGGCTCCTTTGACTACAGGTGTGTGACCTGCCTCCGCCCCTGTGTAGCTGTCCCGAGCTCCTCGCCTCAAAGCAGCTCGGCCTAGCCACGGGGCCTCTGCATCCATATCTCTGCCCACTGGGATGTCACTTCTGCCTCTGTCCTGGAGAGGGGCTCCTGTTCAGAGCAGCTGTGCATCCTGATCGTGCCAGTTGAGGCTGCTCCCCAACACGTGCCCCTCCATCCACTGAGGTGCACAGCTCCAGTGTGCTGGGCGCCTGTATGTATCATTCCACCTTTTCACTGCAAAGTGAGCTCAGCTCCAGACTTCCTGTCTGCCTGCACCCACCCCCAATCCCAAAGAGAATAACCAGAAAGGCCATTGTCCCAAAGCCTCCAGGAGTGACAGGAAATGTGGATTCCAAGTCCTTTCCTCCCAAACCTGGCAGTATCTCCAGGCTCTCCGCTAGAATAGGCTTTGGAGAAGCACAGTGAAAGGGCTGAGGTGACACTGAGAAGACATCATCCCAAACTGCCACGCCTACCCCCAGTGACCTCATGGCAGGACTGGAGAGGACAGGGGCTGACTGCTGGTTACAGCTGCTGTCCTCTGCCTGTGCCCCTCTACGATCTGCGCGAGGCCCTTGCATCTGGACTTAGCAGCACTGTCAGCTGTCTGCTGGGCAGTGAGCAGAATCTCACTCCAGATCAAGTGGGGTGGGAGGAGATGCCTGGACAGATCCCTCCTCCACCCCTGCCTGGTCACTATCCAGGCCCAGCCACCCCTGTCCTCCTCTGACCTCCCCACTTCCTGCCTGGGCTTCTGCCATGCTGCCCATAAACAGCCAGCTAACAAGCAGGATCAGATCCATGTTGGGGTGTGGGGAGCTGCTGCCCACCCAGGGGCCCACCTGGCAGCTTCTGAACCACACCCAGCCAGCTAGCTGCAGCACCCCCATGAGCCTCCCAAGAGGGCCAGCACGAGAGGCCCCTCCCTCTTCCCCGGCTGTCCTCAGCAGCCCTGGCAAGGCCCAGCTTCCCGCAGGCTGCGAGCCTGGCCCTGGCCTTCATTTCCAAAGGCCATGGGCCTTTCTTGCCCCCAGGCCCTCAGTGCAGCCAGAGCACTGATGTAAGGACAGGGTCAGCAACTGCACTGGAGGAAGCTCCCCCCCTCATGCACTGCCCTTCCCCAGACCACAAAATCGTTAAACAAGAACAACATCCCTGGCCCACTGAGGCACACACGGGAGCATGCGCGGGCCGGCACCACATGCACATTTGCGCAGCATCCATCCGAGCCCCCATTTGCTGCATCCAACAGTTCTAAACTGAGAAAAGACTGAAATGAGTAGGGAAGAGGAAGAACTGAACTTCCTGGGAGCAAGGGGCATTGGCGCAGATTTCTGGTGGGGCTGCGCCCCTCTGTCTTGTGTCTGTCCTCCTGGCCATTCGAGGTTTCCGGGAGACTGGGCTGACAGGTAGATAGACCAGGCCACCCTTTCATTCAGACCTCTTCAGGAGAGGTCTCTTCTTCCAAAACTAAGAGCCCGGCCCACTACAGACTTCTGTCCTGCTGCTGGTATCTCTGTCCTGTGGTTTCAGCTAGCTGAGATCTCTGGAACCAAACAAGAATTTCTGCAAGTCACTTAACACAGTCCTCGTGCCCTGTAGTGCACAGAGGGCCCCAGGAAGGGTGCAGGTAGAAAGATGTGCAGGTGGGGTGAGGGTCCAGCAGTGAGCACGTGGCGGTTCTCAAAGAGAGTTCCACTCCCGCCACAAACTCCCAGCAACCTGGAGACCCACTGGCCTCTCTCTGCCACTGCCCTCCCAGGCACTGCCTCAGTACTCAGCCTGTGAGGGCAGGGCAAATGGCTTCCCATCTGCTAAGGCTCCCTCAAACAGGGCCTCCCCAGCAGCTGTCTGCCCACTGCTGCTCTTAGAAGGTGCTTCCTGCAGTACTGGCAGCCCAGCTGGGCATTTTCCCCCTGCCTGGGAGCCACTGAGACGGCTGGGAGCGGTTCAGGGTGGGGGGCAGTGTCACGTGTCTGCTTAGACAGTATGAATCGCTGTGGCCCACCTCCCGGGCCCCAGTCCCCCACTGCTGACACACAGCAGCCTCCTGCCTGGGTGCCATCTCACCTCTGAAGTGCAGCCAGCAGCACCTGGTCCCCCCTCTGAGCCTAAAGGGCAGAGAGTTTTCCAGCCAGGGAGAGATGCAGGGCCTTTGAGTCCTCAGGAGCACAGCAAATATCCAGACTGGGCATCAGTGCCCAGCCAGCCACTTTGCCCACCAGCTGTCCCCCTCCAAGGAGGCTGGTGGAGTCCTCCAGGCCTTGCTGCTGTTTTTTCAATTGTACTGGCCTTTTGTGCTTCTCTGTGTGCCCCTCCCTCATGCCACCCCACCTTTTACTTGCTGGGTCCCAAGCAGTAGCAGCTGTTGCAGATAAACTGCACATCCAAAGAGACAACTCTAGGGGGCTGGGATTTAGCTCAGCAGCATAAGTGCCTGCCTTGCAAGCACTTGGTCCTGAGTTCGATCGCTGGTACTGATTAAGAAAAAAAAAAAAAAAGAGACAGCACTAGGACAGGGAAGTGGAGCAGAGGGGAGTGGTCTGTTCCCACCTTCCGTGGACAGGCTGTGGCCACAGGGTGACAGAGTCAGCGCCAGAGCTCCCCGTCCTGACTCTTACCACCCCACGTGGTCTCAAGCTGCGACTCTTCCTCGTGAAATAACCATCCTCTGCCGCTCCTCCTGCACAGTGGTCCTGTGTCACACCTCAGAGGAGACATCTGTCCTTCCTGGGTCAGGTTTCCTTTAGTGGAGGCTACTGCACTAGGGGGGTAAGAACTAGGTGACCCCAGGGTCCACATCCTCAGAGCTGTGCAGGGCCGGACAGACATGTGGTAAGAAGCCAGCCGGGAGGGGCAGGCGGGGCCCTGAGTCTCTGTCTTTCTCTTTGACCAGTGATGAGGACAACAAGCCCCTGCAGGGCAGCCAGACGTCTCTGGACGGCACCATCAAGCAACAGGAGAGTGACGACAGCCTGGTGGACTACGGCGAAGGTGGGGAGGGTCAGTTCAATGAAGATGGCTCCTTCATTGGCCAGTACACGGTGAAAAAGGACAAGGAGGAGACAGAGGGCAACGAGAGCTCAGAGGCCACGTCACCCGTCAACGCCATCTACTCGCTGGCCTAATGGAGGCCGCCAGGCACAGCCACTACTTTGCAAGTGGGAGGAGGGGAGAGAGGGAGACGAAGCAGACCGACCACAAAGCCACCACCACCTTCAGGGACTAGGGTACAGTATGGAGGTCTGCCACACCATGAGGACCAGCGACCACCCAGCCACCCACAGGCCCCTCCCGATGAGCCCCCACCCCGCTGTGTGCCACCAGTACGGGAGAGCTCGAGCCATGGCAGCGCTCGCTGGAGGGAACCCCATCCCTGGCCGTGCCCCACCACACTGCCCCCCGAGCCGGGCACACACGCTCCCCCGTTTCTGTTGGTTACAGTACTTTCCATTGTGTCCATTGTCTCCCTTGTGCATCTTGCCCTCCAGACCCAGTGTCTCCACTCTTTCTTTCTGTTTTGTAAGAAGTGTCCCTGGAAAAGAAAAGATAGGTGGCTTCTCCCAAGAGACCACAAGGATAGACAAAGAAGAATGATCCGATTCAGGACAGAGAGAAAAGCCGTAGTGTTCAAAGCGCCGCTGCCGGGCCAGTGTGTTTCCGGAGGATGGTTTCCGGCCATATGCCTCCCCGCGCTCCCAGCCCATCTGCCTCAGCCTCATCGGCTGCCGAGCTGGGCTTGGCTTCTTTCTGGAAGGTGACAGTGTTTGGGCAGGGAGAGGATGGGCAGGCCTCCTTGCCTCTCTCTGGTTCAGTTAGCAAGTTTACCTCTTGCTCCTCACTCTTGCCCCAGCCCTGCCTCTGGAGTGTCCACCAGTGAGCTGCACTGACCCTGAAGGCAAAGGTGAGGCAACAGAGTAGGTACCGATGGGCAGGACCGTGGTGACTGGACCTCACGCAGGAGAAAGTCAGGGGCCTGGTCCCTCGGGAGCTGCGCCTCTCTAGAGGGAAGCAAAGGGCCGGGTTTGGACACCAGTGACACTTGGGATGCAGGAGACAGGACTTTGTTTGGAATAGGGGCACCTGCCAACCGGCTGGGGTCCATGCTGCCACCCTCAGGGAGACAGAGCCCTGCGTGCAGAAGCCTGGCTGGTGTGTTAGGGGTTGTGAAGCGTTGCTTCTCTCCCGCCCTAGCAGTTATTCCCCTCTGTCAGTTCCGTGTGACACTGAAACTTGTGCTTGACTTTGTGTGTAGATGGGGACTGTGGCCCCTGTCTGTCCTTTTTTAGGGTATACACCTATCAGAGGACCTTGAGGTGACACCGTACTAACAGTGCTGTGACGCCCCCGCCTGGGGAGGACTTGATGCTCTTCATATGCCTTATGCAGCTCTGATCTGTCCCTGGAGTTCCCAGGTCCCCAGCCCATCCCTGCAAGCCTTGAAGCCTCCAGTGATGTTTGTCTCAGGATCAGGGCGGCCTATGCAAGTGTCCCTGCAAGACCAGAAGCAGCCTCTCCGCGCATCTCCTCACTGTTTCCCAAATGGAGACACTTGCAGACCTGCAGTTCTCAGAGCGAAGGTGCTGCCTTCATCCTTCCCACCTAATCCGTTTTTGAAACCAAAGGTACCTGGCCTCAGCGATGTGCAGAGGGGGAGAGCTTGAGCCCAAGCACACCCCTGCAGGCGCTCCTGCAGCTGGAGTCAGCTTCAGAAGGGTCAGGCTCACCCCCAAGTATGGGTCACCTGCCCCTGATTTGAGCCTCTTGGGCAGGACCAGGGCAGTGTCCTTCAGAGACTTTATTGAACCACCATTTCCCACATGTTTTAAGCCACAGAGGTATTAGCAGTGCTTGCACCACTTAATAATCATTCAGTTGAAGGTCAAGCCCATAGACACACACACACTCTGTCTGCAGGTCAGAAATCACAGGCCGAAGATGAGCCAGTAATGTTGCTTGAGCCCAAGTGTGTGAAATGGTTCCTTGGCCCAAGCTGTGGCCCAGGTGTGCTGCCTAGGAGGCTGAGGGGCAGCTCTCTCATGATGAAAGGGGACAGGGTAAAGAGGGAGGTGGAGAGTAAGCTCAGGGTCCCCTCCCTCAGCTCTCTTCCCACACTTGCAGGGATGCAGGTAGGCATTCCTGTAGCCTCGGCCCACTATCCCTGACGGGAGTGTCAGGGAAGTGTGCCTGTGAGCTGAATTAAAGGACCTGGCTTTCCAGAAAATGCTCCGGACCTGAGCAGAGTGGACAGTTTCTCAGGTCTCCATTCTGCACTTCAACGTCCATGCTAGTGAGACTGTGGCACCCGGAGCAGGCTCCTAGGGCAGGAAGGGATGTTAGGTGTCATTGTGTCTACCCCAGTCTCAGGAAAGTCTGCCAGGTGGACTGAGAAATGGAAAGGGCTCTGCCTTGGGGGTCTTGGGGAGAGGTGAGTTGTCGGGTTGTCTTTGCATCCGATCTCAGAGTCCTGCCATGAGCTATACCATCTTCTCTCGGGGTGTTTTGTGTGTGCTGACAGCTGCCCCCCATCACCACACAATCACAGTCCCCCAGGCAGGAGCAAAGCTGGGCCTTTCCCCAAGCAAAGATGGCAGATCCCCAGAGGGATCAGATTCTGAGGTATAAGGTTGCAGGATTGAGGAAGAGAGGAGGCGCTTTCCGAGTCCACCACAGCTCAGCAGGACACCAGTATTGCCCAGCATTCCCTACCAGCTGGGTCTCTCACGCAAGTACCCCCATTACCAACAATGTCAGCAGTGGGCAGTACCATTGGTGCTTTGGCCTGTCTGGCTGGGGGTGGGGGAAGGTGTAAGTTACCCTGCAGTGACTCAAGGCCGCCATCCCACCTACATGTTCAGCCCTAGCCTGGTGGCTGCCTGTGCTCTCATCCGTCCATCTGTCAAATACTCGCTGAGCATCTAGTCTGGGCTGAGGCCTGTTGTCTGAATACCTTGGTGACCAAGGTCTGATGTGATCCCTGCCCATGTAGGGCTGACATTACTGTCACTGACTCTGGGCCACAGGGGCCACTGAGTTGGGAGCATTCTGGGCTCTGTTGTTTGAGCTACTAATGACTCCAGGCTGGAAGGAAGAGGCTTCCCAGCAAGAGCTTGGTCCATCTGCTCAGCAACTCTGGGCAGGACTGCCAAGTCGTGACTTGCTGGGCAGGTTGAGGAACAGTCCTGCCCCTGGGGCAGGCTGCTTAATCTCTGTGTGTTCTGGTGCCCATTCAGTCCCTCCTTTGAATACTTTCCTGCAAAAAGGGCATGGGCCACCTGAAGAGCAGGGAAGCCAGGTTAGAACCAGTTGACCCCTCCTTACCTTAGTTATGGTGAACAGACTTACCCTTGCCTTCCTTGCTATTATGAGGTGGCTGGCTTTAAAGTAAGGGGAGAGCCAGACCAACCTCCTCCCTTGTCCACCTCCACTATCCTGAGAGGTTAGAGACATCTGGTCCATCCTCTGCCTGGGAAGTCCTGAGGTCTGGAAAAGTGACCACACAGCTGAGAGCTGTGCAGTGCTTGCCTTATTCCCCAGCAAGGTACTTCAGCCCAGGGAGTGCATTCCCAGTACCCATGACCACAGTCAGCTTGGGGAGGGATGGAGATGGACCGTAGGCAGGTGTGGGTTTCCACCTGAGGAACAGGTAACACCCTTGTATGCACACGTGCAAGCAGCAGACTGCAGCCCAGTGGCAGAGCTGTGCTTGTAGCAGGGAACAGTCCAGACAGCAAGACAGCATTTTGCAAAGGGCGAGTCCGTATCTGGGCTCAAGAGATGTGATGTCAAGGGCTGTGTGGGCATGTTGCAGTTTGGGGAAGGGGAGAGGTCACCAGTAATGGACCTGGTGGGGTGATTCCTGTGGCAGAGCCTAGACAGAGAGAGCAATCTGAGGGAGGAGGAAATGCTCCCTAAGAGTGCCACAGGTGGCAGCTCTTTGTGGGTCCTCCTAGAATGTTGTACTGAGCCAGGCTGAGTCTTAGAATTTCTCTAACTGCTGGTTGAGGGAAGCAGCAGGGATACTGTTTTTTCTCAGCCTTTGTAGGGCTGCTTTACTGACACTGGAAAGAGGTAAAGCTTCTCCGGCCTTCTGTGGGTCTGGGGCTCAACAGTCAACAGGTTCCCAGAATGCCAGATTCCCACTCTCCACCCATGACACCTTGAGGTGGTCACCAGTGTAACCAGTCTCTACAAAACACAAGCCCACAGCTGTGGTGAGGTTCACCCAGTTTGGCATACAGGGTGATTTTGTTTTAGTGAAGCCAAGGACCCTGCATGAGCTTTGCATGGTGGCTTAGGAGCACCATGTAAGAGGTCCCTGACTCAAAAAAGCAAAATAGGACTGGAGCCAGTGAAGCAAAGAGCTTGAAGTGACAGGAGGAGGCTTCGTGTGCTATGAAGCATAGGCTGATTGGGCAGAGCTAAACTCCTGGGCAGCCCCTTCTCTTAATCTACACAGGGCCACAGGACAGGATTGTGGTTGTTCCCATCCCGGACAACCCAGGGAAGGAAGTGCCCTTTCTTTTCCTCCTCTTCTAAGAAATGACCTTCCTGTGACACCTTCAGTAGAGAACCCAGGGAAGGAGGGTCCACCTAGGGAAAGCACACCCCCCACTCAACAGTGTCCCCAGCCACACCCGAAGCCAGGGCTCCTCTCATCCATCCATTAGTATTAAGTGGATGTTCCATGATGATAGAATGGAAATGAAACAGATACAGCAGTGTCTAGCCTAGGACAGATTCAGATTTCAGCCTGTGAGGGAATCTCAGGGCTGATCTAATTGAAGTGACTCATTGTGCAGACAAGGAAATGAAAACGCAGGGAGGTAGCGGGGTGGGCACAAGAGGCCAAGCTGGTGAGTCAAGGTAGGACCGGGGCTTGACCTTGGGCCTTCTGATTCCTCGCCCAGTACCGTTCACTCCCCACGGCTGCCTCTTTGGAAACAGGTATCACTGTCCTGGGTTCCACCCTCTCTACCATTTTGCCCACATCACTCAGAAGCTCCCAAATGAAAGAGAAAGAGGATTTTTCTGAGTCTGAGATCAGTCAGTGTGTAGCACCCTGTGTTTAACCCAGCTGTGCAGTTATGGGCAGCCCCCAGGCCAGTAGCCTAGAATAACGAGCTGTTCGTGGCTGTGAAACCTGACGGTACTCCCAGAACGGTGTTTCTCGCTGTGTCACACCATGCCCGGAGCACACTGTATCCCTTGGAAGTGGGGTTCCCTGTCCATTCTGCCCTTGGCCACAGGGTGAAGAGGCAGTGGGACTCAGCAAACCTGCCACCCTGGCATTTGCTGTGCTGGACTTCAACAGATGTAAGACTGCAGTGAAGCAATAAACACAAAAATCTGGGAGAAGCGACCCAGAATTTTGTGCACTACTGTGTTTCTTTTTCAAATATGATGCAGTTCAGTTGACCCTGACCTGCTCTCTTTTTCGGATTCCCAAATGCAATGTCCTCAGTCAGTGTTGTCCCTCTGCCTGGCTCCCCAGCTCTTTGCCAACTTCTCGCTCCTTTCGAGCTGAGCATCAGTCACCTGTGACACAGCCACCTTCTGTTCTGGTCCCACCCCCAACCATGCTGGACCCTGGAGGACCTCCTGCTCTGTCCCCACCATCCCCGTGTGTTCTTTTCAGTGGGGAAAATTTTTCCCTATGTTTCCACACCTTCCCACACCCACCCACCCACAAATTGGTCTGATCTGATCTTTTTTTCTGTTGGTTAAACATTTAACTCTCATGGTACAACTTGTTTTAACCCCTCTCACATCACGTTCTTTCCTTTTTACGAGTGACCTTGCATTAACCAACTTTATTGGCGACAGATGCATTATCTGAGGGTGTCACGCATGACCTTCAGCAGGGAAGACTTCTGGGCCGTGGAGGACCGTCTAATACATGGACTTATAAACTGACTGCATGAACAATGAAAAGGCCAAATTATTCAGATTTTTTTTTGAATCACTGTAAAAAAAAACTGATTTCTTTTGTATAGAAAACACTAAACGTATAATAAAAGTTGTTCAAAACGGATTCCTACCCATGTGACTTGTTCATCTTCTTTGGGTGCGGGGCGTGTCAAGGAGTTAATGATAGAAATAAACCGAAAGCGCTTTCCTATGCACCAAACAGGGCACTGTTCCACGGTACCAGCCCCATGCTAGAAGTTGGTCTTATTTTGGAAAACCCATCTGCTCAATTTGTGTCTTAAACATCGGGTGACTGGTATAGGGACAATTTGTGTCTTAAACATCGGGTGACTGGTATAGGGATGTGTAGTCAGGAGACACACCCTGATTCACATATCTGTGCGCGCACACACAGTTTCCAAAATGCCACACTGGGGCAGTTGGGAGAGAGTGAGAAGGTGCACTCCTCTCCTCTCTCCTTTGCACCCCTTGCCATTCCATGGGAGAGGAACACTAGGGTCTACCCAGCATTTCCCTGACACAAAACAGGCATTTAATATTTTTTAGATTGTCCATTGTATGTATGTATGTATGTATGTATTTTATTTGAAGGAAAAGAAAACACAGAAAAATTAAAAAGCAAGCAAGAAGCAACAACAAAACAAATTGAAAACAAAAAAATGATAGTGATATAGGATTTCAAAACAAGATTCTAGGAATTTAACAATGGTTGTTATATTGCAAATGTTACCTTCAAAATAGTTGCTCAGATTACATTTAATATTCTTGAAAGACTGAATACAACTGCTTACTACAAACTGAAACCCCTTTTCATAGACTTACAAAATCTCAATCAACCACCAGACCATGAAGGCAGCATCAGGGCTGTGGGGGAAGGGAGGTGCTCAGCTTCCGCTGGCCTCCTTTCTTGACACCTTGGCCTGTCACAGTGCTATGTCTCACTGAGGGGTGGCCCAACAGCATCACTCAGGCAGGATCATTGCTGAGGGACTCCAGGAACTGTCACCTCCCTCCTGGTGCTCAGGGTATGGGGGTTGCAGAGAAGGCAGGGTCTGGGCAGTACTGGGCAGTCAAAACAAAAGGACTCCTCCGGAAATGCAGATCCAACACAATCACCAAGAATCACCAAGTAATGCTCCAACTCTCTGTTTACTAACCTTTCAAAAGTCCTCAAGACATATCCTTGACTCAAGGAGTTATCTTTTCATGAGATTCAAGTGAGACCTTTGTGTCCAGGTCTGGGTCCTGCTGAACTGTTGATAACTTGTGGGGTGTCCCACAGCCCCTGGGAACCTCTGTTCACTCCCTGGAATATGAGAAAGAGCCTCTCTCATCCCTCTCAAGCTCAGAGATTGGGCCTGAAATCCTGCTCATTTGCAGTCTCCTCTTAGTGACAGTGTCCCTGCCTCCTGTACCAACTGCTTCCCACAAAACTGTAGTCACAGAGATCTTCTAGAATAGTCACATTGTTCTCTTCATCCGCTCCAAAAGGATAGAAGCTGAACTCCTTGGTTTGGCATGTTAAATTTTTAGTGCCATGACCCTCCGCATTTGTCACCCTTCCCTACCCCCTGTACCTTAAATTCTAGTCATTGCCAGCTCCCCCTGAAAGGCAGAAACTCCTTGTGCTTCCCAGGCTGGCAATCAGTTCAAAAGCACATGTCAGTCACCCACCCAGTGCCAGTTGATGGTGTAGGGTAAGTGGGAGAATGGTCCAGCCCTCTGGGAGCTCAGTCTGCCCTGGAAGAAAAAGTTATATAAGCTTGTTCTGGGCAAAAGACTCAATAAATGTGGGGTCAGTGAACAAATTATGGCCCAAAGTTTGGTCTGCTTGGACTCTTCAACTTGATCTTCCATGCCCCATCTCCTGGATGCTTCCTACTGGACTTGATGCTCATAAAATTTGCAACACTGATTTCAGACTCTTCCTCCTTTCAGCTCCAAGCCCCTTCAAGCCCCTGCTTCCGTGTAGGCTACCCTTCCTGGGCGCGCTGAAGGCAGGCTGTGTCGGGTGTGCTGGATCGCACCTCTTTCTGGGCTTGGCTTTGCTTTGCTTTGCTTTGCTTTGTTGAGACAGAGCCTCACTATGTCACCCAGGCTGGCCTCAAACTCCTGGGTGTGTCCCAGTCTCCCAGGTAGCTGGAACTACAGGTGATTTGATGCACTTTAACAATCAGTTCAGGTGACACTGTCTCAGGAGGTCTTCTCTCACATCCTCGTGTCCTCACACCTTTGTGGTCCGATTTAGATGCTCTAGAGTTTGGCATACAAGAGAGTTCGGCATACGATGCCTATGATCTACTTCTTTCACTAAATTTCGAATATCCCGAGTATTGGAAATACTGTTTTCACCTCTGCTTCCACAGTCCAATACCTCGCACGCAGCAAGCGCTGCAGACAAAATGAATGACGGTGAATGAATGGGGCAGTCATTCCTGTGGAAGAAGTAGTTGAGTGAATGCAAGTTCTTTGCACCATCCTCTGGAACTATTGGATATTTGGATATTTAGCATGTATATGACATTTTGCAGTTCAGTGAACAAAATATTTAGAACAAGAGCCTCCACGAAGGGGACAGAGTGGAAATGAAATGAGGATCTTGTTTGAAGAAAGCGCACCTCAATTCAACCAAACAGAGCAACCACTCTCTTCAGGGCCCCAGGGACCCCCAGAATATCTGTCATCCCTCATCCCTGGCTCCTGAAGGCTGCACCTCCCAGCCCATTAGAAATGCTAATCTCCAGCTTGGAGCTGGATTAACAGACCCAGTGGGGAGGGGACAAGTCATTTTCCAATCTTTATTAAGAGCGAAGGCTGTACCAGCTCTGCCCAGCTGCCCCCAAAGGGCTGGGACGGGGACTTCATTAGAGCCCCCCCTCATCAGGGAAGCCTCGCTTTTCTGCATTATATGCGGTGGCGGGGCGTGGAGGCCAATCCACTCACCTCCTCCTCACTTAATGCATCAGAGCCCATTTGTTTGATGTCAGTCCCCGCTGGAGCACAGACCAGGCAGTGGGCCTCACAGCAATTTGGAGCCACAGCTGCGGCCCGGCAGCCCAGCCCCCAGCCCCGGTCCCATCCCCTCCCCAGAACCTACTGCGGATTATCCCAGGCCTCACCACAGAAGCGTGGCATTGTACAGACCAGGACTCCCCCGGGTCAGGGTGCACACACAGACTCTGAGTCCTGACTCACCGTCCTCACTCTAGGCCAGGCAGTGGGGACAGCCGTGGCCAGGGGAGATACTGAAACACAGAAATGAAGTTGCACCTTAAGGATTTTTAAGATCCCAGCTGTCCTCTCAAAGGCAGAATCCTATGAACACAAAGGGCGCAGAATTGATCTGGGCAGATAGAAGTTGGGGAGAGATGGTATAAAAGCAGAGCTGACTTTGGGACTCCAGTGGGGGGAACTGGGGGGCAGAGACAAGCATGCTGGTTAAAGCAGCAGGGCTCAAAGTCCGTCTCCCACCCCAGCAGAACCAGAATCACCTGGGGACTGGCAGAAATACGGATCCTTGGGTTCACCCAGATCTACTAGCCCAGAAAGATGGTACCTGTTTTAACAGGCTTTCCGGGTGATGCAGATGCAGGCTCACACTCAAGCACCCCGAGGTCACAGGGACACCGCGGGCCCTCACACTGCCAGCTGGCAGTCAGGCCATACTCAGTTCGTGAATCTGCCTTCTGTGAGTGGCTTTTTATGCTACCTAGCAAAGTCGGTGCGTTTTACATCTAAATGGGTGTTGCGTGAAACAGACTTTGTGGGAATGCAGGGGTCAGAGCACGAATCTACAGGAATTAGTAAAAATCGAGGGGAGGGCTTTGCTTCTCTCTGACTATGGAATTGGCAAGAAACTGAGCCATTTATAATGCTGATGTCAAGGAGGCAAGAAGGCACCAGATGGTATTTGGGCCACAATACATTTACATTAAGTCACTTAAGAGGAGAAGGTAAGCTAATAATGTCGACGCCAACCGCAGGAGGCTCAGTGATGAGCACTTTAGGCAAAGCATCTCTGCTACCCCGCACACCGCCCTCGGCGTGCCGGGAGCTGTGTACCTTCCCTGTTACACTTGAGGAGACGAACTCTGAGTGGCAGAATAACTCACCAGGGCCAGAGCTAGGTGCTAGATCTACCTGACTCTAAATCCCTGGGCGCAACAAGGCACCGCGGTACATGCCCATAATCCCAGCAGTCTCGGAAGCTGATACAGCAAGATCACGTGTTCAAGACCAACCTAGACAACTTAGTGGCTCAGGGAGACCTTGTCTCAAAAATAAATAAATACATACATACATAAGTGGGCTGGGGGCGTAGCTCTGGGTAAAGGCCCAGAGTCCAATCCCCAGTACCAACAAAACCAAGCAGAGGAACACAAACAAAATCATCTACAAACAAAAACATCTACAAACAAAAACCATCCTTCATAGCTACTCTTAGGTGTGAATGGGCATCTCCGTGAAGCATTAGATCTGGGCTTCAAAGGCATCGTGCCTGAGGACTCACACCTGCCAGCCTTGAACATACTCTGGCTCTGATCTGCTCCTCTCCCCTCCCCTCTGCAGCGGCAGCGGGGCTCAGGAGAGACTGGGGGGGGCCCCATGTTCAGGCGATGAGAGGCAGGGAAGCAGCAGAAGCTCGTGCTTCTCCCGATTGGAAGAGCTGAGTCCTGGAGATAGGTCAGACAGTCTCCATGACCTCGGGCAAGTTATTTCCCCTCTCTTTGTCTCCCTTGTAGTTTCCTCATCTACAAAACTGGGATTGTAATTGTAGCTCCCTCCTAGATCACTGAAAGGGTCTAATTGATTCAAATGTAAAAAATTCTATGAAGAGTTTCTCTATAATCATTGATTTAATATAAAGAAAGAAACAACCCTACCCTTTCCCCTCTTCTACCCACCAAAATATTCTTCCTAGCTGCTAGACTGCTTTCACAAGTCCTGCCCCCTCCAGCCAGGCTCAAATCTCAGTACCACCCCCCAGGCTGGCCCCTCCCCAGCCTTTCCCTGCAGCTTGCTCCTCTGCCCATTGGCTTCCAGTCTCAGCTCCCTGGACTTACAGGGATTTGACTCCTCTGTGTCTGCAGGGTGGGGCCAGTGGCTCAAACCTCCTGCACACTGTGGCACCAGCCTGCCCCTCACACACAGTGAGTGACCCGTAAATACATGCCAACCGGCCCTGAGGACCAGTGGTCCTTGCAGTAGAGCCAGATCCCACGTGTGTAGGAGCCGTCTGCCTATGGCATGTACTGCACCAGCTTGTGGTTTAGCACTCTTGGTGCTGGGGCAAGGGGTGGCAGTGGGGCAGGCAAGATCTGTTTTCCTAACAGCAAGTTTAGCAGGCTCCCAGCTGGGTGGAAGGGCCAGTGATTAGCGGCTAGAGCATGAGGTCCTTCTACAGTCCCATTAATTAACTTTCCCAAGGTCCCCTAAGTGCTCTCGTCTTGTCTGTCTTTCAAGCCTAGAAACTTGCAACACTCGCTTATCAGAAAAGTCTGTCCATCTTTCTGACCCTCCTCTTGCTCTCTCCAGCTCCAGTTTGGCCGATGGGACAGTACAAAAAGCCTCCGTGGCAGGAGAGGGTAAAGCCAGTCTCCCAGAAGGCCTGGATTTTTCCTGAGACACAATGACCACAGGACAGCCAACATCCCTTCCGCAAGCTCTCACAACACTGGTTTCAATGGACTTGGATGGAGTTACCTCCCCAGGATCATTTTGTACTGAGATTTAGGGGCCTAACTTCCAATTCTGGGCATACGATTTAAGGTTCCCAGGGAACAGGGCTGTTCAGATCATCATCAAAATAATCAGTTCTGAGGGCCAGCAGGGCCTCTCTCAGCCAAACCATCTCTATGGACCCACAGCCACGATCTCCATGGAAAGGCGACACAGAAAAGCCTTCTTCTGTGCCTCTGGTTGGCAAGGTTAAGTGACAGGAGACACTGGCTGAACATTCCTAGGGCCATCACACAGTGTGTTGCAGGGCAACTGGACTAGATCGAACCCTGGCTACTTCCTTGTTTTGTTTTTGTTGTACTGAAGACTAACCTAGGGCCTCCCCCCTGAGCCTTATCTCTCTACTCCTTCTAATTTTTTTTTCACTTGATACAAGGCCTGACTAAATTGCTAAGTAGGCCAAGCTGGGCTTGAAATCTCAGTCCTCCTGCCTCAGCCTCCCAAGTGCTGGGATCAGAAGTGTTTACCACCGTCCTTGGCTCGGAGTTCCAAACTGTGCTGCAAAAGGAGGGGCTCTCAGAGCTACCTAGGGGAGTGACCCAAGTTTTGAAACACACTCATTGCAAAATCAAATAGAAATCACTAGGGATTTTTGGCTGCTTGAGGCACCCCTTGGCTCTCTAGTTTCCTTCCAAGCAGACGGTTGTGAGCCTCACTAGACTGGGGGATTTGGGGGAAGGAAGAAAAAATTTATTCTCCAGAGTTTTGTCCTATATTAAACTAAGAAAGACGTAGGTGCAAAGTTGGTTCCCAGAGGCAGGCAGAAGCCAGGCCGGGGCAGAGGCCCACCAGCCTCCTTCCTTCCTCTCCCCGACCCCAGCACCCAGCCCTGTCCATTTCCCTTTCTCCAGCCCCTATTCAGACTGTCAGACAAGCTCTCGAGGGTCCATCAGTGGCTTTTAACTGAGCCCCCGGCTTTCATCCTATTAGTGAGCCTGGGAGTAATTATGACTTCATTAGCCAAATAGGTTCTTGGTTCAGAGACTCCCTCCCACAAAACCAAACACAGACCTCCTCCCTCCATCTGAAGTCTGTCCCCCGAGGCCGCCGGCTAACAATGGAGCTGGCTCCAGGGAAACCTGGCAGGAAATGGGGAAGAAGCCAGGACACTGGCCAATGGGAGCAATTCCCCCTGGCCTCCTCCGATGCGCATCTGTCGGCTGGGCCCAGGAGAGATGTGACAGGGAGAGGGATGGCACTCTGGCAAATGAGGAGCATGACCCCCGCATCTGTTTGCTGCCCCTCGCACTCTGGCCCTGCTCGCCCTCCCAGTCATGGGTGTAGTGATGGCCAGTTCACTTCCCGAATGGGTGGGGCTGCACTTGGAGGGTCGCTGAGCCAATGCCCTGGGGGCCCCAGGACACAGAAGCAGAAGAGCAGAGCTATGCTTGGACTGCCTGGTTGGGGGACCTCTAGCCTGTCCCTCGGCCACTAGACCAGGTCTCTGCACCTGGGAAAGATTCCACAGCTTCTGGGTCACTGCTCTGTCATCTCACACCTCAACATTAGAAAGTACTTTCTTCTGATCTAAATTAACTCCACCTTGCAATTAAAACTACCCACGCTTGAGAAAATGCTTATCACCATTTTCTTTTTTTATTCTTTTAGATTTTAGGAACATGGGGTCTAATCCTCATGCTCTAAATGGCACCTAGGTTACATATTGTATCCCAAAACTTCTCCAAGGCCTGCACCTTGCAGCGCTAATCCCAGCCTCCTCCCTGTCCTGCAGGCCAGGTAAGCATCCAGAAAGAGACAGCTCCAGCTGCCCGCTCCCCACCCGAGAAGGCACAGGCTCCCTGCAGAACCTCAGATATACTCCTCTTTGTCCAGGAGAGCTGGCTGCTGCTTTGGAGTCTTTGCAAGTAACAGCTGGTGAATTCTCATTCCTGCTGAGGGCCCCTCTGTTTGAGTCCTTGGCCCGCAAGACGCCATCTGCCGGGCTAGACCCAGAGGCAGAAGGATAGATGACTTGACCTCCAGACAGCCTGCCACGTTTGAGACACCAAGCTAGGGAGAGCCTTGATCCTCGCTCTGGCCCTAGCCTGACCTTATTCTGCCCCCAGGCTGACGCTCAGCCACCTCTGCCCTCCATCCACCCAACCCCTATCCACCCCAGCTCAGAGGCCAGGCAGGAGGGCCCTGCTCCTCGCCTTTCCAGGAAAGAGAGTCCCCAGAGGCAAGCCCAGCTGTGCACACTGAGTCCCTGCTTGTGTTTCCTGAAAGCAACCATCCTTTTGTTCATTCTGCAATTTCCCAAAGTGCCAGGAGCCTCTCATCTGACAGCCACGGCATCTGTTCCTCGCACTCTCCAGAAGGCTGATGGGAGCAGTGCCAGGCGCTTCTCCAAGGCTCTCGGCCTCACGCTCCTTCCGCCTGAGTCCAGGCACCCTGGTCCCCTGGTCCTCTGGGATCCTCTGCAGGCCCCTCACTGCAACTCTGACCCCTGGAGCCCCACCCCTGATTGTGGCTGGTAGCATTGATAACCACCTCTCTCTCCAGGTCAAGTTTACCTGGCTGCCAGATGCATGCCTATCCTGGTTCTTGGGAGATTCAGGGAAAGAGGCTGTTCTCCTATTTGGGGTCTGTCCAGGGCCTGAGTAGGTATAGGAGCCACAGGTCACCAGGAAAAAGGAGCCTCATCCCAGCCCTTTCCATCCCCCCTCCCTCTGTGCACCCCCTCCTCCAGCAGCTCAGTTCCAGGCTGCTGGAAGGTCTGACTGCTCCCCAGTCTGGAAAACCTTTGGGATTCTGGCTGCCCCCGCCCCTTCTTCAACACAGGGCTTCTCAGGTCCAGCACTATGGACATTTGGGGCTGAGGAATCCCTAGGTGGGGGAGACTGTGGTGATGCTTGGTAGCATTCTGACCCCCACACACTAGATGCCAATGCATACCCTCCTCCCCACCGCACATACAGCTCCATCGTGATAACTGCGGATGGCGCCAGGTGTCACCAAACATCCCCCGGCTGAGAATCACCCAGCTAAAGCAGAAAAGAAACCCAACACCTGAGTGTCAGTGGGCAACAGCCCCTTCAGTTCTGATCCTAGGCTCCAGGTGACAGAGGCATGGTCTAAACTTTCTGCAGAGGACCAACGAGTCAATGTCTTCCCCTGTGTGGCCGAGTAGTCTCCAGTGCAACTACCCAGCTGCCAGCAGGCACGAAAGCAGCCATAGGGAACACAAATGAGCAAGCGTGGCTGTGTTCCAATCGATCTTTATTTATGAACATAGAAATTTGAATTTCATATTATTTTTATGTGTCAT
The DNA here is from genome assembly GCA_004027455.1 of Hydrochoerus hydrochaeris. NCBI lineage: Eukaryota > Metazoa > Chordata > Mammalia > Rodentia > Hydrochaeridae > Hydrochoerus > Hydrochoerus hydrochaeris. The sequence continues at coordinate 346,430 of PVLA01001236.1, forward strand.
AAAATATTCTTCTGATTTTTTTAACTATTTAAACATATAAAATGCATCCTTACCACCACAGGCCCTCCCTAGAGCTTTAAGGACCTCATAGTGATCAAAACACAGAAACTTCCCTGAGGTTCACAAAGCCGAGGCGCAGGCTGAAGTTGTGAATGGAGTCCTGCTCCTTTGGGGTGCGGTAGGGTCATGCTGCTGCCAGTTCCCTTTGAACCAGTTGCTTCGGAAACAGTTTTTAATAAAGCAACCAGATCAATGACAGAATTAGCTGCACATGGTACAAAACAGAACCCTGGGCTTCTGGTTTAAAATGTATACTTAATTCCCAGATGGCAGCAGGAGAGAACTAAAGCACAGGCCCTCTGAGCTCAGGCTGTGTGCCTCTACGATGCTGCCCTGGACCTCACGCTGCCCCCAGTGAGCCTCACCTTGCAACCTCTAACAGCCAGGGAACCTCAGGTTGCTCCTCAGATCATGGTGGCCAGCTTATCCCAAGGGGTCTTCGGCCATGGTACCTCACATAGTACCAGGCTGAAACGACAAGCAGGAAGTTGAACCTACCCAGTGCTTTCCTCGCCAGGTTGTAAGCCCTGGTGCAAAGCTGCACCCGCTTGATGGCATTGGCACTGCACAAGCAGGGCACCCAGGGCAGGGACAGAAGCAGCCACATGAGCCCCAACGTATCTTATCTAGCTCCATCCAGAACCTCCAGAAAGAAACAATGGACAAATATGGATACTGGGCTCCAACACAAATCTGGGAGCAAAGGAATAAATCGCAGTGGCGACACCCATTACCACGTAATTAGAAGGCAGGCTCCTGATGTGTGAGGCCACCGAAAAGGGCACCTAAGGCCTACAGACAGTCCAGAGCAGAGCTGGGGGTGACTACTGCTGGCCTAATTCTTCAGGGAGAGATGGGGGCTTAGCCAGGTAAAGATGAAGGAGATGATCTCTGTTCCAAACAAGGAAAGGCCAAGTGGATGGACAGGGCTGGAGTGAGTAGGGAAAGGTTAAAAAGCAGAGGGGACTAGATTACAATGTCACCATGAGCCTTGGGTGTTAAAGAAGCAGCCTGGAATCTAACCTCTCTTTAGCAGGAGAGCCATGTGATCTGATTTGCATTAGAGTAGCTCACTCTGACTGCAGACCAGGCTGGGATAGGATCAAAGATGGAGGTAGAAACTGGTGAGGGCCAGAACTAAGTCTGTGAGAGGGGGCAGGAGAAGGCCATGCAGAGGTGAGGCCTAGGCTAGGGGCGAGTTGTCAGGACTAAGTGTTTGGCAGGATGCAAGGTGGGGCTGCAGGCAGAGGGAGGAGACAGAGGGTAGGAATGTCTAAAGCACGCCATTCTCAGAGGTGAGCTGCTATGGTCTGAATATTTGTGTCTCTTCCCAATCCATTTCATGCACTGAAACCTAAACCCCAATATGATGGTGTTTGAAGAGGGGCCTTTGGGAAGTAATTTGGTCATAAGGAAGGAACCCTGGAAACAGTATTAGTGCCCTTTTAAGAGGACACATGAGGGCTTGCTTTGTTCTCTGCCATGAGAAAATGGCCAGATGCAAACCAGGAAGCCAGCTCTCACCAGACACTGGATCTGCCAGTGTCTTAATCTTGAACTTTGCATCCAGAACTATGAGAAATAAATGTCTGCAGCTTAAACCAGCCAGTCTAGGGTGTTTTGTTACAGCAGCCCCAGTTGACTGAGACAGCAGGAGCCAAGAGAAGCAGCAGATAGAATGGGCAAAGGTCAACATTTTAGCATAGTTTTCCAGAAAAACAGAACTGGTAAAATATACAGATGTTCCCAGACCTACAATGGAGTTACCTCCAAAAAAATCCCATTGTAAACTGAAAATATCATTAAGTCCAAAGCACATTCAATACACCTAACCGACTAAACATTATTGCCTAGCAACGGAGTCTGCTATAGAGTATCATGTTTGCCCTCATGATCGTGGTCACTGCCCAGCATCAAAAGAGTGCAATGCTCCATAGTGCCAGCATGGGAAAAGACCACAGTTCAAAGCAGTTTTATTGAACATTTATGATTTCCATACCAGTGTAAGGTGAAAAACCATGAGTCAGGGACCGTGCACGCGTGTGCATGTAAAATATATACACTATATGTATTGTGTAGATATTAGATGTATTTCAAGGAATTGACTTGTACAACCATGGGAGCTGGGTTGTCAGCTCTCTGCAGTCTTGGGGCAGAATTTCTTATTGCTCATAAGGCCTTCCAGTTGACTGAATAAAGCTCACTCACATTAGCAAGTATAACATCCTTACTTAAAGTCAACTGATTGAAGAGTTAACACATCTACAAAACATTCCGTCAGCAGCTACTTTAAAAATAACAACATGTAATGTATTTACTATTGTTATTCTCCTATTGTCTTGCTACGAAATTTTGTTTTACCTTTTAAAATTAGAAAAAAAAAAGCCACTTTCACAGCAGCGGCAGGGCCACCTCAGCCCCTAAGTTTGACCATCCCAGATGGAAGTGACGGGGCACCTGTGGGTTTGTGAGGAGCCCTTGGGCACCCAACTGCAGGCTTCTGGCTGGCACAGGCCTGAGTGCAAAGCCAATAGCACTTCCAGACCTTCATCACCTTGCCTGTGGCCTAAGCAAAGCCTGACTAGCCAAGCTCTGCCTCTAGGCCTGTGTCTCTCCTGCACACACCACCTGCCCCTGCCCCTGCCCCTGGGGAAACTTGCCAAGCACATGCCTCCGCCTGCCCCGTACGCATGGCCTCAGCTCCCTCCGACAGTTCCTGCTGTTCTCAGATAAAGTCCCAGCCCCTCTTCCCACCTAGCCCTTTCTTGCACCCTCAACTCAAGGCTTGTACTAAATCCCCCTAAAACTCCTCACTGTCACTTTTGCACGGGCAGCTGCTTGCTCCTGGCCCCCACCTCTTACTGCCTCCTCCCAGCCCAACCCACACTTCAGGACTCCCTGAAAATATTTTTTGTTTCTGAGTTTTACCAGGCCAGAGTAGGGACCTCTCTATAATACTCTGTGCACATTTGGCTATCATTTACCAGATTGTCTTTTATATTTACATGTCAGTCTTACCGTTAGAGTGTGAGTTTCCCAAGAACATACATCATGTCTTATTCTCCTTGGTATCCGCAGCACTTGGTACAACACCCAATACGAGAAATATCAACATTCACCTATAAAGTAGATGAATGTTCAGATGGATGGATGGATGGATAGATGGATGGATAGATGGATACATTATCTTCTAACAACTACTGGCTATCTTTTATAGAACACTCTTTTCATTCTAGGCTCTGTGCTACGAATTTTAAGTCCTGAATCTACTCAGGTTCTCAGTCGCAGGCAGCAGAAACAGACTTTGACTGTGATACACAGAGAGGGAATCCAGCCGGTCATCAGCGGACTCATAGAATCAGTATGAAGGACAAAGAAATGACTCTGAAATGGGCAGGAACAAGGGAGATGAGCCAGAGACACACAGAGGTCACATCTCAGGATCAGGCTGGTAAGGTAGCCACCACTAGCATTACCCATGCTGGACACTCTGCCTGCTGATTCAGAGGCCCAGGGCTCTCTCCGCCCCTCTGTGAGTGTTCAACATAAGTACATCGCCTCTTCAGGCCCTTGTGACTCAGTCTCCTCTGAATTTTACAGATGGGGAAACTGAATAGAGTGGATGGAATAGGAACCAAGGTTCTCCTGGCTCCACAGCCTTCCAGATGCCCTGATGTCTTTCTAGGGGACCGCTGACTTTCTTCCCGTGACAGTGGAACTTCCTGGGCAGTGCTGCACATCCATGGTGAGGTCATTCCCTGACGCGTGTAGATGAAAGCTACTTCCTAGGATTGTAGACCAGATGTTCAGGGATCCTGGGAATCAAGTACTTGCCCAGGGCTGAGAGAGTCCTGCAGAATTTAGTCAAGGATTCCAGGGTCTCCACCTGCCCCTCCTGGAGCCCATGTTCTGTGGCTGCCTGTTGGCTGGCTTAGTCCAAAACACCCCGTAGTCATTTTCTCTGGAGCCCAGCCCACTTTCAGGGTCACAGCTGCCCCCTAAGACTGCTCCTTCCTGCTCCCTGGATGGCATGACTCTTGCCAGGATCCAAAAATTCCCCCACCAGGGCATCTTCCTCAGACCTAGAGTTCCACACAGGAAACCTGAGTAGCCAAACCCAGTCCAAGCACCACCTCCCCTGCCCTGTGACCTTGGCTGGATCATTTCACCTTGCCAGGTTTGTGTACCCTGCACCTCCATCCTTCTCCACTGCCCAGCCCTCCCACCCTCCCACTGCCTACACCAACCAAGTTGTTTCATAAAAAAAGAACTCAGGGTTCTTTGAGCTCTTTGGAGAGACCACATAAATGCAGGGCATTATTAGCATCATTATTATTAAATATTAATAATGACATTAGCATTGTCTATTATAAGCCTGAAAAAAAAAAAAAAAAAGACTCCAAGAGCCCTGGGTTGAAATGGCAAAGAGCATAATTAGGCCCCTCTGGGCCACAGACCCCTCCAGGCCCTTAAGCAAAATGAGGAAGACCAATGCAGACAGAGTCCTTCTGGCACCCTGCCCCATCAGTGTGGCTCCTCCAGACTCTGCACAAATCATGCTCTCCCAGACCCCAGCATTCCTGGCTCCTGCACTCCCCACTCCCCTCTGTCTATCTGGGCCCAAGCCAAGGAGCACCTCACCCACCTGCTCTTCCGCTGCCTCCCCATCCTCACTCTCTTCCTCTCATCCAGTAGGTGACAGATACCTCCTGGGTCCTTCCCACCAACCAGGCTCTGTGCTAGGCAGGAGGGTGGGGGCTGGGAAATACAAACCTCACTGCAGGGACACTGCCTCCAGAGGCTGCAGAGTCCAGGGAGTGATGATCCAGATTTCACATGGCACCTACAATTTACAAAGTTCTTTTAAAAATTGTTATATTGTCTGCCAGCTCTCCCTCAGACAAAGGATCACTATCAAGAACATATAAAGAACTCAAAAAATCAGTCCTCCCAGATTTAAAGACCCAATCCAAAAATGGGCATCTGAGATGAATACACACTTCTCAGATGAAGAAATACAAACAGTAAATAAATACATGCAAAAATGATCAACTTCACTGGTCATTAGAGAGATGCAAATTGAAACAACACTGAGATTCCATCACACCCCAGAAAGAATGGCTATTATCAAGAAATCCACCAATAACAAAAGCTAGTGGGGCTGTGGGGAAAAAAGGAACCCTTCTCCACTGTTGGTGGGGATGCAGACTAGTTCAACCACTGTGGAAATCAGTGTGGAGATTCCTCAAAAAACTAGGATTCAACCCAGCTAGTCCCCTTCTGGGTATCTTCCCAAAAGAATTAAAAACATCATACGACAGTGATATATGTGCACCCATGTTTATATCAGCACAGTTTATAGTAGCCAAGTCTTAGAGACAATATAGATGCCCATTGACTGAGGGAAAGATAAAAAAGATGTGGTGCTTTTATACAATGGAGCACTACTCGGCCATAAAGAATGACATACTGGACACTTTCATAGGTAAATGGATGCACCTTGGGAACATACTCATTAGTGAAATAAATAAGACACACATGTAAATATCATATTGTTCCATTAGTGTGAGAAACTGAAAGAAAAAAACATGTATATGTGTATGTATATGTACATAAAAAGAGTTAAGATAATTATGCTACTGGTTTCTCTGAGTTCACTGCAGAGAAAGATTTGTGCAGGTGTGGTTTGGATAATTGAGTGCAGACGTCTTGTGCTCTGGGTGAATGATTTGGTGATGACAATGTGCAATGTATGTACCATGGTTTCCCCCTGATTGACATGCTTTGAATTTTTATCGTAGTTTTTTTTTCTTCTTCTTCTTTCTTTCTTTTTATGTTTGAGTAAAATGGATTTGAAAATAAATAAAAACTATTATGCTGAACCCCAGCATCCTTAGTACTATCCCAAGCAGGAGTAGGATCATTCCCACTTTACTGATGAAGAAATAGCTTCTCAAAGCAATGAAGTGTTGCTCTGTAACCTTCCCAGTGTCATCCAGGTAGAAGTGGCAGAGCTGGGACAGAGTCCCAGAGAGCGGTGGCTGGAGAGGGAGGAGCTGAAGGGGCTCAGCCTCATGGGCCCACACCCTTATTTTATAAAAGAGGAGGCTAAATACCCACAAGGCCAAGTGCCAGCACTGACTGAGCAGCTGCCATGCTGGGTCCTTCCCATGTAATTCTATGCCGCAGGGTGTGTCTCAATCCGCATATTCTGGAGGAGGAGTGGAGTGACCCTCCCTGACACAGAGCTCTGCATAGCAGGACTGAGTACCACGCTCCTCCGTCTCAGGGCTTTGCTTCCGTCTCCTGGGCAGGCAGGGCACAATGGAGAACTAGACCTTTCTGCTTTTTCAGGCCCCCTCCCAAAAGCTGCCAATGGACAGTCCCCTCCTGCTATCAGACTGCTTCCAGAAAAGCTATGAATACTTTGAAGGCAGACCCCTTTCTGTTGCTGTCAGATCCCTCCCCATGCTAGGCAGCGACACGGCTACATAAACACGTGGCCCCCTAGCAGTTTTGGAAAATGCTGTGAAGCCCAAAACCAGAGGCGTGATGTGAGTGCCCAGAGAGGTCAGGGAAGGAGTGTGCAGATGAGCACCAGTGAAGAAAGAGACCATGTCCGGGTCTCCCATGTCTCCATTCGTCACCAGAGGCCCCTGTTGACCGCTTTGAGCTCCTCTGTACCGCACTGCTGCTGATCTGCGGAGGGACAGGAGGGTGGGCTGGCTGGGGCTCCAAATGGCCTCTGAGCCTGTGTCTATTCAGCCACCCTATCCTCTTCAGCCGGCCCTTTTGCCCTGTTTGGGACTCACCTTGGAGATGGGAGGTGGACAACATGGAGGTGGAGTGAGTTACCACAGGGAGGATAATTAGCCCGAAGCACAATTGCAACAAGGATTCCAGGCTTTGAAAAGGAGGAAAGGTCCTGCCCTCCATCCTGTCCCACCTCTCCCAGAGGAGGGAACAGTGGGGTGGCTGACTTCTCCCAGACAGGGCTATGCCAGGAGGCACTGCCACACCACTGGCTCGCTGCTCACCGTGAACCTGTCCCTGACCACAGCTGCACGTCAGCTGTAGAATGTGGACAGTGACAGTAACGACTACCTGTACCTCTGGGGCGAGCACTTCAGGTCCTGAAGTTTAAGAGACATCCGAAACAGGATTTACCTCTGTGTCATCCAACTAGTGAACCCCACAACGAAACACAGCCTGGAGCTCCAAGCAGTCATCCCATGCTCTCCTCAAAACAAGAGCATCTCTGAGGCTGGCACTGAAGATCCCCAACACACACACACACACACACACACACGCACACACACGCACACACACACACACACACACACACAGGCATTTGCATCAAGCTCCACTGAGAAGACAAACTCTGGGAACTGTCTTCCCAGATTCAGGTCCAGTTTATGTTTTTGTTTGTTTGTTTGTTTTTGTTTTATATCGGTACTGGGGATCGAACTCACGACCACATGCTTGTAAGGCAGGCGCTTATGCCATTGAGCTAAATCCCCAGCCCCTCAGGTCCAGTTTAGTGAGTATTGTTGTTTTTACATATTTGTGACTGCTGAGGTCCACCCAGAATGGAATAGCCTGGTGACATTGAGATCTGAGTCTTTGAAACCAAAGTCCCTGTGTTAATGGCCTTCCCCAAAGACCTGGCCCACCTCACAATCAGCCACAGTCTTAAAATAGAGTCACACAGACAGCTGTCTGCAGACCCTTGGCTCCAGCTGATCTCCAGACCTGATGCTCCCAGTAGCGGACAAGGGCCCCGCTGCTGCCAGGTTCCACAGAGGGAGCCCATGCAGCACCTCTCTGCAGAGCGGGGCCGTTTTGGGGAGGCAGCAGGAGCCCAGGGACAGCATGCCAACCCCCAGAACAACAGACAGACAGACAATACCATGAGGGCAGGGACAGGAATTTCAGAGAAGGCCATTCTGGAAGGAGGTTAATGTGCCTGTCTTTCAAAAGCAGCATTCAAAGGTATCCAAGAGTAATCCTTGGCAAAACCAGACATTGCTGGGCATGGTGACTCACGCCTGTAATCCCAGCACTCGGGAGGCTGAGGCAGGAGGATTGTTGTGAGTTCGAGACCAGCCTGAGCTACAAAACGAGCTCAAGGCCAGCCTGAACTGCATAGAGAAACAAAACAAAACAACACAAAAGCACAGATGTCCCTGCATCAGGAGCAAAGAAGGTGAGCTCCCAAGCTGCCCAAGCCTGTAGGAGGAAGAGCTGGAAGGTGAGAGGGGAGCAGTCTCTCAGGTGGTAGAGCCCCTGCCTTCTCCTTTTCTAGACCATCTGACTCAGAAAGACATGGAGCCCTGCTCCACGCTTGACAGGTAAGGCATTTAACACTCCGGGGATAGCTGGCCCTACCAGCTGTTGCTGCATCTGGACTGCCCACCAGGCTTGCCATGCATGCTGGACAGAAGGCTGACCAGAGCGGGGTGAGACAGCAGTGACAGCCTGACAGGACCAACTGGTGCTGCAGATGGCTGGGCTCTCTGCCTCCCAGCCTCACCGTCCTGGGCTCAGCCCCGAACGACAGGAGCAGCCTGGGAGAGAGACGTTGCTGCTGACCAGTGCTGTGAGATGCATCACAATCTCAGAGCTGTCAGGGACCTTGGCCATGTTGAACCCCTCGGGTTACCAGCGAGCCTCAGAGAGGGCAAGGCACTCAGCCAGATCCACACAGCCAATCAGTAGCAGAGCCCAGAGAACCCTTTGGGCATTCACACCCAGATCCAGTGAGATGTTCATGACATCACAATGCTGGGTGACAAAAACGGGCTTGGATCCGCATGCACTGATATGCAGAGCCGTCCAAGGCCAAGTACACAGTTAGAAAATATTTTGCAAATCATGATGTATTAAGTGATCCCATTTTCACAAAAGAACACTAACTGAAACTTGTACACAGGAAAATGACAAATGTGGAGACACACAGGTACTGTGTTTGAATTTGATAAGTGTGGTGGGCAAGGGACCTATGCTATCAATTTTTAAATTTGCTTTAAGGCTTGGATATTTTGGCCAAAAGCTCGAGTTGCTTTCGGGTAAAGGAAACAGCGAAGATGAGCAGGGAGGGGACACTCACAGGCACCCTCTCCTTCCCTCAGCACACTGGGGATTTCCGATTGAAACCTCTCCCTCCAATGGGGGTTTCCTGGGGGAGACAAGAAGTTTGGGCTCCACGGGTCTCCAGGGTTTGAGGAGTGAGAGCCACTTTCTTTAACCCTGCTCAGTCACCCCTCTCCAGCCCCCTACCTCGGGGCTGCGTTGGGAGGGGGGCGGCGACCAGACAGCGCCCCGCGGCCCGCCGGCAGCCCAGCAGCTGCCCATGCATTATGGAAGACAGGCGCTGCGCTCGCTCCCTGGTCCTTAAATGACAGCAAATGAGGTAGAGCCAGGAGGGTGGGGACGGAAGGGGGTGGGAGGGGGGCCGAGGAAGCCATCTCCAGGGCCCCAAGCGTTGGCTGAGGACCGGAGCCAGCCAGTGAGCGGAGGCTGGGAGAGGGAGGAGCAGATCTTGATGCAGAGATGCTGCAGTGGCTCTGGGAGCGCACACACGCGCGCCCTCACTGCCACCGCCGCCGCCGCTGTGGCCGCTGCCGCGTCAGGACAGCCAGCGACTGAGGGGCAGAGGCCCAAGCAGCTGCTCCAGAGCTGGCAGGGGGGCCGTCGCGGCTCACGGACCCGGCAGCATTCACCTGCCCGGCCAGCCCCTTCCTTCACTGCAGGTAAGTGCCAAGCGCTTTTGTTTCTCCATCTCAGTGGCTTCCTGGGCGCTGGGAGGGCAAGGGCTCCATGCCCAGCCCCTAAATACCCCATTTGTAACTTGGGACGGGGCAGAGGCAGGCAGGGATGCCCAAATGGCAGGGACCAGTCTGACTTCTCACCCCAGCCCCAACCTGGCCACTGGACCTGCCCAGATCTTTTCCGCCCTGTCTACGTGGGTGGCATTCTCCAGGCCGAGCCTGCCCAGGAAGCTGGCCCCTGGGAATGTGTCCAGGAATTCAGCTCCCAGCTGGTCATGGCACCTGCCTGAGGACAGGAGAAAGGTGCCTGGGCCCACCCTGGAGCCCCAGTCCAGTGCCAGTCTGGTCTGGAGGGCCAGGCCCTGGGCCCTGGGCCACCCTGAGAAGCCCTGAATAGAATGGAGCCTAGGTTCTCAAATTTGAGGTCACCTGGGGACTGCCTCTGCAGGGTGACCTCTTTGCAAAGTCTCGCCTCAGTTGGACAGAGTGGGAGGTTGTGGAAGAGAGAAGAGAGTGGAGCACAAGTTAGGGCCAAGGCCTGTCCAGGAGCTGGGTCCTGGAGGAGAAACCGAGGCAAACCACTCTCAGGTATGAGAGCCCGGAACACTGGTGCTGCGATTCCTCCTCTTACCTCCCCCTCCCCCAGCCCTGTCTTCCTCACGGATCTCGCTCCCTCAGCTTGGCTGGTAGGGGAAGGCTTACCTCAAAGTTTGGCTTCCGGGAGGTTCTAGAAGGAGTAGTGCTTAGCAGTATGGGCCTATGTAATGAGCCAGAGGCAGGGAATCAGCAAGTGACCATGTGAGTGACCAGAGCTGAATCCTGTGACTTCTCCAACAGGTCCAGAAAGTGAGGGGGTCTACTGAGGCAGGGCCTGCGCAACGAGAGGGTCTTGTAATGCACTGTGCAGCACTGGGCAACACTGGGCACCTGGCTGCCCGCTCTTGCAAGGGGCTGGCCTGTGTCTCCAGGGAAGAGCTGTCAGTCAAGGTTGTCTGGAGGTTTGGGACTCCAATGTGACAGAGGGGTGGACTGCACCCACCGTGGTCCCAGTCCTGGGCAAGGTGGGTTTGAGCACCTTTCCCTCTGCCCAAAAGGAAGCAGGAAAAAAAAAAAGCCCAAGTGCCCAGTCCCCCTCCCCAGCCTCTGGCCGGAAGGACCCTCAGTCCCTTTGCCCCTCAGTTTCTCTGGTGCCTGGTCCTAAATCCCACTCAAAGAGACCTGATAAGATCAAGGGAGATCAAGGGCAACAAAGAATAGGCTATGTGTGGGAGGCGCTGGAGTGGCTGAGACTCCTGGGGGTGGGGCAGGCCAATGGCCTGGAGGTCAGCACAGGTCCCCTCTCTCCTGGCCTGAGCTGCCCCTCCGGGGGTGGAGGCACCCGTTAACTGTTTCCTAGCCAGGCCCAGGCCGAACTGCTCACGAGGCTTCTGCCCCAAGGTCAAAGTTCTTCCAAATGTCCCCCGGGAGTCCTCCCCAGTAACAGGCAGGCAAGAGAGGAGGCAGACAGACCAGGGTGCCCTGAGCTGGTGGTGTCAAAGTCACCAAGGTCTGCCTTGCTTCTGTGGAGACCACAGCCATCTCAGGCTAACCCCTAACCCTTAGTGTGGAAGGAAAAGAAGGGCAGGGGAGCAGGGGAGGGGAGCAGGACACATGCCCCCAAGGGCTGGGCGGGGCTGTGGCACCTGACCTCACCCCTTCCCCCAGCTCCCTGTCTGGCGGCTTTCTAGCCCCTTCCCTGCTCACACTGACTCCTCTGGCTCCAGCCCTCAGCACCCAGCTGCCCCACTCCTCCCCCCGCCAGACCTCACTCCTTATCAACGCCACACAGCCTTCTCTGCCAGCCCCTGTGCAAATGGGGACACTGTGGGGTGAGCTCTGAGTTAGTGTGCACAACAAGACCACAGACACACCGCCTCTGCCGAGGGACCTGCTCCTGAGGAGCAGGGGGGTCATAACCCCAGTATCCTCCACTCCGAGCTCACCAGTGCTACCTTTTGGAGTGGCTTGGATCATGCATGCCATCTGCTAGAAAGTTTTTCAAGCCAAATGTTGGTGAGAAAGTACATTCCAACGACAATCTCTAAGCCTAAGTGTGGGTGGCATTTGGATTCCTGGGGCAGGACCAGGGTATCAGGAAAGAGGGAAGAACTGGGGCAAAGTGTTCCCCAGTGAAGCAGAAGGGATTTGGATCATACTGAGGGTGACACTTCCTGAGCAGGAAGATGAGCCACGGGAAATCTTCGGGATGATGACTCTGAAGAGGGCGTGGAGGCCTGAGGTGTGGTCCATGGTTGGTCTGTCTCCCTAGAGGCACAGGTTGAGACAATGACACTGTAAATTTGTCATCCTCTTGCGAATAGTTCCTGATTGGGACTAAGACGGTCTTGCTTTCATTCCCTCCTGCACGCTGGACCTCATCCTTCTGGAGGACCACTCCCCCAATTTAGACCAAACTCCCAGGCTGTTGCTACCTTGGAGAATTCCTGGGATTTCCGTGGGCTTGATTTCCTGGAGTGAAGAGGTGCTTTCTGTGATTTAGTGAGTCCTTGCTACAGAATTATGCCTAGGTTCTTTGTTTACCAAAGGAGATACAAACAAAAGCAAAAGCCTGTAACATTCTCACCCCAACCCTGAGCACCCTCCTTCCTAGGGTAACTCAGCTCCAAATGCACCTCAGCACCCTTCTCATCTCAGGAGCCACGGGATCCCCTGTTTAGATGTGAAAGCCAACTCTGCCCTCTCAAGAGGCACCTATTCAGGCAAGGCCTTCTGGGTCCCCTCCAGCAGAACCCACATCCTCTCCATGGCTGCCAATCTAAAGACCTCAGGGTACCCCCCACCCCAGTTGGAGAGTAGCCTTCCTGCCCTGCAGTCCAGGTTCTTGCCCTGCAGTCCAGGCTTCTACCCTGAACTCATCTGCAGGAAACTGAGGCCTAGAGAAGAGTCTCCTCTTGGCAGAAATAGAGGGACAGGCAGACATCGCTGTGCTGATGCATGAGAGAATTTTCTTCTTGATTTGCTTCTTCAGTAACAACTTGAAACAACTATCATTGCTCCTGGCGTGTTGAAAAGGGATCCTTCTGGGGCTGAGGGTTTAGCTCAATGTCCAGGTATCTGTCTAGCATGCTTGAGGCCCGGGGGTCAATCCCCAGCATCACAAAAAAGGGTGGACCCTTCTTCCAAAGCCCTCACTCACTGCCTGATGTCACACATGGAACAAGGTAGGCAGGTAGGAATAGCAAAAGGTTAGGGATGGCTTCTCCCTGAGAGAATTTAATTCTCTCCTCTTCTACTTCCTGCTCTAGAGGCATCTCCGCTGAGGGCCCAGCACTGGAGGGTCAGAGACGCCAAGCAGCAGGCCAAGGGCCAGACTTCCCCCTGACCCAGCTGAATGCTCAGACAGATACACGGGTCCAGAGTCACTGTTTCTGAGAGGGCACAGCTGAGGCCACAGGGCTGGTGCCACAGAGAGGCAGCTGCAAGTCCAAAGAGCCTGCAGAGACACTAAGGAGCAGGAGGGGCAGTGTGCAAAGGGGACTGAGCAGGCCCCTATGTCACCCATGTCTGTCCTAAGAACCTGTCCAGCTCAGGGCAGCAGCTGTGGGCACTGTAGAGACCTCACAGCTACAGTCTTCCTCCCACTGCCAGTTGCTGCCTGGCCAGACACACCAAGCAACCTGGCAGCCCCCACCCAGGCTGGACAGAACCCTGTCCTCCCACAGGGCCACGGGGACCATTGCGGCCTTCCTGGAGGATGATGGTACTGTCCTAGGTGGCAGTCCCCATCCTAGACAGAGGGCGGGGTGCTGTGCTCTGCTGTTCCATCCTGCAAGGTGGTTGGGGGTGGGAAGGAGAATCTGTTCCCGGGGGCACTGGGTCTCTCCTGAGCACACTGTGCAGGGGACATGGGTCCATGTGCCCTAGCCTGAGGTGGCTGCTGGTGTTCACCGAGGCCCTTCCATCTGGGGGATGTTGGAAGAGGAAGGCACCTGCCCAGGAATGGTGGATGTGTCAGTGTCCCAAGCTCGTGTGCACACAGAGTGATGTGACAGTGTCAATAAGCCTGACTCGTGGGTAAACAAGGTTTCTGGGGACACATGAGGCTGGGAGGATCCTCAGCTCTAAAGGCTGCTCTTTCCTGAGCGCTTGAAATGGGCCACGTATAACTAACCTCATAACGACTGGGTCCTATCCAACTCCTCCTCATTTTGCAGATGGGAGACTGAGGCTCGGTTACATACTAGTGTCACACAGGCCAGCAAACATCAGACCCATTGACTCATCCTGCCCTATGTCAATATCCCATGCTGTGTACAGGATAGAGGCCAAGGTGGGGACCCCAGGAGCTCCCACAATTCTTTGAAGCCTGGGAATAAATCATCTCTACTCTCAACTGGGCTCTAAACCCCTCCTTTTCCTCCACTACCCTTCCAAAAGTTGCCAGACCCCTTAATGTTCTAATCTTCATTATTGGAGGAAGAGATGTAAACTCGAGGCCAGGAGCTGGCATCCCAAGAGACAGCATTTGGAGGACTGCATCTTTTCTCTTCTGAGTGGCTCCATGCAGGGTTCTTAGCCCAGGAAACATGTCATGTACCGGAGTATAGCTCACAGCCTGCTGTCCCCAGCTGTCCCCAGGCCCTTTGTTTCCTGAGCTCAGAACTTCAGCCAGCTCCCCTAGTGATCCTAAGCCCCCAAGTGGCCTGTCCTCCATGCACTGGAACCTCACAGGACCACTCCCTGATGGCGACAGCCTGTGCCCGACTGTGCCAGTCTGTGCCTGCACCCCTGTGCCAGGGCAGCTGGCCTGGGTGAGGCTGGGCCAGCTCAGGGCTGGGGGGGTAGCTCTGGGCCTGGCATAGCTCCACTCAGCCTTGCTCCTGACAAAAAGCTGCCTCCAGTCTGGGCATTCTAGAATGTGTCATAGGGCAGATGGTGAGGGGAGATGGGTGCTCTATGAGCTCTTGAGCACATCTCATGGCACCTGCAGTTGATCAGAGAGACCCCTAATAGATGTATCTTCACCCCAGATCCCCTGTGCCCAGCATGGTGCCTAGTACATAGTCAATGCATGTGACAATGAAATGAATACAGGGCAAGACCATACGCTACCACCCTCATCTTCAAGTGCACTGTGTGTGTATGTGCATGTGTACATGTGTGTGCATGCATGTGTCTGTAAGTGTTCATTCATGCAAGGCCTTGGTTCAGTGTACATCTGATCAGACTGGTCTCCAGTGCTCGCCAAAGGCCACCTAAGGTCCTTCTCAATCCCACACACATCTCCTCTAAGGCTGCAGATCTTGGTTCCCAGGGGTCCCCAGGGCTTTCCGGTCATGGAGACAGTTGCTAAAAGTCTGGGTTAAACTGAAGTCTAAGATGAGCTGGGATTGGATTGTCTTGATTGATGATAATTATCTAAGGCAATAGAAACAGTGAACAATTGTGACCACTGCAGGGTGGAGGCGACCACTGTGATGTTCATCTCTGCCTTGCTCTGGCACATTAGGGAAGAGTGCCCACAGCCCAGGCTCCTCCCAGGTCATCCCTTGCTCTGCATGGAGCTCCCAGCACTGGCAGACTGACAGGGCCGGAGCAAATGGTGATGGAGCATCTTCTCTGTGCCAGGAACTGGTTGGTGGCACCAGTGCCAACAGGGTGGTTTTCAAGCTCTATGGAGAGATTCTCTACCAGGCGACCTCCTGCCAAGTCCAGTCAGTGCAGTGGAGATAAAGGAGGTTCTCCACAGCAGCAGGGAGGGACCTGGAGTACGGTTCTCTCTCCTGCCTCCCAGCTGTGACCCCAGAGCAGGTCTGAGCAGTCACAGGCCTCACAGCAGCTCGAGAACCATTCCGGGGCTCCTCTCCCACGGGCACTTTATAATCTCCGCATGGCAGATGAGAGAAACTGAGGCTCCACAGGGGCACAAACTTGTCCAAGCCCCCAGAGCTGTGAAGTGACAAGGTTGCATTACCCATCCCTGTCCATCTGGGCCCTGGAAGCTTCCGTCCTTCCACACCTCCCTATTTCACGGACTCCTGCAACTGGGTGGCATCCTGCAGCTGGGTGGCCTAATTTTGAGACGTTCCTGATGACCCTAGGGACCTGAGTGTGTGTGTGTGTGTGTGTGTGTGTGTGTGTGTGTACACGTGCACACGCCTACCATCTTCTGGAAGCATACAACCACAGATGTTCTCAATCGGTTAAATGTGGCATACAAGTAACACTTCCTCTGTGCCAGGCACTGCTAGAAATAGGGCTACCAGGATGTATGTGGCATGGTCTCTCCCCTTGGGGAGATCACAGCCTTCTAGTGGAGACATCGCTTCATGGGCAGGTCACCAAGAGTGGATCCAGATCAGACCTGGAAGCTGGGTGTGTTGGCATACCCATGTACTTCCCACCACTGGAGGCAGAGGGGGCCGAGGCAGGAGGATTGCAAGTTGGAAGCCAGTCTGAGCAACTCAGTGAGACCTTGTCTATGATTGAAAACAAACAAACAAACAAGAAAACCACAGATCAGAACTGAATTCTAACTGTGTGCATATGAGCACATGCTTGGCACTGCCCGGCAGGGAGAGCTATGAACAAGGCCCTTCAGGGGGAGGAGGGGCCTCGAAGGGGCTAGGATCACCAAGTCTGAGAGTGACAATGGCAAGGGCAGGGAAGAGCAGGTCACTAGGGGAGGTGACCAGGGCGCCACTCCAAGCACGTGAGCTGGAGTCTGGGTGGAGAGGGACGGCCATCTGCTCACCATCGCCACCCTAACTCCCTGCTTCTCGGCTCCCCCGGCCTCCCTTGCCACCTCCTTCCTGGTAGGCCCTGAGGCCCCTTCTGCCCCCACTCCCAGCTCCTGCAGGTGCCAGCTGTGCTGTTGAGGAAGTGACAGTGGTCCCTGTGGAGCTCTTTCTGAGGGAATAGTGTGATGGAGGCGTGGAACATCCCGCGCTCTGAGCGTCTCAGTCCCTTCACAGACAGGATGCAGGCTTTGGGAACTAACCAGGCCTCTGCTGCGCTGAAAGAGGGAGGCTTCTTTGGGGGCTGCATTAACCTGCAGCCTAGAAGGTCTGCTGGGTCATTGGCCTGTCTGGTCCAAGCATGGCAAATGGGGACAAGGTCAGGACTCCATCATGCCAAGGATTTAAATGCCTTACCTGGGGACTCTGGCCAGAGGTTATGGATAAAACATGAGACCCACTTCTTGCTGCTAGAAAAGTGAGGTGACTCCAAGAGAATTAATGCAGCTCCCAGAGGCACCATTTAATCCCACCCAGGTGGCTGTGGGAGAGAGGTAAAGGGAGAAGTCTGCCCTGAACCCCAGAGCATGATGTCACTGGTCCTCAACCCAGGCACAGGCCCCTTTCTCCTCTGGCCCCCACATCTAGAACAATCACCCTGAGCAGACTGGAAGAGTCTTGCCTTCCAGTTAGTCCTGCTCCCACTTCCTTAGCCACACCCTGGCTGGCTGGAGTTGGGGGGCAGCCGGGAAACAGGGCAGACCCAGACTCCCAGGGGGACAGTAGGAGGCACTCAGCCCCGGAAGAGCTCCTTGGTAATAGCCAAGCCCCTTCCCCTGGGGCCCAGAAGGATGAGTGCCTTCAAGCTTCTGAGATTCCAGCAGCAACCAGGGCCACCAGTAAGAGGATCACCGAGCAGACAGGCCTGGGCTGGAGGGGCAGCCTCGCCCTCACCCCAAGCGCTGTCTCCTCCCAGGTGCTCCTCGGCCTCCAGTCCAGCGCATCTCCAGCTGGCCTGAGGCTCCTCTCCTCAGATTCCTTGCCACCTGGACAGCCCACCATGGGGACAAACCCCAGGATGAAGCCACATCTGCTGCTGCTACTGCTGCTGCTCTCCACATCCCTGGTCTCCTCTCCAGGTAAGAGGGCTCGTGACGGCTCCGAAAGGATGGTTATATTGTCAAAGCATTGCTATGAGCTCGTGGTGATTATGCAAATAATTGCCTCCATGTCATTGCTAAAAATTTCCCATTTGTGGATCTTGCCTGACCTTGGAGGTTAGAAGAGGAAACAAATCTTCGTTAAATGGTAGATAAAACAAGAATGACCCAGAGAGGGCAAGGGTCTTACTCTGGGTCACACGGCAAGATTATGGCACAAACAGATCTCCACACCCTCAGCCTGGAGCTCTACCTAGTTTTGTTTTTGTGTTTTGTGGTACTGGGGGTCAAAGCCTTAAAACATGCTAGGTAAGTGCACTACCACTGTGCCGAGACCCCAGCCCCTGGAACTGGAATCCTAAGCTTTTTCTGTCCCCACAGGACTACAAAGCTAAGGTCAGTTCACTTCAACACTGATGTCTCCAGCTTACTTCAGTTCCCAGCAGTCACCTTGGACTGCTCCAGAGTCTCTGGCACAAGAGACAGCGATGACAACCCAGATCTCTGGCAGGTTCCCTCCAGGGGACGGTGTCCCTGCAGAGGTACCAGTGGAGGGAGCAGAGGAGCCCAGTGCTCAGCTTGGAGGAGGCAGGAAGAGGCCAGAGAAGGGAGAGAGGTGAGACAGGACTGAGATCCACCTGCTAGAGCTGGGGAGGTGTCCAGGGCCTACTGCTCAGGGCTGGGGGCCACTGCTGGACCTCTGCACTTCTCTGCCAACCCCTACTCCCTGCCGGACTGAGCAAGTGTTTCTTCTCTCCCCAGAAAGAACATAGAGGGGAGCCCAAGTTTTCTCATTGCTGAGACAAATACCCAACACCCCAAGTTATAGGAGAAAGGTTTACTTAGCTCATGTTTTGCAGAGGTTTCAGTCCATAATTGGCTGCCTCCAAGACAAGGTGGCACACAGCTGAGGAGCAACAGTTCATGGTGGTCACAAAACAGCAAAAAAGACAAGGTTCAGAGACTAGACTTTCTGTCCTTTATGTTGTAGGCAGGCTCTCTGCCCTAGGGCAGGTGTAGCACTCACACTCTTAATGCCAGCCAGAACTCTGCCAAACCCATCTGTGCACTGATTTACTAATCACACAACCCTTAATCCCAGCATCACACACTCTAGAACCAGATACCACTGAAAAAGCCCTATGAGTGCATGCGAATTTGGGGGTCATCTAGACCTAAACCTTAACACTTAGTGCCCACCCTCCACCATCCTAGGGTTCTCAGGGCTCGGACCATACCTCCCATCATAGCACCTGCGACGTCCTTGGCCCCTGGTGCCCACTAGCACACTTTCAGATGTTCTCATTATGTCCTTGCTGCCTCCCAGACCTGAGTGTGGAGCCTGGACCCACAGAGGCCAGAAGAGAGGTGCCTGGGCTCCTCAGCACCCTACCTTGGACAACTTGGTGCTGAACCTGCCCCATCCTAAGCATGGAATGTGGGTATAATCCAGCTGCCTCAGGCCCATTGCCAAGGGATCAGGACCTGCATCTTTATGAGAGAGAGAGAGAGAGAGAGAGAGAGAGAGAGAGAGAGAAGGGAGAGAGGGGTAACAGAGATAGCAAATGTCATAACTGGTCCCCACCCCTGCCAGGAAGGTGCCTGAGTCCTTAGCCTTCTTGCTGCCCTGCTCTTGGGGTGGCTCTGGGTTTCTGGTGCCCCAATCAAGCAAAAGCAGGGAGATCAGTGAGATGCCTCCTCCCTGCTCAGCTCTCTAAGCCGGGTGCCTGGGGCTCTGGGTGCCTGGATCTGAGGAAAGAGTTACCAGGACAGGGAAATAAGAGTGAGGCTGTGAGCACAAGGAACAAGGAGAGCAGGGAGAGCTGGCTTTGCCTGGGAGTGTGTGTGCGCATGTGTGTGTGCATGTGTGTGTGCAAGCACACCTATGTGGGAGCTGCATGTGTGGGTGGGTGTGTATGCAGCTGTGGAAGAAAGCAGGGTGTGCAACCATGTCTATGGATGTGGATACTGTGAGGCTGGAGGTGTAAGTGGGGTGCAACATGGAAGGCACCGTGTTTTGGGGGTGTCTGGGAGCCTCCTAACACAGAGGTGGGCTCTCCGTGGTCACCCTTCAGGATGCACGAGGCCTCCTGTCCAGCCCCAGCCCACTCAGCCACCACCACCCAGACAGATGCCGGGAGCTGCTCTGATTCCTGACCTCTGGGGTGCAACAGGGCCCCCTGATGGTTCTGACGGAAAATGGGGGCCAAGAATCAAGGACACCATGGTGTGGGAGTACACACGTGTAATCCCAGCGTACTCCCAGCACTCTGGGAGACTGAGGCAGGGGGATAGCAAGTTCAAGCCCAGGCTGAGGAATTGAGAGACTTAATGAGACCCTGTCTCAAAATAAAATATTGGACTGGGGATTTAGCTCAGCAGCATAAGCACCTGCCTTGCAAGCATGCAGTTGTGAGTTTGATCCCCAGTACTGATAAATAAATAAATAAAATATTAAAGGGGCTGGGAATGCAGCTCAGTGAGAAGGCCCTGGGTTTGGTCCTCAGTATCACAAAAAGAAGAGAAAGAGGGAGAAGGACAGAGAGAGAGAAGGGGAAGGCGAAAGGGAGTAAAGAAAAGAAAAAAAGAATGTTACAAAAGGGCAAAATCTCCTGATCTGCTTCTTGCTGTGCAGGGCAAATTATTAAACCTTTCTGAATCTCAGTTTCCATGCTGGTATAATAAGAAAATGTAGAGCCTGTCCTACTCAGAGTTTATACACAGGAGATATGGGAGCAGAGTACTTGATAAATAGCAAGGGACTGGCCCATAACACCTATTTGTATTATTTCTTTAATGTATGTATTTATTACCAATCAATACACCTATTTTTGAAATCACGCATATACAAATAAGTTTGCATGGCCATGTGAGGAGCTCAGAGAGGCACGTGTATATCATGCATGAGTGTGTGTGTGACAAGAGTGTGCAGGTGAGCAATGTGGCATGCACACGGATGTTTGGGTGAGCATAAGGGTGTGCAGGTGGCTGAGTACAGAAGAGAAAGGTTTTACAGGAAGAAAGACATCTCAAGTATCCAGGTGCCTGGGCCTCTCAGCCGCTGTCACCACCCAGACCAAGCTCCTGGGAGCTGCTATTGTCCAAGGTGCTTGCAACATTCTGATGCCTCCCATCTTTCCTTCCCCTCCCCTCCCTGTGGGCCCAGCTGGAGCAGGGGTCCCTACCCTCCACCACTATCATTAACTGGGGATTAAGCTGGGCTTTCCAGCGGAGAGATGCTGAGGCCCTCTCTGAGCACAAGGCCTGGGGCAGCAGTGAGGGAGACGGACGGTCAAGGTGGTGGGAAGGGGGCAGACGCCTGCCTCGGTGCTTCCTGGGAGCCCTGCCCCCTCCCTCATTCTGAGAGCTGCTGAACAGCTGTCCCCACCCCCCGGGGGCCAGCCCGGGCCTCAGCTGCAGCATTGGGCCCATTCTTGGAAGAGGTTGACAGCTGGATGCACCCAGAAAGGAGGCACTAATTGGTTAATGGGGTTCCCTCCCCTCCGTGAGCCACCAAGGAAGGCTGAAGTCAGCTGCACAGGGGCCAATTAGGGAGCTGGCTCCCCCTGACACCACAGTGGCCAATCCATTTGGCCTGGTCTTGTGGAAGGAGCGTGAGGCACTGTCCCCCATACTCGTGAGGCAGGACAGTAGTACTGAGAGAGAGCATTGGCCCAGGATGGGGCTGCCATGCCAACTCCACCTTCGCGTATGATGGCCATCTGTTCCACAATTTCATGAGGTCTAGTCCCGTCTGTGTGACAGGCTTGCCATGTGACCGTGGCAGGCAAGGCATTCCCTTTTCTGAGTCTCTTGAATTGTGACACTGGGATTTTATAAAACTGCCACCAATCAAACTGCCCACCATCCACCTGCCATCAGCCCACATGTGGGACCAGCAGACATTTGCACCTGCTACCTTAGCAGGGTTCTGGCTGAGTCCTCCCACGGGGCCTGGGAGGTGCATTCGTGCTGGCTTCTTTTCACAGGTGAAGTCACTCAGGCTCAGAAGGCTACCGTAACCGGCCCTCTGAGGCCCAGCCTAGCCTCCAACCAGAGCATCTTGCATTGCACTGCAGGGCTCCAAAGTGACATAGATTCTAGGGACACACATCCTCGCTCCTCCTTCTTTTTCTGCAGTACTGAGTATCGAACCCATGCTTGGCAAGTGCTCTAGCATGAAGCTCAATCCCCCAGCCCTTTTTACTTTTTATTCTGAGACAAGTCTTGCTAAGTCACCCATCCTGTCTTCAAACTTGGGATCTTCTTGCCTCAGCCTCCCAAGAAACTGGGATTACAGGCCAGTGCTACCATGCCCACCTCAGATGAATTCTCGGGGGCTTGTCTGAGTCTCCCCAGGGCTGCAACGACTGCTTCCTGGCACCCTGGTCCCAAACCATTATTACATCATATACCACCTCGCACTGTCAGTTTTCTGTCCACTTCCAGTCTCCAAGCTCCCTCAGGGGGAGGGTCTAAGTCTGATTCATTTCACAGCCCAGGGTCACGTATACAGCAAGTGTTTAATACTTGAGGGTGCTGTGGGTGATTGACTGTGCCAACCCAACCAGATGGGGCCTGCCCAGCCCCGTCTATTTAAATTCAATTTTAAGTTAATTACGATTAAATTATAGTAAGAACTTGCTTTCCTCAGCCACAGTAGCCACAGTTCCAGTTCTCAACAGCCACAAGTTGCCAGGGGTCGCCATATTGGACAGTAGAGGAAATGGAACATTGCCAATTGTCACGTACTGTTGCTGGATAGCACAGCCCCAGAGGCCAGGCTCCAGCTAGCCCCACGCCCTGAGGACTCTGGGGGTGTCCCCTTCTGCAGCTTGGAGTCTGGCCCAGGGATCCCCAGCCACTTTTGGGCCTGTCTTTGAAGACCAGCCTCTTGGCCTACTGTTCCCAGAGGAATCCACAGAGGAGCAGGTGACACTGGCATGCCGGGCCCGGGCCAGCCCTCCTGCCACCTACAGGTAAGGCCCCTGCAGTGGGCACTGGGAGGCCCTCAGCAGTCGTGGTTTTCCCTCACATCAGCCCTGCCACCACAGGGTTGAGGTCCCCTCTGTCTTCTGTGGCAGGTGGAAGATGAATGGCACAGAGCTGAAGCTGGAACCAGGTTCCCGTCACCAGTTGGTGGGGGGCAACCTGGTCATCATGAATCCCAGCAAAGCACAGGATGCCGGCGTCTACCAGTGCCTGGCCTCAAACCCCGTGGGCACTGTCGTCAGCAGGGAGGCCGTCCTCCGCTTCGGCTGTGAGAGTCAGGGTGGGGCCAAGACACGGGGAGGGCAAGAGAGGCCAGGAAAGGGGCCTGCAAGGATGGGGGCGCCCTCAGGCTAGGCTTTCCCACCCTCACTAACGAACTGCGGCTTCCCTGTGGAGCATGAGGCGAGGACACCAGCCCAGAACCCTAAGCCCTGTCTTGGTCCCCAGTTCTGCAGGAGTTCTCCAAAGAAGAGCGAGACCCAGTGAAAGCCCACGAAGGCTGGGGGGTGATGCTGCCCTGTAATCCACCTGCCCACTACCCAGGTGAGTGGGGACCCTGGGGACGGGGGACACAGGAAAGGCTTCTGGATGCTCAGTGGAAGAAAGATGGAGGAGGCAGGCAGGTGACCCTAATTTTAAGTGACCTGTTTCTGTTACATGTCTGCCATATTCTCACTGCTCCCGATTGTAGGTCCCAAGCACCCAGCTCTCCCTGAGGGCATATGAGAGTCCCATTTCCCCAAACTCTCAGCTCTGAGCTTGGGGAATCAGGGCAGGGTTCAAGATCACTGCCAACCTGTTGGGGTCCCACCCAGATCACCCTGAACCCAGAATTCCCTGGTTTCCTCAAACTCTTCACATCCTAGGCTTGTCCTATCGCTGGCTTCTCAACGAGTTCCCCAACTTCATCCCGACGGACGGGCGTCACTTCGTGTCCCAGACCACAGGGAACCTGTACATTGCCCGGACCAATGCCTCTGACCTGGGCAACTACTCCTGCCTGGCCACCAGCCACATGGACTTCTCCACCAAGAGCGTCTTCAGCAAGTTTGCACAGCTCAACCTGGCTGCAGAAGGTCAGGGTCTCTGGGTGGGCACGTCAGGAGGGGGTGGGGAAATGGGGTTTCCCCTGGAAATGGTGAGGGGCAGCTCGCAGGGCATGGGACCCAGGGCCTGGTCCCTGTTCCTCCTGCAGCAAGGCCTCGGACCCTGTGTCAGGCCCGAGAATAGGCACAGGATTCTCCTGAGATCCCACCCAACTGCCCAGCAGCACAAGCTCCAACAAGCGCTGTGGCTCTGGTGCGCTGACCCCTGGAGCCACACCTCCCTGGAGTCACTGCATGGGATTTGCAAGGCCCTTCTCTCCCCAGATCCCCGGCTTTTTGCACCCAGCATCAAGGCCCGGTTCCCCGCAGAGACCTATGCGCTGGTGGGACAGCAGGTCACCCTGGAATGCTTTGCCTTTGGGAAGTGAGTGATGGGGGTGAGGGTCTCCAGGGCAAGACATGGCTTCCCAGGGACGCAGGGCAAGGGTGGGCAAGGTCGTGTACAGTCACCTTGGCCCTTCGCAGGGCCTATGGGTGCTGGATGCTCTCTGAAGGTGAGGCACCTCTCACCAGGGGTCTTATGTGTATGTGTCACATGGTCCTGTAGCCACAGAAGTAGGTTCAGACAGCTTGAGAAACACCCAGGCTGCAGGCTAGTGTGGGCCTCAATCCAGCCTGCCCAATTCAAGTCCCACGTCTGCCACTTGCTGGTTAGGGGCCTTAGGTAAACTACCTGTCTTCTCTGTGCCTCAATTTCCTCATTGGTAGATGATGGTAGCAGTCGGATAATAATAGCATCCTGGTGTGGGTGAGTTAATACACACACTGTCCTTAAAGCAGTGCCTGGCAGTTAGTAAGTATTCTATGAATGTTAACAGCTATCTATTTTAAAAATTATAATGGAAAGTGCTATTTTTCTTGCTCTCCCAGGAATGGGAGTCACTAGAATTAGACTAAGCAATAGCAGCTGCTCAATAAATGTTTGCGAGATGAATAAAAAAAATGTGACTTGTACTTGGATTGTTTCATTCCTTGAATACGGGGCTGCTGCTTTGTGAAAAGCTATTATGCCTCCAGAAAACGCCTATGAAAAGCACATGGGAGGGCAATATTGGCCCTTTAAGATTCTCTGATTCCTAATTGGGTACCAAGGCTTGCCCCTGTAATCTCAGCACTTAAGGAGGCTGAGGCAGGAGGATCACAGATTCCAGCTCAGTCGGGTCAACTAGTGAGACATTGCCTCAAAATTAAAAAAAAAAAAAAAAAAACTTAAAAAAAAATAGTAAAGGGCTGGGGATATAGCATCCCTAGATTAGATCCCCAGGACCAAAACAAACAAAAACCCCCACTGACTTGCAGTTCATTTTAATGCAGATTACTAACAGCTAAAGAGTCTTTCAAATGTGGGGTGAAAGGACAGGGGAGTCACAGGCCACAGTGTGGTGAGGTAACCCAGCCCCAGGGCCAGCCAGGTTTGTTGGCTTCCTGGCTGAGGCAGAGGACAGGGCAAGCCAGGAGCCCTGGCTCTTGTTCTTTTTTGCACTTGAGCCTAGGGGAACAGTGTGAGAATCGGGCCCCCGGGGTGCCCTGTCCTCTCCCAGGTCTTTGGTCCCCTGTCCAGCTGCCTAGCAGTCCCAGACAGCCCAAGAGTCTGGGTACCAGCAGTCCTGTATGCCTGAGCAGCGCCAGCTCAACCCGCCCTCTGTGTCATCCCTGCCAGCCCGGTCCCCAGGATCAAGTGGCGCAAAGTGGACGGCTCCTTGTCCCCACAGTGGGCCACCGCTGAGCCCACCCTGCAGATCCCAAGCGTGAGCTTCGAGGACGAGGGCACCTATGAGTGCGAGGCAGAGAACTCCAAGGGTCGCGACACCGTCCAGGGCCGCATCATCGTGCAGGGTACAGGGCGGGACCCCTCGGGCCTGCCTGGCTCCTGGGTCCCGGAATGGGAGGGCCCCTCTTCCCCGCGGGATGCCCTGGGCTATGGGATCAGAGAGACTGCTGCTGTGGCCAGCTAGAGCTTCTGCTGGGGGTGCAGAAAGCATACAGGCGGCTTCCGGGCGACTTCAGTCACTCAAGCAGCCTCTGGGACAATCAGAGCGCAACTTTCCTCCTTCCTGGCCGCCTTCGCCCCTTTGTCTTCTCCATCTCAGGATGCAGGCAGGGCCCTCTGCTGTCTGGAACAAGTACTGCAGTCTTGCGATTATTTCCATCCTGTGAGCATCCCTGGTTTCTCTCCTTGCTCCCTACAGCTCAACCCGAGTGGCTCAAGGTGATCTCAGACACGGAGGCCGACATAGGTGCCAACCTGCGTTGGGGCTGCGCGGCCGCCGGCAAGCCCCGGCCCACTGTGCGCTGGCTGCGGAACGGGGAGCCCCTGGCCTCCCAGGTAACCCCTGGGGCTTCCTGTTACACCACCCCTCCTCTGTTCAGCTGTTCCCTAGGCCGCCCTGCAGTCTCTCTGGGTCAATGGGGTGTCACGGGGGCGGGGGATCCGCGTGCTCTTTTCCATCGGAGTCACCTGGCCACAGTTGGTCAATCGGATAGAACCCCAGAGACCTGGGCGCAGGCACAACTCAGGCGCCCCAAACAGGGCGAGGTCCTCAGTGGGTCACCTGGCCCCTCTGTCCTTGGGGAGGCTCTAGATCCTGAGGCTCTAGGGCTCCCGCTCCCTGTCCTCACCTGAGCCTGACCCTGGCCCCGCCCTGCCCCGGGCTGGGCTGTCCTGCACTGCACAGAACCGGGTGGAGGTGCTGGCCGGGGACCTGCGGTTCTCCAAACTGAGCCTGGAAGACTCAGGCATGTACCAGTGTGTGGCAGAAAACAAGCACGGCACCATCTACGCCAGCGCCGAGTTGGCCGTGCAAGGTACAGGGCTGGGGAGGGACTGCAGGCGGGGCGGTGGGTTCTGAGTTTCAGCGTCTCTAACGCAGCACGCACAGGTGCACGCGCTCCGACACTCACGCATGCGCACTCACGGATAGCTGCCTTCGGCTTGCCAGCCGCCTCCACGAACTGAGAAAGCTCAGGGAGGCTGTGAGCAACCTGAGGACGGGGTTCCTCTCTCGGCCCATGCCAGCCACCCCCACAGCCAGCATTTGCCACAGCAGAAAAAAAGATGGCAGCCTCATTGATGAGGTTTAGGGTTAATGCTGGGCCTCCAGCACTTGACCTTTGACCAGTTCCTGATTTTCCCTGCTTCAGTTCCTCAGTTTATAAAACATGAGGGGTAATCACCCTGTCTGCCTCCTGCCACCACAAGGGGTGACATGAGAGAGGGGAGGCATCAAGAGCCTGTCCTTTGTATGACAGCAAATGCTAATGTTTAGTTGTGTAACTCAAGGCTGTTGAGCCACAGTTTCCCCATCTGTAAAATGGGTATGTTGCTATCATTCTTTTGTTTTGTTTTGTTTCCTTTTTGGTACTGGGAATTGAACTCACGACCTGGCACCTGCCAGGCAGGCGCTTATGCCAATGAGCTAAATCCCCACCCCTATCATTTTAAATTATAGTAAGGCTTCACTAAGATTCATTCAGTCATTCAACCAATACTTATGTAACACAATGGAAACAAAAGACCAAAACTTTACCTTCAGGTAGCTTTCAACCCAGTAAAGGGAGAGGGACAAATAAACACAAAATCAAATAATTAAATAATTTTTGTTACTACAAAAGGCAGCATAAAGAAAATTCAGTAGTGTGAAAGTAGCGAGGTGGGTAGTTAGATGGGGTGCTCGGGAAGGGCTTCTCACATTTGTGAGCTGAATGTGAGGAAACCAGCCTTGTGACTGTCTGGGAAATTTCTTGGCAAACTTGATAGAAGTACAAAGGTCCTGAGGCAGGAAAAAACCCTCAGCAACCTCAAAGAACCACAAAATCCAGGTGGTTAGCAGAGAATGAGCGAGAAGAGAGTGGAGCAGTTTGTGACGGGAGCGGCATGGGATTCATGTGTGAGGACTTGGACTTCATTTTGAGTCATACTTTTAAAAAGATTTCAAGTTGCTGGATAGAATGAGATTGTAGAAGGGAAACACAAGCAGAAGGAAGTTTCAGTAACCCAGGCACCGGGCGTGGTAGCACACAGCTGTAACCCCAGCACTTGGGAGACTGAGGTAGGAGGATCGCTGTGAGTTCAAGGCCAGCCTGAACCACATAGCCAGAGCCCGTCTCAAAAAAATCATCATCATCACCATCACCCTCCGGGCAGGCGAGGCAGTGGCCAGGAGCAGTGACAGCAGTGGGGTGCTGGGAAGGGGCTCTGGGAGCCCTGGGCTGGTCTCTGAAGGTACTTACCGTGCTTAGGACATGGCCACGGGACATTGCCATCCGGGGTACGGGTACTGCTGCCACTCCGTGATGGCTGTCCCCTTCCTTCCCAGCACTGGCCCCCGACTTCAGGCAGAACCCCGTCAGACGTCTGATCCCAGCGGCTCGAGGGGGAGAGGTCAGCATCGCCTGCCAGCCTCGGGCAGCGCCCAAGGCCACCATGCTCTGGAGCAAAGGCACTGAGATTCTGGTCAACAGCAGCAGGTGCTGCCCGTTCCTCCCTGGGCTGCCCGTGCCCCTTGCTGGTTTCCTGGTACCGTGACAATGGTATGTCCCCAGGTGAGCCAGACCTGCTCTGTCCTTACTGCAGGGTGACAGTGACTCTGGGCGGCACCTTGATTATAAGGAACATCAGTCGCTCTGACGAAGGCAAATACACCTGCTTTGCCGAGAACTTCATGGGCAAAGCCAACAGCACGGGGGTCCTGTCTGTGCGCGGTAAGGCTGGGGCCTCGGCCAGCGGGCGCTGCCCTCCCTACTGCCTTGCTCTAGTTCTGAGTCACCCCCGGATTCAGGATCGCTTGGGACTGTACCCTGGCCCTCTCCGGTCTGGCCCTGCCATGCTTCCCAGCCTATGCTCCCAGGGAGGCTGAGGGTCGAGACACCTGTTCTGCAGTGCAGGCCGGAGCCTCTCGTCCTACTATGTATCCTCTCTGAGCTTTCTCTTCCTCCCGCCACCCAGAGGCTTTGTTTTCCATTCTTGTTTTTGGTTTTTTTGCAGATGCAACCAAGATCACCCTGGCCCCCTCCAGTGCTGACATCAACCTGGGCGACAACCTGACCCTGCAGTGCCATGCCTCCCACGACCCCACCATGGACCTCACCTTCACCTGGACCCTGGACGACTTCCCCATCGACTTCGATAAGCCTGGAGGGCACTATCGGAGGGCCAGTGTGGTGAGGACCCTCCCTCCTTCCAGACAGGCAGGGGACACACTGTGTCCTCAGTCATGCTACCCAAAGCCCCTCCACAGCAAGCTCCCCCTGGACTGACCATCGGCCTTCCTAGACCCTACCAAAGACCATGCACTCAGGAGACGATCAGAGATGCACTTGTGATTCTGAGCCCTTCCCACCATTGCTCTTTCTACCCCCCCCATCCGTGCAAAGCATGGCATTGACTCAGGTGTCCCTGACTGTCTGGGGCACACCTTGCTGCTCCGTCCCTCGAGGCACTAAGTGGGAGGAGCAGCTGCTTCCTCCTACTGGCCAGAAAGGAAAGCTGAGACGTAAGGGGCCACAGACAGCAAAGAGCAGGAGACTCCTGAGCTCTGCCCTGTCTCATGCCCACTGGGCCACTTTCTCTGAACTGCTGTCCCCTTTGTACAGAAGGAGACTGTCGGGGACCTGATGATCCTGAATGCCCAGCTGCGCCATGGAGGGAAGTACTCGTGCATGGCCCAGACGGTGGTGGACAGTGCATCGAAAGAGGCCACTGTCCTGGTCCGAGGTGATGTGGTTCCTCACCTGTCCCTGTCCTTACTCCCTTTGTGGCCAGCGGCGCTGTCCTGACTTGCTCGCCCCAGCTGTGCTCCTCATCCTGAAAGCAGTGGGGAAGGCTTCGGACAGAGGACAGCTGGACACAGCCACCTCCTTAGGACTGGTGGGCTCTTTTCAGGCCTTAAGTGACTGGCATATTTTCTTCCAAAGTCAAGTTTAAAGAAAAAACAATTCACCCAATCCAGGCATGGTGCTGCACACTTGTAACCCCAGCATTGTGGGATGCGGAGGCAGGAGAACTGCAAACCCAAGCCTGACTCGGGTGACTTAGTGAGGCCCTGTCTCCAAATAAAAAAATTAAAAAAGAGCCCAGGGATCAGTGCAAAAACCCTGCATTCAATCCTCTAGTGCTGAAGAAAATAAACATCCCAAGACAGTGCTTGGCTGAGCTCAGTTTTCAAGCTTAGCGCTGGAAGAGCACTGCTGCCCATCCCTCCGTAAGAGCGGCCACTGGGGGTGCCCATACCTGAGACAAGTCCCTCCCACCACACCCCACTGTGATCCCCTCTCCCCAGGTGTGTTTGCAGCGCCCTCTGCTGCCGTATTTTGGTACTGCACAAGCCCAATTAAGGGTTGAATCCAGTTGAAAGCGGCCCATTTCCAACCCACTGCTCTCTGCCTCTGGGTACAGGTCCACCAGGTCCCCCGGGAGGCGTGGTAGTGAGGGACATCAGTGACACTACTGTCCAGCTTAGCTGGAGCCGTGGCTTTGACAACCACAGTCCCATTGCCAAGTACACCCTGCAAGCCCGCACCCCACCTGCAGGGAAATGGAAGCAGGTCCGGACCAGTAAGTGTGAGGCCCCAGCTCTCAGAAGGGAGAAGGCTGTGGGAGGGGTCCGAGAACGGGGTTCAGGGATCAGAGGACCAGGGCTGAGCCTGGAGCTTGAAGAGAGACACGGTTCACGCTGGGCCGGCAGGAGAGACTCACACAGATGTGAAAGTGCCCAGAGGGCTGGGAAAGGTGCTCAGTGGGTGCCTGGAGACTTGGAAGGGTTATCGCTGGAGGCGGGGAAATAGTCAGGGTGTGTGGGGTGCGCACAGCATGAGCCTGGGCACCAAGGCAGCGTTGTTTACTCATTTCTCAATCATTTCTGAAAGAGGTGCTGAGTGTGTAGTAGATGGTCTACTCCACAGCAAGGGCTGGGTACCAAGAGGCATTTCCAGCAGTGCCTGCCAGCTACATGCAGAAGAATAAGTGCATGCTGCCCTGCGATCCCCTGTGCCTTACAGATCCTGCCAACATCGAGGGCAACGCCGAGACGGCCCAGGTGCTGGGCCTCACACCCTGGATGGACTACGAGTTCCGGGTCTTAGCCAGCAACATCCTGGGTACCGGCGAGCCCAGCGGGCCCTCCAGCAGAATCCGGACCAAGGAAGCAGGTCAGGGGTCTGGGAGTCCATGTAGACCTCTCAGCAGGCAGAGACCCTGGCCCCTGGTACAGGGGCTTCAGGGGAGCAGCCACTGTGAAGTCCCAGCCCTGCTTGCCAGGCCTTGGGTCCCAACAAAGCAGTTGGGAAAAGGCACCCAAGTTGAGATAGGTGCCGCTGCATGGATGAACCCCCTGGGACAAGTCCATCATTTAAAATGAGCCAATGTGGCAGCTGGTGTGAATCATCTTTTAAGTTTAACTGTTTAAAACTGGAAAAACCAAAATTTGCAGAATGGAAGGCTCACACTAGCAGAGCATGAACTTGAACCCAGACCCTGGGAGATGAGATGTGCAGTGGAATTCAGTTACTACAAGGGCTGTGTGTGTGTATGTGTGTGTGTGTGTGTGTGTAGGTGTGTGTGTGTGTGTGTGTGTGTGTTGGGACCTGGGGAGGTGGCCAGAGTCTCCACAGCCTTGTTTAGATGGCTTCTTTGGAGCAGAGGAAGGAATAATCAGGAAAGCCATGTGGTTTTCCAAACCAGAGTGGGGCAGGAGGTGGGGGGTGAGAACCAGGAAGAGGAGCAGGGACAGGCTGTGAGAGTGGGAAGCCCCGGGCCGCAGCCAGGGGTTAGGACCCTGCTGCCTCCTCCTGCCCACCCAGGCTTCAGCATGGACACGAGTGAGACATGGTCTTCATGTCACCCTCTGCCATGCTCCCCTGTGCTCCAGGATGGTTCTCCAGTCTCTTTCTGGAGTCACTGGACATTTAAACTCATCCCTCTCCTAAGTAGGAAATTCCAGACAGGGCACTCTCCTTGACCCCAAAGAACTTGGAAGAGAGGGGCTTCCTTCTCCGAGCTAGCATCCCAGGAGTTGATGAGCCCAAAGATAATTATGCTACCTGCTCCCTGCCAACCTGCAGGAACTGAAAAATATGCCCTTGTTTTAATATAGAAATACAGAATTGTTTATATTAGAGACAATTAAAAAATGAAATCTTCCCCCAAAAGAAAAATAGTAATAAAGCACCCTTGGAGCCCAAAAGAAGGGTTTTGTTATTTGGGTGGGGTTTTTTTGTTTTGTTTCTTCTGTCAGCTACAGTTCTGGGTAATTTCCTCCCCTTCATTCAAAGCGAACTGGAGTTGGTTTCAGTATTTCAGTTTAAGCCAACAGGACCATCATTTATGCAGCATCTGCTGTATGCACACAGTTCTCTCAGTCAGCTTCACTCTCATATTAGCCGTTTAGAGAAGCATAATCTTCATCTTAAGGGGAGAAGAAGCAGGGGTGTGGAGAGGTTAAGTTACTCCACCAGGGGACACAGCTCATAAATGGCAGAGACAGGATATGATCTCAGGTCTGTCTGACCCCAGGGCCCCTGCAAAACCAGGCTGCACCTGCCCAGTGCTTCACCCTGGGGTGCTCTGCAGCCACATGCTCAGGGCTTTCGTTTGCCTGCTGGCCGCTAACAAGCCACATTTATGTCCCTTGCCCCTGACAGTCCCGTCGGTGGCACCCTCAGGACTCAGTGGAGGAGGTGGAGCCCCTGGAGAGCTCACCGTCAGTTGGACCGTAAGCTGGCAGGGTCAGAAGCAGAAACGTGCCTTTGCTTCACGGGGGACCGGACTCCTTTCTCTCCTCTTCCCTACTCCACTCGTGCTCCATTTGATCAGTGTGCAGAAAGGGCCACCACACTGCTTCGACTTAAAAGCTGACAACTTCCTCTTCCCCTTTTTTTCACTGCCCTTTTCCCCAATCCACTGCAGGCTAAGCTAAAATCGCAGTGGGCACAGGCATCCCGGGGCCGCCCCTTTAGGCGAATGTTGGGTGGAGCCAGAGGATGGGCAGGGAAAGTGCCCATGACCCCTCGCCCATGCCACGCTCTTGCCCTCAGCCCATGTCACGGGAGTACCAGAATGGAGACGGCTTCGGCTACCTGCTGTCCTTCCGCAGGCAGGGCAGCAGCGGCTGGCAGACCGCCCGAGTGCCTGGCGCTGACGCCCAGTACTTCGTCTACAGCAACGAGAGCATCCGGCCCTACACACCCTTTGAGGTCAAGATCCGCAGCTTCAACCGGCGCGGGGATGGGCCTGAGAGCCTCACGGCGATCGTGTACTCTGCCGAGGAAGGTGGGCACCCAGGCCACCCTCGTGCCCAGCCACTTGTCCGCAGAGGTGGAGGGTGGGGGTACTACGTGTGCAGCTCTGTGCAGGAGCAGCGGGTGGCTTCACTTTTGGGGCTACCTTGTCTTCCCTGGGGGCTCTCCTCCCCAATCCTAAGCAAATGCAGTCCAGGCTGGGGCAATGTAAGACACAGGGCTGCCCCAGGAAATGCAAACCCATTCTGTATTGATCCCCAGAGCCCAGGGTAGCCCCTGCCAAGGTCTGGGCCAAGGGGGTCTCATCCTCAGAGATGAACGTGACCTGGGAACCTGTGCAGCAGGACGTGAATGGGATCCTCCTGGGGTATGAGGTGAGCACAAGCTGGGGCCTGGTCATCCCTGAGGGAATCACCCAGGTAAACTGTGCATCCAGTCTCTGCAGCACTGTGGACACAGATGTTGCAAGGACTCCCTGGCTGAGACCTCCAGGGAGGACAGATGTGTAGACAGTTTGCAAGGAAATGCCTGGAGAGCCAGTGCTGGGAGCTGGGGGGCCTGGGAGAAGTGGGCCTGGGAAGGGCCACAGCCTGATCATTTTGTACCAGGGCCCACCCAGCCTGGCATCTCCAGGCTGTGCAGAGGACAGCATGACCCTGTGAACCCACTGATCAGCCTCTCCCTAGGGAACTCTGGGCCCAGCAGGTCTGGTCTGAGCCCTGGGCCCGCTCCCGACCGTACAGTTGCCAGGGATTGGGTTAGGAAAGGAAAACCAGGGACACCCTTGCCTGAGAGAGAACTTGGTGTTGGGCCTCCAAGTAAAGGTGTAGATTCCCAGGAGCAGAATCAGCTCAGACTTTGGACGGCTTAGCAGCCATAGGGAAAAAATAACTCCAAACTCTGCCTTGATCTGGAAGAGGTGTTAGTATTACAGTTACTATTAAGATAGGTTTGCATTTATTGGTCAGTCATTAGAAGCTTACGAGGGGCCAGGGTGCTAGCCTACAAATACAAATACGCATTTCATATCCACAGCAGAATCCCCTCCATTGCCAGCCTGATTAGTGTGATGCATTGGGCACCAGCAGGCCACTGCTAGGTGGAGGCTCTGCCCACCCGCCCACCCGCCCATGTCTTGAGCAATATTCTGAGACTGGGTGCCCTTCCAGGCTGCCAGTCCTGGGGACTCACACCCACGTGGCCCAGCTCCCTGGGTGCTCATGCACTAGCATTCAGGTTCTTAGAACCAGGATGGAGTCACAGGACTCCAATGGACAGCAAAGGGACTGAATGGGATTGGGTGCAGGGAGGCCCTGGAACCTGGCCTTGGCACTGGCTCTAGGGCACCTCTGGCCCCTCAGATCCGCTACTGGAAAGCTGGGGACAAAGAAGCAGCTGCTGACCGAGTGAGGACAGCAGGGCTGGAGACTGTTGCCTGTGTCACCAGTCTGCAACCCAACACCCAGTACCATGTGACTGTGCGGGCCTACAACCGGGCGGGCACTGGGCCCGCCAGCCCTTCCACCAATGCAACGACCATGAAGCCCCGTGAGTCTGTGTGCAAGGGGAGGTGGGAGTGGGGTGGGGCCTCCAGGATCCCACTTCGGTCAAGGATGAGGCGCATGCTGTAGCCCAGCAGCTCTGGACTGGGCCAAAGCAAGGCTATGAGCTGACTCTGAACAGGGGGGATAGAATTCACAGCCTCTCTCCCCTCCAGCCCTGAGTTTTCATGGGCTTGGTTTTCTTAGGCAGTAGTGACAGGATGTTCTGGGTGAAGCTGCTGTAGGCAGATGCTCAGGAAGGCTGGCTAAGGTGGGGGGTGCAGGGAATGGTGCGGAAGTCTCCTCAACTCTTCCTCCCCTGCAGCCCCTCGGCGACCTCCCAGCAACATCTCCTGGACATTCTCAAGCTCTAGTCTCAGCATCCAATGGGACCCTGTGGTCGCTCTGCGAAATGAGTCTGCGGTCACTGGCTATAAGGTGAGGGACAGCAGAGCTGCAATTCATTGTGAGAGGGATCTGTGTGAGGCCAAAGTGAAGACAGCAGCTTGGAGAAGAAACTATAAAAATGGGCAGACGGCATCTATCTTACTTTTCTTGTTGCTAAGACAAAATACCTGACGCCCTGAATTAAAGGGGAAATGTGTATTTAGCTCACAGTTTGTAGAGGTTTCAGTCCGTAATCCATTGGTTCCAAGGCAGTGTGGTGTGGCAGAGGGGCAATGGTTCATGGCCAAAACTAACAAGAGGAATGGAGAAGAGGAGCTGAGCCTCTTTCTGTCCCTTATATTGTGCGCAGGCTGCCTGCCCCAGGGTGGGTGTAGCACTCATGCCCTTAATCCCAGCACTGGATCATTAATCAGTCACAAACTCTAGATCCAGCCATCTCTGAAAAGCCCACTCCTCATGACTGCATGAGGCTTTGGAGGGGACATCCAGAAACCATAACAGGGTCCCTGTGGAAAGACAAGATGGAGTGAGGCAGCATCAATGGGCTGGGGTGAGTCCTTCCAGTGTCAGGAGTCTGCAAAACCAAAGGAAAGGTGGCAGACAGGGCTTTGAAGGCCAGAACTTGGTGGGCTCTTCCCAGCGACCAGAGCTGAGCCAGCTGGGAGGCCCCTCCCTGCTGTAAGGCACATCTCTCCACAGATGCTGTACCAGAATGACTTACACCCGACTCCCACGCTGCACCTCACCAGCAAAAACTGGATAGAAATCCCCATTCTGGAAGACATTGGCCATGCTCTGGTACAGATTCGGACCACAGGGCCTGGAGGGGATGGGATCCCTGCAGAAGTCCACATCATGAGGAATGGAGGTGCTGACTCTTCCCAGCCTTATCCCCAGGGGTGTGAGGGTGCAACCAGACCACCCCAGACAACTCCAACCCAAATTCCAAAGGGAAAGAAGGCAAGCAGGAACCGAAGTAGTGTGCTGACCCAGACTTGCCCATCCCACTGACCTCTTCCCACTTTCCCTGCAGGCCAGGGGAATGAGGCCACCTCTTTAACTGGGTTCAGTTAAAGACTAGGTTAGGCCCTGGCCAATGCTCTAAGTGTAGAGCTGAGGGTGCCACACACTCCCAGGCTAGCACCTGGTCTCTAGTCTTAGGAAAGGTCTGGATCCTATCTTGAGGACAGGGCTGGGGTGGCACCAGGCTGCACGGACTAAGCCCCCCATTCCTGCTGCTGGTTTCAGGCACAAGCATGATGGTGGAGAATGCGGCAGGCTGCCTGGCCCCACACCCCGGCACTGTCTTCTTCCACTCCACGGTGACACTCATCTTCATAGGCTACCTGGAGCTCTGATCTCAGGGCCCCTCCCTCTGCACTGCAGCCAGACATCCACCTCCCATGGACACAGCCAGCTGGCCCTGGCCCCTTCCTGATGCCAAGAAGGCCCAACGCTGTGCTGAGGGGGGTTGGTTTGAAACGCCTGCTTTAAATAGTACCCTTTTGTTGGAAGCAGGATATCTCATATTCTGCCACAGGACCGGACCACGCAAGGATATTTTCTTTACATTGAGGCACCAGGCAGTGACTTCCATGGCGATGCACAGCCCAATGCCTGGGCCCCTGGATGGAAGGAACAGGCCTGTTGGGCAAAGGGGTTTTAATAAGCCTCTTCAAATCAGTGGAAATGGCACTCTGAGACCACACGCGGCTCTGCCACCTGACAGTAGAGTCCTGGGCCCAGCAGGACACTGGACAAGAACAGGCTAAAGAAGTGGGGCAAAGCATAAACCTCAATCTCCCTCCACTAAGGAGAGGGCAAAACCTGGAACCATAGCTTCTCCTGGTCCCCAGGGGAGTGGCATGATGGGACCTGTCATTAACATCCAGGACACTGAGCAGCCGTGCCTGCCCTGGTGGCTAAGATCCAGGGCCCTGATGCCTGGGGTCAGGAGGCCAAGATCCTTTGGGGTGAGGGATGAGACTCTAGGCTGCTGCAGGTGGGAGCTGTAGTGTTGAGAGGCTGGGATCCCAGTAGAAAGGGGTACCTGCCCAGGTCTGAGGCTTGGTCACCATCCAGGTGACACTGCCCTCCCAGCCAACACTGCCAACCCAACCCTGTCACCCCAAAGGTGACAGAGCCACTTTAGGTGGCTGGGTGACTAAAGGGCTTGTCTTGGGGAGCCGCCCACCAAGATCCATCCTGCATAGCACCCTCCTTCCTCCAGCTCTGCCTCCACCTCCACCCGCAGGCCCAGCCGCCAGCCACAGTGCAACACGCACTCTGACCTTCCTCTTCCTGAAGCTGGGAGGCTCCTGAGAGGGCAAGGAACAATACAGGCCTCCCTGCTCCCGGGAATTCTCCAGATCACCTGGCAAGACCCAGACTACCTGGACCACTCTTCCGCATTCCCAGAAGAAAAGGGAGTTAATAAAGGGACGGCCTACCTTAAACTCAGGGTGCACTGCCAGTCACAGAGCATCGGGGCTGAAAAAGGTCCACAGCCTGCCCTTCATGGATGAAGAAATGGAGGGCCAGTGAGGGTCAGGGACGCCTTCAGATCACAGTCTGTAAGCGGCAGGGCTGGGGGAAGAACCATCTCCTAGCTGGCGGTCTGAGGCTGTGTGTGCAGAGAAAGGAGGCAGTGCCGATTGGCCTCGGCCTGGCTGGGAAGGTGGCTGAGGCCACAGGGGCATGAGCATCCTTGAGGGTTCAGCCTGGCCTGGCCCAACTCTTAGTGCCTGGAGAAATCCAGGCACTCTCTACCTTCTAAGTCTGGCTTCTGCTGGGAACTCAACGTGCTGTGCTGGCTTGAAGCCAGTCTCCCTCACCCTTGCTGCAGAAAGAGGCCAAGGCAAGGACAGAGTACCCAGTGGAGGCCACAGTGGCAGTACAACTGGAATCCCCAAAGCCCGCACTGTGACAGCAGGCTACTGGTGTTCAGGAGCAATGGGACAGGCATCTGGAAGGGCATCTGCCCCCTAAAGCAGCACCCTAAGCCTGTCTTCTGTAGTTTACAGTTAGAGCTCTATTTTGTTATGGTTTTTAAACTTCTAAACCCTGCTCCATTTTCACGGGCAGGTTTATGTTGATGTTCACCCACAATTTTTTAAAAACATAAGCTCACATATCTTTTCCTCTATTCCCAACCCCACCCTCCCTGGGCCCCCTAGCCTGCACCCCACCCCAATACAAGGGTGCAGGGGCTAGGTTTCTGGCCATTCTCCCTTGCAGGGACTCCAGATGACCTAGCATCTCCCTGTCCCCTGCTGCCTGGGACCTGACCTGTGCCCAGCTATCAGAAGGGGGACAGTGAAAGCAAGCAAGCTTCTAAGCTTTGTGATTCTCTCCTCACTGCAGCTGCAGCAGGCAGGCAGGCACAGGTGTCTATCGTTGCCGGACTGGGGGATGATCTGGCTTGGCACTGGACCTAAGCTTGCTTGAAAAACTACAGCCAAGTACTTCCTTCTAATGAGGCCCATGAGGAAGAGGAAGGTAGATCTGCTGGGAGACCCAGGGTACACATTTAAGCAGGAAACTGCCCACTGTGCAGGTAGAATTTGTTTGGGGATATAGAGCTATACTAAAGACAGATGATCCTGCAGCTTGAGATTCCAGATAGGCCTGATAAGACAGTAGGTGACTTAAGGACATGCACGCTTGCAAAATGTCTTGCTGGAGTGGCTTGTACATGTGCTCACTTGGAGCAAACTGCACGGCCTCTTAGTGTCTCTTCCTGCCTGAGGGTCTGCTGATTTGTCTTCTCTGCTAAGATGGGCTGGGGGAGCTGAGGGAGGTTCAGCTCCTGTTCCCGGAGTCATGACTCAGTTCCAGATTCTCCACACCAAGGCCCAGAGGCAGTGACAAGGGAGAAAACCACAGATGAATATTCTGCCTAAGAACTGAGTGGCCAGTGAGTGCCGGGAAGATGGGACAGTCAGCTAGCAGACACCGGTTCAGGGGCAAGAGACGGGTGCCCTTCTGCACACACTGGTGTTAGCTCCAGGATTGGCTATTGGGTTCTTGTGGTTTAGGGCAGGACAACTCTCTCCAGGAGTCTCCAGGCCTTCCAGGTTGTTTCTACTTTCATTCTGAGCAGGACTAACACAGATGGTGCCAGGGAGCGGCAGGCCATGGGGGCAGGGGAGGGGGCCTATCTTTGATAAAGTAACAACAGGAGAGCCAGGAATTCGATACCAGGCAAAGCTTCTGCAGTGAGACCCTGGAATGAGCAGAGGTCTAGCAACCTTCAGGAACTTTTGCGTGTCACACAAGGGTCTGGACCATATGAACTGTGAAGTGAGGGGGTAGGAGATTCTTAGGATTGAGCATTGAACAAAGGAAATCTTGGAGAAGCCATC